>JAQISU010000003.1:3295000-3477500 GCA_029339505.1 Unio delphinus | reverse complement strand
ACTTAATTTGAGTGAATGATTATGTGCTGTTTGTAAAGAGAATATAACCTCGTCAGTGACTGCTTAATGCTTAATTGTTAGGGTTTTCTTAATTATTTGTTGTCACGCTGTGAATCCGAGCATGATGATCTGGGGTATTAGACTACCTTTTGTGTCTTAAACGTTTTGGAAATTACAGTTATTGGGTCTCATAGTGCAACTGGGCTCATAGTCCTGGCGTCATTAGATCACCGTATATTTCTTAAGTAAGTTTTGAGGCATATTTAACTTTCGGAGTTGTTTGAGCTCCACACTTTGCGGTTTGGCCTGATGATCATGGGCATTAGATCACATTATACGACTTGTTTCATAGTTTGTGTGGTTTGGCCTAATGATCCTGGGCATTAGTTCACATTATACGACTTGTTTTTGTTTTTCTGCGGTTTGGCCTGATGGTCCTGGGCATTAGATCACATTATACGACTTGTTTATTGTTTTTTTTTTGCGGTTTCGCCTCATGATCCTGGGCATTAGATCACATTATACGACTTGTTTATTGTCTTTTTTGCGGTTTTTGCCGTTTGGCCTGATGATACTGGGCATTGGATCATATCATACGACTTGTTTTTTGGGGTTTTTGCGGTTTTGCGGTTTGGCCTGATGATCCTGGGCTATAGATTACAATATACGAACTGTTCTTTTTTTTTTTTTGGGGGGGGGGGCATAATATGAAGTTCCAATCTAGTTATTGTGCCAGATTATGCAACCTGGACATGATAGTCCTGGGTGTTAGATCATCTTATGTGTGTTAAAATGTTTGGGTGTTATACTGAGGTCGAAGTTATGTATTGTGCCGTTTTGTGCAGATGGGCCTTATATATCTTAAAATTTTGGGGGCATTACATACGTTTCTAAATCTTGTTAATTTATAGACATCTAATGGTATATAGTAGCCTACTATGTCTGGACTTATTATCATCGCATTGCTATCGGCCTTTGTTCAAGTAATTTTATTGTAAATATAGGGTGCTATTTGTTACCATTTGCATTGCTAGTGGTGGATTTTTTACATTACTTTGTATAATTGTTATTGCCCCTCATACCCTAGTGATTATGGCTGTCTATACGGGGCCTGTTACTATTGGCATAGATAGAGAGATCAGGTCGATTGTTCGTGGCCGCCTCATGGCGCAAGGCAAGCAGACCCATCTTTCTCAATCGGCATCTGGCCCACCGTATGCGCACTGGCATTGGAATACACCATATGCGGTTGGCATCCAACGTTTCCTAAACTTCATTACCCATTTGTCCTATGACCTCTCCTCATAAGACCCCAGAGCCGCACTCAACTGCCCCGAAATAAAAAATTGTCCTATTATCTTGGGTAGAGTTATATGATTTTATTACCACTGCGTTGCTAACGATGTATCCAGGTTTATGATATGGGTTTTAATACATTAGGGTTTTTGTTATTACCGATTTTCACAGGTAATACAATTATGTAAAAACGTAATATGGTAGTCAGAGGAAATGCAATGTTTCCCCTTTACCCGATATAAAAAAGGAACATAATGCCATTCTTATATGTATTACCTATAGTGGGTTTCACGGTTACTAGCTCACCAGAGGGCGTATCGGTGCAGCTCACTTCCGGATAGTTCAATAATTAGAGATGGCAGACGTAGATCAAGAAAATTTGACAAACTGCTCACATTTTGCAAACAGGATCGATATCTCACTATCTTAAAATGAAATTCTATCAATATTTGATAAATTGTTGTTACATCTTTATTTTTGTTCACTAACTTGCGCTGCAGCCAGCTTTTAAATAAATGTTTTCTGTCCGTTTCAGATATCATTATCTTTCCATTATTACATTATGTATTAGTTTGTGTTAATTGATTGTGCAAAAGTGTATCGCTGCGTAAAAAGTTCTTGCAATTTATCTCGCTTGAAGAATATTGAAAAGATGTTTATTTTTTTTTTACAGTTTTAATCATAGCAGTAAATTTATGTTGAACGACAACAAAAAAATTCTAACTTTTAAAGTTCTTTTATTATTGATTTAGACTGTTTCATTTCTATTAATGTTAATTATATTTTAAATGAAATAATTTGAGTTTCTTTCAAAATGCACAAATGTTGTCCGTACTTGAACAGACAGGCGCACGTACGAGTCTCCTTGATGATTATTTAAATTTTATTTCCTGGAATGGATGGAAATTTTAGAGTATATAATGTGGAGAAATATCTATGTTAGACCCACTATGCATGTAAAGGACATTTGTGGTTCTCACCTATCTGCCTGTCTTTCTGTATGTGTGTCTATCACATTTCATCTGGTGCATTGGGTATGTATATCCTCGAATGAATGTGTTTGTTACGTATATTACATAAATGTACTTCAGGTGAAAAATGAGTATAATTTGATACTAAAAAAGAACAAGTGACCGATAGAAAAAAACAAAGATGAATATTTGTGAGTATTTATTTATTATTGACTTGTAGGGCTTTTTCTTACAAGCAGTCTCTTTTTTTTTTTTTATTACTGTTTGAAATTTTACATCAGGTCACGTGGATTAATATTGAATCAAAGTAGTAGGACGAAATCTATGAAATAATTGAATTTTTTAAAACTTACATCATTAATGCAAGGAAAGTTAAACAGAATTAAACTAATTTTAATAAGGCTGTTCTAAATGAATTTGCAGGTGTCAATCTGAAATCTTGTTAAAGACCCTAGCAGATTTGAAAGTTATTGCATGTACCGTCCGATACTTGATGTTCAAAATTCTAAACGAAAATGAGTTCCTATTTCCATATGAAAGCTAAATAAATCGAAGATCCTATAGTTTTTGTTTTGGCTTCAAATATCATTCTTTTCTCTCTGTAGTTTGGGGCAAACATTAAAAACGTGTTGCAAACTTTCCGGGCATGGGCAGTGGGGATATTTCAAATTTTGATTTGCATTACTTGGTTTCTCCGGTCTAATTCTGTTAATAATTTTTGATCATGAATATTAACAGATTCTGGTGGTTTGATATTTCTTCAAAGTTCACATTGTATGGAGTATAAGGTATTTCCTTTCCTGATCTTATCCCATTTTTATTGTCATTTGCTGTCAATCTTCATTCAAATAATGCTGTATATTTCCTGTATACGTTTGGTTCCTGCAGTTCCTCTTTGGCAACTATTGATTGATTTATAAGTATCAAGGTTTTTGTAAATATATTTTGAGATTGGATTCTTTCAAGAAATTTGCTCTAATGATGGAATTGCCCTATTTATTCGAACTTATTACACTTATTGAATCACTAAAGATTACTGATTTTTGCATTTTCCTGATATGCGGGGTTCATACAATGAAATACGTAACAACGGTGAGTACTTTGCAACAAGGTGTACACTTGGAGTCGCCATATCACAGAAAGTGCAAGATCACATTCGAGAGTGTCTTTAAAGCCCTAAAGTGATGTTCAAACACGTAGTGGACTTTATTAAGCTAAGCCCTGTGACTGGTTCCCCTTCCCGTATTTCGTCTGGTTCCCCATGTATTTTACTCTAACGAATAAAGAACATAGACATTCGCAAATTTGAAGTCAGTCCTTATCATAGTTACAATGTTTGCTAATAGCTGTCAATAATTGTCGTTTCGACCACCTAGGTTATTTACGAGGAGTTACGAATGCATCTTAGTACTTTTTTGTGGTGGTCCGAACAAATTGATAAAACAATTCTGTTAAGGCATGTCTTATTCGAAACATCAAGGTCAATCCTAATGAACATATTTGTTTTGTCACGCAGAAATAGGAAGGCGATCATAATGTGTTGATGTAATAGTCTTTATTTAATATTTGGAACTAATGGAAATTCTTTTAGAAACAATCGCAAAGATTGTTTGTCCAAATTAAACCACCAAAAATTGATATTAACTTTAATCAAAACAAAGATGTTTTGTGCAAGTGAATTTGCGTTTAGTTCTTTTTAATTTAAACTTGGTGAGTGTAATATTCCTACAGGCAAAGACTTTAATTACCTTTGTGTGCCATTGCTTTAAACAAAATACTCTATTATTGTTATCTCAGAAAAAACATAGATTTATGAAGAATATGATATATAACGTAGATAAAGCAAATGAAAGTATCACTTGTACGTCCCTATCAACTTGCAATATTTGTTCATCATATAATTGTATCTATTTGCTTTATGGTTGCAGTGTTGTAGGGCTTGCAAACAATGACTAGACAACATGTTCAATGCAATCCGCAATAAACTAATCAAACTAAAACAGGCATACCTTTCTAAATGTTGTATTAGTAAATATGAAGAAAACCAATCAGTGTTTACATTAAATCTCACATACCTTTGGATAAAACAAAATACTTTTTAGTTGGTCATAAAACGTTTCATAAAACCGATGTCTCTGATTTTTTTAACCTTCGTTGCGGCTAATAATAACTTACCCGAACATTATGGGTGCCAGAAAGATACATAAAAGGCCGAACGACTGGCATCCAGTCTATTTCCCAGCATAAGACTTATCATTTATATAACTACCAATTTCAAACGATCCAGCTAACTTTGCGACCCCACATGACCTTACGTTCTTTAAGTTTGTACGTATAAGCATAATGACTTGATATCTCTGTTATTATGTAGTTTGAATGACACGAGGTAGATCGGTAGGAAATGAACAATGAAAACTCTGTTTCATCGTGTTTCTTTTCACTGTAATAAATCGACCAATCACTGTTAAGAAATTTCAGTTGAAATGCATGTTCAAAGCACATTCCCACATTTTAAATATTCGAACGATGTGAGTTTCATTTGTTTTCACATACTTATTAATTGCAGATATGGCGAAATTAAACTTATGTACGACGACTTCACAGCCATTGCTATCCATTTCGACATGCTGTCCTAATTTGTACTTTCTACGTATTGGGTTGTTTTGTTTAATTAGTATGTATGTATGTATGTATGTATGTATGTATGTATGTATGTATGTATGTATGTATGTATGTATGTATGTATGTATGTAAGCTTTGACGCTATAAACTTTTTTGACCCCATTACAAACCTTTGATCTCATAAAATGATCTTCCATTTTAGCGTCTTAGTACAATCAGGAATATCGGTACCTTTTTCTAATGATATGGCCCGCTCATTAGTGACGATATATATCCTCCGTTATCATACAAATATAGGGATCATCAGGAATAATGGGGACTAGATATAAGTAAGACGTACGACTGGATAAGAGAAAATGTAACAAAACTAATTTTGAACAAAATAGAACTAGAATTGTATGGAGTAAACTGGGACAGACTTTGGCGGCACTGGTCAAACATAACATCACCAAAGGTACAAAACATGATTTTTAAGTAACCCCACAATGGCTGGCTGTTAGGCGCAGTTGCAGTATGAAAACATATGATACGAACCCAGTTAGTTGCCCTCTATGCAGATAGGCCCCGTTCACTAATTATCACACTAACACGCGAAGAGACAAAACAAAGGAAGAAAGACTAAACCCGATACTTGAAATTTTTTCGGTCGACAAATATAAGAGATCACATATTCTCTTCCTGGACGTAAATTTTAACATAACCTAATAAGACAAATAACGGACTACAATACAAAAACAATGTTAGCATTTGGACAAAAAAAACGATTAAGATATAGGACAACACTTATTTCTTCCTTCAAATTTAAACTTTTTAGTTGAAAAAATTTATTAATGTTTTCAAATTTAATTTGTCAAATTTTTACAGAAAGAATTTTTTTTTAAATCTACAAACCATGATTGAAATATAATAGGAACCGTAATGGGGAAAGGACATAATGAGGACGTCATAGGGTTATATCACAGGGCGCTAAGCGGAATGGACAGGCCTGTGGAAGAGTTTGGAAAGTGCCCCATTAAGGAAATTGAATCATTAAAATAAGACGAACTGAACTTTGGATACCATTTTTTCCACAACACTTCGTCTGTGTAGCTCCCGTACTGCTGGGCATCTGTCTGATGCCCTTCTCCCCCCCCCCCAAAAAAAAAATGTGAATCAGAAGACAGTGTTTTACTAGTTCCTGGCATATATTGTAATGGCTTGTTCAATTTAGGTCTGGTGAACGTAAATACTTATTTGCATATTAATCTATACAAATGTATGTAAAACTACATGGACGCGATATAAGTCCGACTTTTATCCGAAGTATTCAATAGGATTTTATGTCACTTTTCAAACTTATCAAAGTATATATTTATAAGATTCAACATTCATTTAACTGACCCGGTTTGTATTTTTAATTCATTAGTATCTTCCATAAAAGTAACTGTACAAACAAAATGATCATTAACGTAATTCCGCAAGTTATCTTTATCCAAGGGAAATATACATGGAGACCTTAGCTTGTCTACTTAATAATATAATAAAGCATATGTTGTCAGGACACAATATTTATTAGACGAAACATTCTACTCAAGCCTTAAGTGATGGCGGTACAAGAGGGTATGCTGATTAGCTACTGAACCAGCATTCTGTCTGTAAGTGCCAACACGTTGATCGAAGTTGACGCATGCTTATCGCGACGTGCCTATACAGAAAGGTCAAGACCCATGGTCCCAACCTGAGAGGATCCAAACAGCATCCTGGTGGTGTGGACACCAGCTGTCAGTAACGACGTTTGAATGTGTCCAGTCGATATACCGGTGAGTGGACCATCCGATAAACCAATGAACGCCTCCCTAAAGAAAGGTAGGTGGAATCGCATCACAATTATTATTTCCAGTTCAGTACCCACGAATGTAATTCTAGTCTTTTTTTAGAACATTTTTTTCCTCTCTCATTTTGGTGGTGATAAAAGAGTTATATTGATGCAATTTTGGTAGGGATTTAAAGGTAATTGTTTATCCTTGAGAATATGAGCTGAGAGAGTGGTTGTCAGTGTGTAATTTGGTGGCAGTGCACATTGAGTAATAAGGTCTTGGTGATGATCCGTAAGTGAAATCTGTGTTCTGTTTAATTGCTGTTCCGTTTACAGTGCAGCCGCTCAAAAATGCCGGAGAACTCTTGACAAGAACTTCACCGTGAAGTCATCTTTGGATGTATGTTAGATTAACATATGATTTGTATTGATAGTCACACAGTTGAAAAGTCAGTACTGAGAAATATATGTGGAGAACATATAGTAAAATTAATTGTGATGTATGTCCAGGTAGGCCAATAACCAATGAACGACCCCCCCCCCCCATCTCTCTCTTACAGAAAGGAAGGTAGGAATAAGCACCGCACCCAGGTGAACCTTAAATCTGCACTAGGCCACATATGTTCTGCCCCATGAAAAGTATATTAGCATATTCCCATAAATTACACGTGTATCGTATCCATAGAAAAATAAGCAGCATTATCAATGAACTAAACAGCAACATATATCCTGAGACCAAAGGGTCTTAGAAATACAACTATGTAATATAAGCTTACTTCTGTACTCGATAATACAAAACGTACGAAGGTTGTCTGTATCGACACAGTTTACAGGAAAGCGGTATTTCTCCATTTAAGTATTAACATTTTCAAGTGATTGTCATCTCTGTTCTAAATCACTACGTTTAGAATGACTCTCTAAAACCTGAACCAATCCACCATCCGTTTTAACCAGAATAAATCCTGATTTTTGACATTCTCAGTGAAATGGGACAAAATTCAAATTAAAACTATGACAAGATTCAATACAGATAATGACATTATCCACCCAGTGATGTTAGCCGTTTAATCTCGTTTGTAACAACATGTTCCAGATATGGCAGAATCTCATTTGTTCCCATACTATACGTTATGTGTAGATTATGAAGATGGAAGTTTTGAAATACATCTCAAAATTTTTAATTGCTAATGTAGCTAATGTAAAAAGTTTCCATTTACCTACTAAAACACTAATACGCTGTAACATATTATCACACATACTAAACTTCCAATACAAATTTATTCCTGAATGAACAGTACAGATTCGGATAAGTTCCAAACTTAAATGAAATATATGAAGACTTTGCTGCCTTCAACATATTTTTACTTTGTGTAAAATATATACTTGTTAAGTGGAGTACAGTAATCAATCATGAATTTCATGTATTTTACCTAGTCTGACGTGTTTAATGTTGATGTGATTATATAATAATAATAATGAGGACTTTGTATAGCGCCTAATCTTTCGAAGCTCTAAGCGCTTCACACCATCAATAATGATATGACTACACTACAAAAAACAAATGGCAAAAACAATGAAATTGGAAAACAAAGTTTGTCCCTGCAGTCGAAACAGGTGAGTTTTAAGAGCACTCTTAAAAGGGACCACTGTGTCTTTGTGTCTAATTTCAATGGCCATTTCGTGCCACGTCGCCGGGCGCTGGTATGCAAAAGAACGTTGTCCATATGACTTGGATTTCACCGTGGGAACAATGAGTATACAATTGTCAGAAGAAGAGCGTAAGTATCTAGCTGGTGTGTACACATGGGTGAGGCTGGATAGGTATGTTGGACTGGAGTCTGTTATTGAAACATAGCACAGAGAACAAATTTTGTGTTTGATTCTGTATCCAATCGATAGCCAGTGTAGGCTACAGACCAGTGGTGAGGTGTGCTCTGATCGAGGTACTCTAAAGATGATCCATGCAGCTGTGTTTTGAACTTTTTGAAGTTTCTGGAATAAATATTTTGACGAACCAGACATAATTGAGTTACAATAGTCCAGTCTTGAACGTACTAATGCACACACAAGTGTTTTAGTGGCATCAACTGAAAGATATTTACGAATGGAACGGATGCACCTAAATTCAAGATATGCAGCCTTGCATATGTTCATGACATGTTGGTGCAATGTGAGAGTACTGTCTAGAGTAACGCCTAGGTTTCGTACTGACTGTGAGAACTTAATGTTGATGTTGCTGATATTTATTGTCTTACGTAAAGGATGTGAATGAGAAAGTCTTTGTTGTGATCAGAATAGCCTCAGTTTTATTATCATTCATCTGCAGCTTGTTACATGTCAACCATGATTTCACATCAGAAATGCATCGCTCTACTCCATGGATGGTAACATCAACTTCAGTTGCGTGGCTAGACTTGTATATTTGTGTGTCATCAGCATACAATTGGCGCAACACTGGGTGATGATATATGGCACTTGAGAGCGGCTGAGTGTACAGAATGAAGAGAACATGACCAAGAACAGATCCCTGTGGAACACCACAACATACGTCAACTGGGCTGGAGTGTATTCCATTTGCAGATATAATTTGTGTCCTGTTGACTAAGTAGGACTTGAACCACTGTAAGGCTATATTCTGAATGCCAAATACATGCTGGAGACGGTGAAGTAATGTATTATGGTCTATTGTGTCAAATGCTGCAGATAAATCCAGGACTGTAATGTTTCCACTATCCAAAGCAGAGAGAATGTCATTAAATACTTTCAGAAGAGTAGTTTTCGTACTGTGGCAGGGGCGATATGCAGAGTGTACATTGCTAAAAAAACTGTTTGAATTCAAATGAAATACAAGTTGAGTTAGAACTACCTTTTCTAAGATTTTTTATATGAATGGGGGATTAGAAACTGGGCGGTAGTTCTTTAAATCGTTATGGTCCAGTGTTGGTTTCTTCAGCAGTGGCTTTACAATGGCAGTTTTGAAAAATGATGGGAATTCACCTGATGAGAGAAAGATATTAATAACATCAGTTAGTGAATGCAATATTGGGTCTAAGCACTCAAGCAGCAGTGATGTCGGAATTGGATCAAGTTCACAAGACTTTGGTGCACTTTTCATGACGATTGTCCGTACTAAATCAATAGAAACAGGTTCAAATGCTCCTAACGGTTGTCGCTGAAATTCTGCGTCATAACTGTATGGTGAAGAATCAGTTGAAATTGTGCTGTTAAGCGAATCTCTAATGGTTTGTACTTTGTCACGGAAGAAATTTGCAAATTGGTATGGAAGGTCTAGTGGAGAGAAGGTTGTTGGAAGTGGTGCACATTTGTTCCTTGTCATTAGTATTTTAGTTATCTCAAAGAGCTCTTTGCAGCTGCAACTCTCCGTGATCTTAGTACTGTAGTTGGATAATTTGGCTAAATGGACTATGTTTGTGACGTTCTTCTTAGCGGCTTCGTAGATTTGTTTATGAATAGTGAGTCTGGTGAAAAGCCCAAACCTCTCTGTTTTTCAGCGATGTCTTTGTAGCATTGCGAAGTTGGTCCCTAACTCTGCTATAGCATGGAGAACAATTTTTATTGATACTCTGCATTTGGTGGCTGGGGCATATTTTTCAAGCAATGAAAGCAGGCAGGTATCAAGTTGTTCCGCTGTTGGATGTTAGAAAGTTGTTAGGTTTTCTTGGATGTCATGCATGAATTTGGTTCTATTTATCATACGGATGTTTCTCTTAGTAGCAAATAGATTTGAAGGTTTATGGACTGATACGTCAAGATGACATACAATTCAGAGGTGATCCGATGCAAGTTCGTGGGATACAAGGGTGGATTGCAGAATATTATCATCAGGTCTATAAAGAATCCAGTCTAAAATGTGACCAAGTTTATGGGTAGGTTGGTTAACTGACTGTTTAAGATTGAAAACATGAATGGAATCTAGGAGTTTTGACGTGTATGGTTTTCCATGACAGTCAATGTGAAAGTTGAAATCTCCAAGAATAATTAGGTTTCCACCTATCGAATTTCCATACTCTAGACGATTTGGAAACTGCTCCAAAAAGAGAGATTCAGTCAGCTTGCTTTTTCTACAAGGAGGAGGACGGTAGAGACAGAAAAAATGGACTGACCTTTGTTCCAGTGTGAGCGTAGTTTGGACTGGTTCAAACGATGTGTATCAGAAATTGAAGGTTGTGTTGTACTTAAGGCATTTGATCATGGAATTCTTTGTAATTACAGCAATTCCACCTCCGCGAGAGTTGCGGAGGAACGACTTGATGGAGTAATCGCTGGAAGTTAAATCCTTAGGTTCATCTACTGCCGATTGTAACCATGTTTCTATCAGGAAGTAGACGTCAATATTCTGGTCGCTGGTAAAATTATCAATTTCTGTGCGTTTTTCCGGTGATCCTACTGATTGACCGTTGAATAAAGCAATACGTAGTGGTATCCCTGGGACAGTTGACACAACGGTTGACGATTTAAGAGGAATTTGAACTAGGTTATTAAAATTAACGGCAGAATTTTTAAATTGTTTATCTGTTACGGGCGAAAGGGAGATAACTGGAGTTCTTCTTCCTGTTCTACGCCGGCCAGCTTTGAAAGAACGTTTCTTTTTCGCTTCCGTTTACATTTAAGAAATGATGAATATATTGTTCGTTCAGTCTTGAGCACAATGTAGTATCTAGAACCAAGGTGTGGTCATATAATCCAAATATTGAGGGCCCGTCGTATTGTAAGCGGTCACGTGACGGAGGTTTTTTAAAAAAATAAATGTGTGCGGTTAGCGTGAAATATAAATTTTGGATCAAAATGTTAATTTACTAATAAAAGTTGAGAGATTTAGTTTTACTGGGATTTGATTATTTTAAAGATGGAAAATATCAGGACAAAAACATTCGGTCTTCGGGATTCTGGAATAACAAAGTTTCGGCTTTGAGAGGTGTGCGTGTATGTTTTTGTGTTTGGCTTGTGTGTGTGTGTGTGTGTGTGTGTGTGTGTGTGTGTGTGTGTGTGTGTTCAATTGATAACAAACCATTTCAAACTAGTCTTTAACAAATTAATTGTTTCCAACTCTCACCATGTGCTTGTTTATGGCGAAAATCAATCAAGAAAACAAGCCGTCCAATGATATTCGGATTCAAATTCCACTTCTTTGCATTAAACTCTAAAATACTACTAAAATAGATGCCACTTTTAACGATTTCAGACCAATGTTGTACCAAGGACATCGAACTATCCAATTTTTTGCACTTTGGCATTTTCGGGTAAATTATATCTTTACAAAGCAAACATATAAATGGCTCTTTTTTCTCTTTATAAGTAGAAGCGACCGCTCCAGGGGCCTGGTGGTTACAGGGTCAAATCCCGGATGCGGGAGGTCGGGAGTTCTAAATCCGGCTGAGTCATACAAAATGCTTATAAAAATGGTACTGACAACTGTCTCGCTAGGCGGTCAGCAATAAGAGGTTCGTGTTTGAACTGGTCGGCCTAGTATCAGGAAAATGTGATTGGGTGGGGCATCATGCTACATGTCTGCGGCATTAAGCCCAAATGATAGACATCACGTTTGACCTCCCCAATGCAGACATCGTAGTGATATGACTGGAAAATTGTTAAAGCTACGTTAAAGATGTCAAGCACAAACAGAAACTCACATACACAAACCTGTAGAGGCCGTTGAGATCAAAGGTATATAATGAGTGTTTGAATCACTTTTTAACCACGCAGACCTCTTTTAACTTTTATAGTCACCTTTTAAATAAGCCGAAGTCGTTACGGGGTATCTCGATGAATGCAGTCTTTGTGTTGACTATGCTATAATTAATGCTACACATAATTGGCTGGAACACATTGTAGGCACAATCATGATAATTGGAATTCACCCAATACATTATGTTAGGGTTAGGGCCACGCCTATTATATATAAATCAGCGTGTGCAAAACAAATATGTCATCTATAGCAGTATAATGTATTGGAAAACCTGTTTGTTCGTAACCAATTCACTGATTCAGTTCTTAGGTATTCACTATTCTTGTATGACAGCTTAAAGTACTAAGTAGATGACGTGAATTTGGCAACTATTATAATTTTCTAGAATATATGTGCGTGTAATTTGGATTTTAACGTAGCTTTAATTAGTTTAGTCATATTGCTACCATGTCTTCAGTATGGCAGTTTAAGGTGATGGCTTGCAATGGGGCTTCATGTCGAGATATGTAGTGTTATATCCCATCCAGTCACAATATTTTCAATCAGGTCGACTAGTCCTAATTATATCTTGTTATTGCTGAACGCCACATTTTTATTTGTCTTTGGTATGACTCGGCCATGGTTTGAACCCACCATCTCCCGCTAATGCTATAACCACTGAGGCCACAGGAGCAGTCATCTTGAATGTCTGTATTATCTTTTCTTGTGTGTAATGAAATGATTACTGTTGTGCACCAGACTTGATTGAAATAAGATGTTTTTAACATCGCATTAAATGTACTGTCTTGTTTTGAAAGATCGTCTTGCAATGTTTCAGTTATTTTTCTCTAATGCTTTTACCAAATGTACCTGTAATTTTCTTTAGCAATAATGTCTTGTTTTTAAAGTTCGTCTTGCATTGTTTTTGTTATTTATTTTTAATTAAGATATACTCTAAATAGATTAAGTTAAAATACTACATCAACCCATTCTCTTCTTTCTATTTTTAGCAACGTTTCTGAAGTTTTTATTTGATTACTGTGTCGTATTGTAAATTCTGCATCATCATTGGCCCGTTTCTGAACAATTCAAATCAAATCATACTTTCAAATAACTTAATAAAACTCGTCTTTATCCAAACAGTATGCAGACCAATTAAACTTTGAACCGACTGCATACATATTTTATACAAACAACTCAAGCAAAATTATTTACTTTGTTATTGGAGTTATTTACACTAACATTGTCCTAAAAGTGCTATTTTTTAAAATGTATTCCAAACACAATTGGCAACATGACCTCAGCCTTTTTCGAGTCTACTTTCCACTTGCATATTGTGTTTAGGGTGACACGTTTCATTATCACTTTTATCGTCTTCTTATCTACTTGTGCAACTTGTCGCTTCGTTTCATCTAGCAACAATCTAGAATAAAACAAACTCCAGCATCTTTCTCGACTTTTACCCTAACTGTTAATTGTTATCCTTTTACAGGGATTTACAAATTGTATAATATTATTGTTCAAAGGACATGCGAACTGGAAATTTGAACTTGACTTTGGGAGAATTGAGCTTTTCTCAAAAAAAATGGTATTGAGAAAGCAAGAATGTTTGAGAGAGAGAGAGAGAGAGAGAGAGAGAGAGAGAGAGAGAGAGAGAGAGAGAGAGAGAGAACAAATTGATCAAACAAAATTAAAGCTGCATTAACGTACTTTTAATAATTTTGTGAAACAATGAACCAGCCAGTAATATATCTGTATTAACTTAATTTTAATAATTTCTGTAAACCGGTTTGATTATTGTTTAAAATATACCCTCCCCCCCCCCGCTCCCCAATATAACCCGACGGCATCGTATAACGTTAGGTTGGTCCTAAATAAAAATGGTGAAGATCTGATTACCAACAGGCCCACTTTATCAGACAACTTTAAGATCTCGTTATTGCTTATCCTTTGAATCTAACGATATATCAACATTGCGTTTTAAACAGAAGACTTCTTGTGATATCTAGTTAATTTAAGGTAAAGATATTTTCGTTTGAACATCAAATATGTCAGTCACAGAAACTGTTGAATAGACTGTTACTGTTATTATTCTACCAAAAGGCATGCCACTTAGAATCGTTGTTATTTCTTGCCCAAATCTCAGCTAAAATACAAACCAAACGAAACCGACGTTAGTTTCTTGACTGAAAGAAAACTACATGCGACCTTTACTAATATGGCAAAGCCGTTATTGTAGTTCTACTATTTCTAGAAACACATTTATTATTCATGTAGTCAGTATTCGTCTTTCTCTAGAAAGTGTGCGATAATCATCAATGGCTTGTCGCAATGCAATTAGTGACACGTTATTCACCTGATCTTGTGATATTGTTGTGCGTATTTAAGAAGGAATTTTGATTCTCCTGTGTTATATTGTCTTAACTGGTAATTCAATATTTACAGTCTGTCGCTCGGATATATCGTGCACTTTGTACACGAACTCTATCCTATTTATGTACAGTTTCTTTGGAGATTTACAAATGTATGACATTTAAATCTTATTCTTATCCTTTTCATCGAATTATACTCAGCTGAAATGAAAGTGTTTCGCAAATAAGGCGATATTATTGGGGGGGGGGGATGCAAATGGGTGTCAAGTGACTTTTCTATAGTAAAAATACCTTGAAAATGTATAGCCTCAAACGGGAATTTAACAAAGAGTGACGTGACGGCACTGCACATGGAAGGTGTGTGTGTGTGTGTGTGTGGCAACAGTGTTACGAGTGACTGACTCAAATTAACATCAGTAGGAGCAATACTGTAGGTAAGAATGGGAAACCGTGATAAATATATTTAGCCGCAAAAGGGTTTTAAACATCAGGGTTCAAAAGGGCTTCATAATCAAAAGGGTTTATGGAGAAAACAAAACAGAGACATGCAAATAAATACTCATCCAACACAAAGATACATATTGTTTTGGTAATAGTAAAATAGTATATCTTTCTGAGGCATATGATTGGCCTTAAAAAGGTTCGTTGGGGCTTGTTAACCAAAGACAGCGAACAAGCCGAGCATCACACTAGTCTTCTTCTCTTTCTTATACTTTGTCGGACAGCGGGGCTGTACATTAAGACTCTCTTCATACAGCCTTGCCTCTCAACATCCTTCTCTTCCAAATAGCAGCATCTGATTTTTTTGCAACAGTCCATGATGAGTTCGCATACACGGAGTAGTCCGGACTGAACAACGTCCCCGAAAATATATTGGTGCGTTAGGATCCGTCCTCAGTAATTGATGCGACATAGTTTAAGCATGGCGAGGAGTTATGACATGACAGTAACGAGAACAACCACGGTAATGCTTCCAGAAAAGATGATTTTAAAAAGAATTTAGCCGATTATTACCGCGTATTACCGGTGCCAGTACCTTCACTGTCTTTTCCATCCTTACTTCGGTTAGAGAATTTTAGACAGGGAAAGAAAGAAGATGTAGAGATATTTTTAGCGACAGCAAAAAGATGCAGAACAAGCCTTTGTCATTCAACAGCAAAAGCAAGAAGATGAATGAAGAAAACGAGAGGAAAAAGAGAAGAGGAAGTACAAAGGAGAGAAGAAGGAAAGTGAAAGTCAAACGTTGACAGTGCTACTAGACATTGCGGCAGAGTTATGATATCTGAGAGAAATGTATCAGACGTATAAACTCGACCTAATAGAAAACAACTTCAGCGGGCCGAACATGTCGCCCCAGGCGTCACTACTTCGTTGACAACTCCTGATCTGTGTTGGCTATTCCATTTTCTTGACTGAGTGCAAGTATTAGATGTAATCCACGCTAACGATTGCGAGGACGAAATGTGTGAGCTTAAATGAACACTTTGCACGTCTGCATCCATTCCAAGCGAATCTCCATCGGACGTAAGCCAGTAGCACCCGTAAAGTATTACCACATTTGAGATGGAAAAACTCTCCTCCAAGAAACATAGAACTACTACTTACCCTAACACGGTGAAGTTTATAGATTTTAAATCCGATGTACCGCTCGAGAAATCAGAAGGTTTCGTCATCGAGTTGGTTGTGGGACTCCTTGCTAACGTTCTAACCATACTTAAACGACAATGCCAAGCCAAAGAATACAATCATTTCAGACTCTGCATTTAACACAAGAGTTTGAAATCACCCTTCTGGATCGAAATTATCAGCCCGGCAGAATCGACACGTTCAAAAGTCACTGTAAAGCTTCAACACGTTCAGCAATCTAACAAAGAGGTTTCACATCAAGATGCAAGTGAAATACAAAAAACAATTGAATACTTTAAATTCAGAGTTTAGAAATAGTCTGGAGAAGTGAATCTAGATTGTTTTAAGCTATGGAAGAATACCCTCTTTGGAATTGGGAGCCTCATTTGACTTCTCCGGTCATCAAATGCATCAAAGCCCTCTTCCCACAGAGTAAGAAAATGAAGCATAGAGGTATTTACTTAGCAGACATTTTCAAAGAAAACGTCATGATTAAATTGATTTCCTATTATTACCAATGAAAATAAAAGAAAAAAGACTGGATTCATGGGAACTTCATTACCTTTTTACACTCAGTTTGTATACGTGCTTTTAGTGTCTTGACATATTAACCGGCGAGATTCTGAGAGACCATTTTAAATTATGTTGTCTTTTTGGATTGCAGTTCTCGATATTCCAGTTTAGTTTCTGTTTTCTTCAGCATTTGTTGGAGATCAGCATCTGATAAGTTCACCTTTCTAGCCTTTATTTTCCTAAGTTCAATGTCGTTCTCCAATCTTTGGCACCGAACATTTATTTACTTTTCCATGGGATGCCAGGTAGTTTCTTTAGATTATGATTGTTTTAATTTTTCCCAAGATCATTAATGTTTTTAAAACCAATATAATGGAATATAATTTTTTTACCAATAAAACCAATATTATAATATCAAACCATGTGTACACCTGAATTTTGTAATACATGTTTTTCCAAAGAAATATAATTGCATAAGTATGTTTAAATAATAACGATCTTGTGTTTAGTAAAACATAATGCGATATAGTCTGTAGAAAAGGTTTCAAAATACTTATAACATTTTTCACTTGTATATATTGGTCCGTGCACGTATTTATAGTACATGATTGACCATTATGCAGTTTGGACTCTCTCTCTTGGTAAATAAGTACTTAATATCATCCTGCAGGTATAATAAACTACAATTTCATTTCATAGGTATTATAACGAGCGATGGTTCACTAGCGCTTATATTTATATATATATTACCATTGTGCTTTGACAGTTCCACTATCACATGCCTATTTTTGTGTGGATTGACGAAAACCAATAGTTAAAAGATGATTCAACAGTAATACAGTTTTGTATCTGGCTTTCTTGACTATAAGATGGTAGCTGTATACAGTAATACAGACTTGTATCTGGCTTTCTTGACTATAAGATGGTAGCTGTATACAGTAATACAGACTTGTATCTGGCTTTCTTGACTATAAGATGGTAGCTGTATACAGTAATACAGACTTGTATCTGGCTTGTATCTGGCTTTGATGAGGATTTAATGAAAGAGATACACAGTAATATAGACTTGTACTTAGCTGGTTGACGACAAAATGATAGTTATAATGGCCAATGCTTATTGATAGCTGTCTTCATAACAAGTAGGTCATTTCTTTGTTCACTGTATAATGAATGCGGTATGAATTTGTATGGATCCCTATGTGTATCAATAAGAAAAAATTGATAAACACTATACACATTGAAACGAGAGGTGGTTCCCCTTGAATATATATTACCTCTGTTTCGGTGTTGCCCCTTTTCTTGTCTTTTTATGTGTCTTGACATGTATGGTTTTTATTAACGTTTCTTGTTGACATTACACTGAATATAAAATACTTGTGAATAATCCGTACATACTAATGAGTAATGTATGCGATCCAGTCTACTTGGAGTTTCACCAGAAATCGTCTTAAGGTATCTAGTTGGATCCAAACAAAATTAAATGTCTTTCTTTTATATCCAATACAGCAACCACAATACACCCTCTCTCAATTGAAATTGGATGTCGATTCTACCCTGTTAATTCAACTTGGCAGAAAATGCACCCCCACCCCCCGGACTCCTGTCAGTGTGGTGAGATTTACGACGCATATAAGGGTCCTTTGTTCTTGAACAAAATTTTTAACGTCCACGTGCAATTTTGAATACCCACCGAAGTACCTTTGTGTAATCACCTTTTGTGTACTCACCTTTTCTTAACTTTTCGAAACGGATCAGCTATAGCCGCGGTTCCTACCATATATACATGGCTTCTAACCATTTCTTGGTTCTCCTGTAAGTAATCGCGGACGTTTCAAAAACTATTTTTCAAGCTATTTATTCACGTGAATTTTGTAAGCTATGTTTTTCAAATAGTTGCTTGAATACGTTTTTAAAAAATACTATTTGGTGTTTAGTAAAATGAATGCGATATAGTCTGTAGGAAAGGTTTCAACACATTTTTAAATTTTTCGTGCACGTATGTTAGTACAAGATAGACGCGTTTCGACTCTTGATTAACAAATATGCATATAAGGTTATTCAATGCATATAATAAACTACAATTTCAGTTGATAAGTATTATAACGAGGGATGGTTTCACAAGAGCGTATATTTATATGTAGTACCAGTGTTCTTTGGTATGTTACCTTTTTTACATGTCTATTTTGGTGGGGAGTGACGAAAACCAATAGTAAAAAGACAGTGATACAGACTTGTATCTGGCTTTGTTGACTTTATGATGAGAGTAATATACAGTAATAAAGACTTGTATCTGGCTTTGTTGACTTTATGATGAGAGTAATATACAGTAATAAAGACTTGTATCTGGCTTTGTTGACTTTATGATGAGAGTAATATACAGTAATAAAGACTTGTATCTGGCTTTGTTGACTTTATGATGAGAGTAATATACAGTAATAAAGACTTGTATCTGGCTTTGTTGACTTTATGATGAAAGTAATATACAGTAATAAAGACTTGTATCTGGCTTTGTTGACTATAAGCTGAAATTTATATAAAGTAATACAGACTTGAATATGGCTTTGTTAACGATACGATAATAGTCATATACAGTAATACAGACTTGTATCTGGCTTTGTTGACTAAGATGAGAGTTATATACAGTAAAAAATATTGTATCTGGCTTTGTTGACGATAAGATAAAAATTATATAAAGTAATACAGACTTGTATCTGGCTTTGTTAACGATACCATGATAGTTATATACAGTAATACATACTTGTATCTGGCTTTCCTAACGATGATATGGTAGTTATATACAATAATACAGACTTGTATCTGACTTTGTTAACGATAAAATGATAGTT
Source organism: Unio delphinus (assembly GCA_029339505.1). Lineage (NCBI taxonomy): Eukaryota > Metazoa > Mollusca > Bivalvia > Unionida > Unionidae > Unio > Unio delphinus. Next base: position 3,457,773 of record JAQISU010000003.1, on the reverse strand, counting down.
ATATACAGTAATACAGACTTGAATATGACTTTGTTGACGATATTATGACAGTAATAATGACCAATGCTTATTGCTAGCTTTCCTCCGGACTTGTAGCTCTTTATTTGTCCACTGTATAACAATGCTATATAAATTAGTATCGATTCTTTCAGGTATCAATACACAAGACATATATATGTAACCGACAATATACACTTTGAAACGAAAGGTGGTTCCCCGTGAGCATTCATTACCTCTGTGTTTTGGCATTGTTCATTCACTAGTTGTATTTTATGCGTCCTGACATGTATGGTATTTATTATAGATCATTGTTGACAGTACCATTAATAGAAAATACTTCTGAATAATCCGTATTCACTAATTAGCAATTTATGCAATCAAGTATGTTCAATCGAGTTACGATTTGAGTTAATGGGTCTTAAAAAGAGAAGTCTTTCCGCTGAAATTATATTTAAATTTATTACCAGTTTGGTTGGGTCATTTCCTCTTTCGCCTGTCTGCTTTTGTGTCAATTGACGTGTAGTTTAGGGAATGTTAATTATGAATCTTGTAGAAACAAATATGATAACAATACCTTTAGTTATTCTTACATGCGAGAAAATCAACTATGTTGCCTATGTATTATGTATTTAGTTTAAGGGTACCCGAGTGGTGAAAAGCGTTACCCATTACGGATCAACTGCCATCTCACCTTTGTATGTGTTTCGGACCAATGTGGGTATGTCAGAAAGCTTGCCAATAGCTACTTGTGCGTCGTTGGTTCATTCCGGGTATTTTCCCTGATTCTTTCTCCACCATTAATACTGGTCGCCATGTGTAGCCTATCATGTGCTGGAAAATGGCGTTAAACCATACAGCATCAACAACTATTTACCATGCCTTACTATTATGCCAGTACTAATTAGCTGTTCTCTTATTCACCCAAGTCTAATGGGACAGAATTGGTGGAAACTGAAGCGAATTCAAGGAATAATTTTCTCTATTTTCTCAATATTTCTGAAAAATGAAGCTAGTGAATGGAAATTGCCACCCTCCGTCTAATGGAACGGAATTCGTGTAAAAAGAAACTGAAATGCAAATAAATTTGAGTCTAACATTGCAGTCACCCTGTAATCTATATGCCAGCCAAAGGGGTACTGAGTCGTTAAGGTGTTAAGCTATTTGATTTGGATTATTATGTTTGATGATTCCGTAAAAGGATATGCAATACAATGGGCAGCTTAATGTTGGTATTTAAAAGAATTTGATATAATTTATTATGTACATCTGCTAAGTCTTTTCATTTATAAAAATGTTGCATTGAACGGCTGAATGGTGGGAATTTGATAGCACTGTCTTGGTGATTTAGCATTTGCAGTTAAATCACTACAATTCGGCCAGTACAGTGGTTGGATTAATATGGTTTATGTGGGTTTAAAGCTGTTGTTTAGCATATGTTAGCATATAAATTACGGCCAATATGCTAGTTGGACGAGGGTTTGTACAACTTTTAACCTAGTCACGTAGACCACCGGAGCGGTTTATTTGGTATAGGAAAACTTCAGGAAGAACCATCGATCGACAGAAGTTTTCTTACATTGCAGACTTTGACCGAATCAAGTAAAGAACCGTTGCGGACAGAAGTGAGATATCAGTGATCTGTAATGGCGAACGCCTTAGGCTATTCAGTCACTCGGTACCCTGCACATTTGTATGATAATATTTTGATATTCCAAAACTCCAAGTTCCATCAAACTTCTTTGTTTCCAGATATAAATTTTATTTAAATGTATATACACAATAGAGTTAATGTCTTTCCACCTTAGAAAAGAAGTAATTGCCATTAGAAGTATTTTGCAACATAACAATGTACCAATAACATGCTGTATCCCAAGCAGCGTTATTTCCTCATCAATTTAAACATTCCCCAGTTACCGCTTGAAGCTGACCACCCATTTAAGTAAGGACCAATTTCGCTTTATGTGAAAACGAAACCTGAATATCTAAAAACAATAACAATATATAAAATGATGTTGCGGAACAATATTGCAAATGTAATTAAATGTGGATTTTCTTGTGTGAAATATAAGTCAATGTTTCACTGCGCGTCCACACTTTTCTGTTTAAAGTTTATGCTCCGTTGACTCTAAGCACACATGATATACAATCTAAGACATATACATTTACTTAGTCTAATTTTTCTTCCTCTTGGCTACGTTCCAGCTAGTGATCTATTTGATTTCTTATATTAAGTCTTTTTGTATTCTATAGTCAGTGAATATCTGCAGATAGGGTAACACAGAAATGACATTGCAGAATTGTTTATACTATTAATAAAGAGTTTTGTCTATCAAGATAATCTATATCCAACACATGTCTGTACTAATTACGACTCGGTCACTACGTCTGTGCAGGTATGAATAAACCTCTGATTTAGTGTCATTTGCATGTATATATGAAAGTGAGGTTCTCACGGCTGTTTTGTGTCTTATTAACAACTGGTATTCCACGGATGCAATGAACATGTGGGATATTAATTAAAGAATGATCTCAGAAGATTTCTACTAGATCGAGCTAAATAGATTTGTAGCACTATCATTATATCGCAATGATAGAAAGAGATTTTTTCGAAATTGAGTTATTGAACTAGTAACATATAATGCAGACATTAGCAACCGTCTGTATTTATCTTACTACTGTTGTATGTAAGAACAGTGACATAAAACTTTCAATTGATAACAAGTTGTATTGACAGAAACTTCGAGCGCTAAATCCACTTTAATTGTTTATTTAGCTATACTATTTTCGCCTCCCCACCCTACAACATCTCTGTTATTTTATTACACATATAATCTAACTAAAACGTACGCAGATTCTCATATATGTGAAACATAAAACTTGTTTTATTTGACAATTTTGCATAACCGCCTCATATTCCATTCCAGGTGCGTAATCAAACTTCAAACTTCTGGCACATGTGACATGTTTTATGGTATAGTGTACAAAAGTAGGTAATCAATATCAACGCTTTAAAATAGTAAGATTTTTTTCCTGGTTAATTCAAGTGCTATCTTTTTATTATGATTCATCTCAAACTCCGTATCTCGCCTATCCCGCTAATATCTTCTCTCCTCCTTGACTGCTATGTCTCCAATTTCTATTCCTCGACTCTTTTTTTCCGACTAGCCTTTGATTCACAATCTACTTCTCCACTAGTCTTTATTTCATCTCCCTCCTAGAGACTCTGGACTAAACTATATCGGATGTCAATCCCTTAAAAGCTTCATGTGAAAACACAAGGACATTAGCATATTTCCTTAGCCATCTCGTCTCACACTAAGCAATAATCAATCATCCGATAAAGGCTATTACAGGTTTCTGTCACGCATTCGTGCACATCGAAATATCCATATTTTTTGTATGGTAAAAAACGTCGTAATAAAGTGCGGTATCTCTATTTATCATTCAGGCATAACAATTGCGTTTAATCAGTATATAATCCTCTCTAGTCCGCTTTTATTTAGAACTATTATGGAAAAGATCAGTTTATCATACCTTTTTTATGTGTCTTAATACTTCCTAAATTTGTCCCTCGTTTGACTTAACTTTTGTTATGTGTTGCTATTGACCTTGCGTTAACATGACCCTCTATCTGTTCCTGACTAGTAACCGAGCGAGACTTAATTAATATTGATATCATGCTTCAAGCGCGGAGCACATTTCATCGCCGTGAATAATTTATCGTGGAACTAGGGAACTAGCCCATACGTCAAACATAATGGGTACGTATCAAGCTGACTATGACAAAATGTACTGTGAAATTATTTATAAAACATTTCGCACCATTTTGCACAGGTAAATATGCGTGGAGCTATTTGAAATGCTGATTTTTTTCCTTTATTTTAGGTAATTTGATTTCTTGTAGTTTCAAAGCAAAAAAAAAATATTGCACTGAGTTGGAAAAGAATTGTAGTTGTATTGTGGGTTATGGCATTATGCCGATATTAAACTATTTCATCTATGCTATGTCTCTCAAAGATGATTTCATGTGAGCTATTGTGAAGCGCACAGTTCAGTTTCGTGATTTCAATAAATCGCAATAGTCTTCAACAAGAAGATATGCAAGGTCGTTTAACTCAGATATGCATGTACTTTGCAATTTGCCATAGTCTTTCGGTAAATACAGAAGGCAACATTGATTTGACGTGATAATCTCTTTGCTCGGCGCATTTACTGTACATTTTCGAGCTGTTTCCTCAAACCGATCCCCCATCATTCTTTTATCAGGTATATGTCCATGTATTCGTAGCAAAGTAAATATTTAAGACACTTCATATAATTCGACTTCATTGTATATAATCATCTGTTTGAATCTATCTATCTATCTATCTATCTATCTATCTATCTATCTATCTATCTATCTATCTATCTATCTATCTATCTATCTATCTATCCACCCACTCACACACACATCTATCTATCTATCTATCTATCTATCTATCTATCTATCTATCTATCTATCTATCTATCTATCTATCTATCTATCTATCTATTCATCCATCCATCCATCCATCCATCCATCTGTGTCTCTGTCTGTCTCTGGTGTATGTGTGTCTGTATGTGCGTCTGTCTGTCTAATCCCTTATAGTCCATGAATTATTGATTGTTTTAGATTAGCCATCTTCATCATTATGTATAGTTTTGTAATATAATGTCAGTACTCATTGTTGTTAGCTTGTCACAGAGTGTGGTTCTGTTTAGGCTCTTTATTCTGTCCTAAGTAGGACGTTACTTTGTGCCAAAAATAGAGAAACTGTGATCTTTTGTCCGAGTTGTTTCCCTACTCTTGAGTCATTTTATAATAGTTGTGCTGTTGTTTATTCTACCCTATCGGTTTCTGTCGAGCCAAATTGGAATTGACTATCATGATTCATGTAATTATTTTACCTGTGTCCGGAAATTAGCTTATATTGCGATGAATTCTCGCTCAGACTGTTTAGCTAGTTATTGTGTTGTGATATTTCTCTTACTCCTATGAACAAATACAATAGTATAGACTTCTTTCTGTAATGAAGTGCAGGGTATGTCCGCTATATTTGAAGCATATTTTGAAAGCATCAGCATCTTGTTCGACCTTATATATAGCTGTATGTACGTAACTTAATGATCTTTTATTATAAAATATGCTTTATCAACTGGCAGCTGATTAAATGCAGTCTATGCATCCCTATTAGTTAGTAATGCTTACAATTATTACAGCTTTCATATTGCTTTGTTATTTATATATGTATTTTGTACATAGCCTTGTCCAATTCTACTCCAATATGTACCTGACCAGGGACTCTTATTTTGTAAACAACAAAATACACTGATACATTTTTTTTTCTGTTAATGTGGATTAAATATAGGTAAACATCTTATTTGGGTCTGGTTCTAGCACACCCGAATTCCACTAGGAAATTCTGAAACATTTTGACAGCTTTGAGTGTTGCAAAGAAGAGGCCGATGACATACATATGGTCTCTATTATTGTGTGTTAGCTTGAATATTATATGTTTACTTGTGAAATTACTCGTTCTTGTCTTAACATTCTGAAGCAGAATCAGCCTTATTTTCATTTGGGTTGAATACTTTATTTTAATTGTTTTTCACTTGAATATCAAAGTGCTGATCAATGATATTCTTGCACAGAAATATTAATTTGTAATCATAGTGAATTCCAACAAGAACAGTTTTGGAGTATATTATTGTGATACGCGGAAAGGCCGTTATCACATTGCTTCAATCCAGGCCACTGGCATATTGGTACATGAGAGATTATAGGCACATCAACACATTCAATATAGAAATTTCTTTGGAATACCACTGGAATTGAATTGGAAAGTCCATCATACATTGGGACATGTGATTGACCTTGAATATTTCGGATTTTATTCGCATTACTGTAACTTCCTTTTAATCTTCCTCTTTGTTTTTTTGGGAAATAAATTATTTCTTGACTTTTACAAAATGTTTTGGTTTTCGCTGTTTTATATTACTTAGTATAACACCATAGATTTGTAATGCGACCAATTTATTTCGTGTAAACATGATTTGATTTGATTGGGTCTTAGTACTTGTCTGTTGTAGTCGTTGACATTTAAATCTTCCTGGTTGCCATCTTGCATGAAAAAAGAGGGCCGCTACGGGTCAAAATTACAAATACTATTGGAATTTTTGCGTACTAGCAGCTGGTAAAGATAACAGAAGAGAAGGACACTGAAATAATTTTTTTTAGCACATTCTCTTAAATATATATTACATTATCGAATTAGACACTTTTACTTATGTTTTGACCATATTTTCTCTTTATGCGCCCCTTTTACCTTAATTGGAAAAATATTATTGCTGCCCTAATTGGGAGAAGTTTGGAAATAGAGTCATCCTGCAGTATATAAATTATTCTAAACTTCCGTGTTATCTTCACTGGCAGGATGATTTCTGAATAGAAAGTCTCTATATCTTAAGTTAGAAAACACATCATGGATTGGAAAGTGTGCTGTTCCTTTACCTTGTTGTTATTTCTTTACTTCGTGCCAGAAAGCAAGGCATGGAGCGGGTAAGTTCGTTCAATTTATATTTTTTCCATTTGTGTAGAAGACGTACTTTTTAATGTTATATTGAATATACGCCAAATGATTTTAATTGGATGCACTGAAATTCGACAATCTAAATGAGCCAGTTAAAACTTTGCATGGTCTGGAAACGAGCTTTTATTTAATTATTTTTTTATAACACCAACAACCTATTTTGAAACGATATATGGACACTTCTATATCACTCGCACCAAATCTCATTTTATGAATTTTACACCAACTTAACTTTTAGGTCATAATAATAAAGATCATTAGACAAACGCTGGTATCATAACACAAATCTGACTGTACACGCATTGTACTATACCGTAACTATCAGATCTGACTATACATGCATTGTACTATACTGTAACTAACAGATCGTGGTAGTACCAACATAAGAGAATGATGGAGTTTTAAAAAAAAATATCAGCTAAGATTAAACAATGAAAGTTCTGATCTATACATATGTTACATGTGTCTATATTAGATTTTTAAATGAACATGTAATATATCTGTCGGGATTGGTATACAGTTAGTGGTTGCCGAAGTCATTTACATGTAATTGGTTATCATTCAGTTTCTTCTGTTAAGATTCTCTAAAGTTATGAAGAAGGGTATAATTATCTTTGAATGAATAGTCAGACAAATTCAGAGAGAGAGAGAGAGAGAGAGAGAGAGAGAGAGAGAGAGAGAGAGAGAGAGAGAGAGAGAGAGAGAGAGAGAGAGAGAGAGAGATGTTTCTTTCATTTGCAGCATTTAACTAGAATGCATAGATTAATTTGTTTGCTGCAACAGCTCTATAGTGGTGTTGTTGCTTTATAATTCTTTGGGGAGGAGGGAGTTGTAGTTTTTGTATTGCCTCAGACTAATAGCTGAATAAGAAAGATAACCAGAACTGGAAAGAGAACCTTATGCATGACGGTTGTTAACTCCCTTTCCAATGTTATACTATTAAGAAAGAACGTGTCCTTGCAACTAGGAATTCGCTGATAACACACATGTTTTGACTTACATGGATTTAAGGATTATCGCTTCCGTAATGTTTGGGTGTTTAACCTTTAATAAAGCAATTCAATATCATTAAACAATGTACAGCTTGGTATGCATTTTTTGTCTGAACTGTCCTTAGTATAATAGCTATTCCCAAATTAAAATAAACTGCCTTTACATCATGCTCTTCAATCAATAAAGGGAATTAACAAAATCACTCCATACAATCTTTCAGTCCTCGGTTATCTATCTTTACACACTCTTATTTTCAATCATTCTGTACAAGAATTAAATTTTCATGAAAATAAAATAGAATACTTACGTCAATAAGTGACTATAAGATCAATATTGAATAAGTATTTAGTTCATAAAATGTTCAGTTTGACGATTACAGACACTTGTATCAAATAGAGGATCTCAAATGGGTAATGATTTAATTTTGAATTTATAAAACGAGTTGAATAATTTCTAGCTGTTGCGAGCTTTAGCCATTATTGAACGAGTTTCTTAAAATAAATAATAAAAAATAATTCCCACTCGATATTATGTCTTTCACATAGTTTATTTTATTGTAATGGAAATATATAGAAAGAAAAGAAATAATTTCGTTCATTCAGACTCAGTTTATGCATTTTCTTTCACTTGTTGGTGGGTTACATTTGCTAAGCCCAGGTATTAAGTCTAAACATTGGGCTAAAGTTAATCTCTTACGCAAGGTTACCGCCACCCGCCAGAGTTTGGAATCTTGAATAGACACAGACGATATATCGTGCCAACTTGACAAAGGCTTGTCGTATAACACCTACATGTTAAAGGTTTTTTAGTGATCAGAAGAAACCCGCTGAGTGTTCTCATCAGTCACCACGTGGACAGACAGCGAGAAGGACATTGTCCTCTAAGTTTTTTTGGGATCGGTTTGCAACGACATCAACTTGGAATTTAGATAGAGGGCGTGATTATAATTTAAATCCGAATGATAGCCTTTTAACTCGCAAGCAAAAGATTAGTCGTCTATACAGATCGCTGAACAAATAGGATGATTTCGCGAAAGCCACTCGTAATTTGGCGGCAAAACGTAGAGTCGAAGAGATGAAACTGGAGAAGGAGGAGGAGTAAAGAGAACTCGAGGAGGAGCAGGAAGTTGAATAAGTCGGCTGAATAGTAGAATGAATAGAAGAGAAGAATGCACATAATAGTATAATACAAGGATAGGTGGAAATCTATCCCACACTACTAATCAAGTAATGCAATTGGGCTGTTACAGGTCGAGAGAAAGGAGAGTACTTTGGAAAAATCTGAGTCATTTTTATTGCATAGTTATTATGTTTGCGTTGAATTTAATTTTTGTATATTCAATCATTTAACCGTCGGCATTGATAACTGGGGGCTCTGATTGATCGCTCTTTCACTAATTTCACTACCAACCAAACTCGTGCCAGGTGGAACTTCCATAATAGTTTAAATAAAATCTCGGGAGCACCCATCACCAATCCAACCAAAACAATCCTCAAATTGAGAGTAAAATATAGTTACAAGCTTTTTTCGATTCTTTTTGGAAGTTTTATAACCAATACAATTTAAAAAATATTTTCTTTTGCAAATTATAATTCAAAGAGCATTTGTCCTTCAGAGTAAATGGAGAAGACTCTGAAAATATCGTTCCTCCACATGGAATGCGTATTGAAGTTAATTGTATGTCACAAAGAATGATTCATTGAAGGTTAGACGATCAATGTAATATTGTCGATACATAAATTATGTCATTTTCATGTGTATTATTTATGTGAAAGGATTATTACTGGATGAAGACATTCTGTATTAACTGTAATATTTTTGTGAGCAGATATTTGCAATTTGTTGATTTTGGAACAGAAGACAGTGGAAACTGCATAACAAAAAAGACACATCGTTTGAGCTATTTATCGCATAAAATACTGTGTTGTGATAGGTCTAATGTTCTGTCAGTTGAGCTATCAACTAATGTTTGCATTCTTCTGTGAACAGAGGTGAGTTTTTTTTTTTGCTTCCAGAAATAAACATTTAGACCAATCTTTCACAAACGGCGACTTCTTTGTTAAAGGATTACATTCCATACCTCCCCTCATGCGCGCTATCAATGAACCAGTATTAGTAGTTTTATTTGTTGTTATTGCTGTTGTTGTTTGGGTTGTAACGCAATTTGTTTAGCGCATGATAATATATGTGAACATGAACCCCAGTTGGGTAAATTCACCATATTCAGAATGACGTCACCTTTCATTTTCTCAATTTCCTTTGGTCAGTCGATTCTAAGAATGGCCGTTACAATAGTCACATTATTAATATTTGGTAAGGGTTCCATAACGCGAGGTAGCCAATTATTAAAGCGAAAACTGCGCAAGACTTTGATGGGCTTATTTGGACCAATTGGAACCACATAAAGTGCTACGATTAATGCCACTTCACAAATTTGTTCCAAAGGTCTCAAATACGTTTTAATGGTTGTATTGCTTCGTTTCACAAAACTGTTATTGCAATTAATAAGAATGTAGAAGAATTATGTTTTTCAAAACTTAATAATTAAAATTGCAATCATGTAATGATATGTCCCATTACCCTGACAAAGGCAATTACAGAACGATATTTCTATGTAAAAAATGATGTATTTTCAATGACGTCATAATGTATTGATTACGTTAATTTCATGTATGCAGTAAGAACAAAAGCACACTAAAGTCGACTGAGCAAAGCAAATAAAACATGCATTTCAACCGAATATATAATTATTGGCAATCCACTTGAGAGATACTTGTAAAAAATGTCATTTTTTTTAGAATAAAGAGCCAAATTTTATTTTGTCGTTTTATGATCTATCACCGTCCCGTGCCTAAATTTTACCTAGACCATTAGCTGCTTATCTGTTTTTGTAACCAAACAAACTTGCAATTAATATGTAAAGGAAAAATCGTGGTATAATCTCTGCATCAAATGTCAAATTTAGGACATTATATTTATAGGCACTTTAAATAAAGGTTTCGACAATTCAGTCATTAAATATTTTCAGAATAAAATCTAATTTTATGAGCATCAAAACTTCCTAATTCAGACAAAAGCTTCACCACTTCCTAGTTGTATATTTATAGGGGAAACGAGAAAACTACCTGTCTACCTGTGTGCATTGTATTATGTACTTCAAATATATGTTTCAGAAAAGACGGATTGCTGTACAGATTGGGTTTTTGCCAAAATGTTAGGTATCCCCTTTGTATTCGCTAGCCAAATACTCTTTTTTTGGAGAATATTGGCAAGAAACATAATATTTATGACGTTCTAGCCTTATTGTATAAAAAAGCTTTAAATATCATACTTACTTACGAACTGAACGCGCCTTTACTTGCATTTATGCATTTGACAAAAGTTAATATTTCTAATTTTCTATTCATGCCTAAGGTATACTCGTACCCATTAGGTGGTGAATATCCCGTATGCATCATTTGGTGAAAATTAATTAGTGTAAAGCTCTATCTAGTAGTTCACCCAAATATGTAAATTTATTCCTGTGTATTCGCAAATTAGTAATGAATGAAGTTAGAACATATTAACTTGTTCGATCAGCATTGATTGGGAGAAAGTGGTGAACTTCGTATTTTTTTTATAGATATGTTTAGAACATTTATCTGGCATCCTTATTTAAATGAGGCTCAATGGGATATGTATATTGAAGTTATATGTACATAACACGTGATTAACACACCTATATACATGAATTAAGATTCTATGTTTTTATTTCAATTACTAATGAATGTACTTTAAACGTGCATCTTAAACCATGATGCAATTGTAAAGCAGAATGGATTGAACAGAGATGGGGTAGGATTATCCTTCATTTTGGTATTAATTCTGCTGCAAACACTGCATGTAAACATCGTATATGAAAGACTGAGATTTATTCTTCATCCAAGAACAATTAGAGAAGTTTAGCTCATCATGTAGAGTGTGTACATAAAACTTAAAACATGAATGATAAACTGCCTTAATCTTGTACCTTTGTCTGGGTTAATTCATTTATCAGAAGAACTCACATCGTTAAAAATAATCAATAGATGAGTGGAAATAAGAAGCATAAAGGGAAAGTATCGGCTACTGGCAAGGCTGAATAAAATGATCATGGCATGTATAAATATAATAGAAAACGTATTTGTCTTGAGTACAGTTAGGCATGTCTAGGTTGAATACATTATACCCTAGCACTTGATGATGTCAGATGTATGGTTGTCATACTTAGGTTAATTTTGAATATAATGTGTCACCTATCAAAAACATGAAATAAAGGGTAATGTAATATGTTCAAATACAAGAGCCAATACGTATGATATATATAAATAACAGGTAATTGAAAACATGGAATAAATTCACAAGACAGTTCAGAATGGGGGAGTATTTACTTTGCAGTGAAATGTAGCCCAATTGCAAGCAGTGGTTAAACCTTATAAATGTGCATATAAATTTAAATAAATACACTTTAAATACTTTCATTTGAATAAGACTGGCTAGCGTCTGAAGACAAAAGAATTACGAATCAACAGAGCAGCTTCAGCTCGTGCATGTGATATGAAGGTATATCTAACCTTAGTCTCATTTCAGTTCTTACATTCCTAACCCCTTGTAATGTCAGAATGACAACAGATCATAATAATATTTCTCCTTCAACACATAACCGTTTCATAAACAAAACATTGAACATTTTTGTCACACAAAAATTTGTCACACAAAAACCTGCCATCAGTTAACCGTTGGCTCCAATTTCTTGTGTTGCCTCCATTAGGAATCCTTAGCACCAATCATCGATTTTTTTCTTTTATTCGTGCTTGGTTTTCTAATCGAGATTCGATTCAGGGGAAATTATACTTGGTTAAGAAAGTATATTATATTATAAGTTATAAATAAACCTAATTGTTGCATCACTAAATAATATTATTACATCCACTTGTAAATTTAAAAGTGTTGTCTGGTGCCTTGTTTACCTTACACGGAAACAAAGTTGCTGTCCTAAATTGCGGGTAGAATTGAAATACAGCCATCACTGCATGAAAATAAATCTAAACGTCTACCTTAACATGATTTCCTAATAGAAAGTCTCTTTACCTGCAGTTAACATAAACATCAGGGACTGTAAGGCTTCTATATCCTTTAGGTTGTTATTTCTTTTCATAAAATAGAACCATTGACGTGTTAAATCAAGATTACTAAATGTTCTACCTCAATTCAGGCAATGAAGGTTTTCAACTGAAAATCTAAACTTATGAGCATAACCACTTCTTTGTGGAACAATGTTCCGGGGAATCAGTCCAGTACCATTGTACCAAATTTCAATTTGCTTAGTAAAAAGGTATGCTTGAAAAGATCTTGGTATTTTCAAAAAAACATTCTGATAGAACTTGACATATGCTAGTCAAAATGTAAAATATTGGAGAATGTTAACAAAGACTATGTTCTTCGCGGAGCTCTTGCAAATTCTGTAGTAGAAATCAATGACTTTCAACGGACTGCATATTTAAAACTGGAACCTGCTTTCGGTTGCGTTAAGTATTTGAGAATATCATTACTTCATTGTTACATTTTATATCCAAATTGTTTAAAGAATATGAGAACATGTAATCTAATATGGAGGCTTCTGTAGGATTTATAGTATCTTACTAATCTCTAGAGAACGCAAATATTAGTATCACTAATATCACCAATCTTTGCAATTTAAATCTTGTTGCCACCATAGTATGGTGTACATTAATTTTTCGCGTAATAGTTCTGGAAAAATTGCAATAATTTGCTAATTAATTTGCATTCTCGTAAAAGTCTACTCAACTGACGAAAATTATATTATGTTCAACTTGTTTGCATAACCGCTCCGGTGGCCTAGTGGTTAACGCGTCCGCCGCGGAAACGGGAGGTCGTGGGTTCGATACCCGGCCGAATCATACCAAAGACTTTCAAAAATGGTACTAACAGCTGCCTCGCTTGACGCTCACCATTAAGAGGTTAGTGTTAGGACTGGTCGGCCTGGTGTCAGGATAATGTGACTGGGCGGGACATAATGCTACATGTCTGCGGCATGATGCCCCAGTGCTAGACATCACTATAAACTGCCTCACTGCAGACATCGTAGCAATATGACTGAAACATTGTTAAAAGCTACGTTAAAAATCCTAATCAAACCAATCAAATTTGTTTGCGTCAGTTGAGTAGAATTTTGAATGCCCTGAACGGTCTGTGTAAAAATGGTCGTCTACCCACATTTATCAAAATTCGTTTCAAATACGAAATGTAAGGTACGATAGGTCTCCGCCCTCATTGATATGTACGAGCATGAGTTGCACCTGGGCATTATTTAATATGTTACACATATGAACATTACAGTTAATAATATTAACAAAGTGTCGACTCTTGTTGTGAATTACTCATTATATGTTGATACTTTTCGAATATATTATTTATTGAAACACGTTCATACAATAACAATTACAACAAACATGAACAAGATTCAAAACCTAGGTGACTTTCAATGGTTCAAATTCTTAAAATGAAAGCATCATAATGTATACAATTATGTGATTTTTTAAGACACCATTATAATCCTAAAGTGACGATGGAGGAAACTACTATATCGCTTATTGATTAGCCGTATTTGTTTTAGATAGTATTCGATAGAAAACTCAGCTTCATTCCACAAATTAAGAAGAAAGCTTGCAAGCTCTTGATTTTCTCAAAGTTATAACGCACACGACTCAAGGTCGTAGACTATGTGTCATAAAGTAGTAAAACATAAATCCATTTAAAGAATTAGGACACACTTTATTCCTAGAATTTGCAAGGCATATCCACTGGATTTAAGAGGTATTCGATCTCCTGCAGAAAACCAACTAATTCGCCAATATATAAAGTCAGGCATTGGACGCAAATACAAGTAAACATTTTGACAAAAATCAAGTATGTAAGTACTTCAGAACTAAAATACGGTCAAAAGTCTCTTAGCTTTTGACCGTATTTTAGTTCGGAAGTACTTACATACTTGATTTTTGTCAAAATATTTACTTGTATTATATATCCATTATGCTTAAAATGATATATTTATTTAACAAAACGCTCTTTTACACAAAAATTAAATCTATACATAATACTTTAAGAATAAATTACATGCGAAAATGTATTGTGAATGAAGTAAAACCTATACAATCTAAAGCAATATATTGCTTACAAGTAACACTTTATCTTCAATCATAATGCATCTCCTATGTTTCTAACGTAAGTGTTATATTCATGTAACGTCAAACGTCACTTTATAAAGACAATGTCCCTCTGGTGTTTTTATTACTGAAATGTGAATGGAATTATTTAGAATACATGACAAAAGCCTAACATAATGTGACCTCTCCGATGACATAGTTGTTAGAGCATCCACCGCCGAAGTGGGATCTCGTGGGTTCTATCTCCGGCCGAGTAAATGCAAAGACTTACGCTTGGCGCTCAGCATTAAAAGGTTAGTGTTAGGACTGGTCGGCCTGGTGTCAGGATAATGTGACTGGGTGGGGACATCATGGTACATGTCTGAGGCGTGTTAGACATCACTATAAACTGCCTCACTGCACTAAACACTACATAAATCGTAGCGATATGACGGAGAAGTGTTCAAGCTACGTTAAAAATCTTAATAACACACACACACACACAGTTTGCGTTTGCAATTTTTTCAATACAATCATCTTTTCTTGGCATTGTAATATAACCTATTTTGATAACACTATAGGGAGTACACATGCAAAGTATAGTATGTAGTTTAAGCACAAGACTAATTGTGAACTACATATAAGTTTAATTAATTCTTTGTAACTCCTTTTCCAGGAAATATTTAATTTCTTTTCTTCAAATATCAAGGCATGAGCGAAATGACCATGTAAAGATACCGTTTCACAGTTATAAAATGTACAATCTTGAGGTCATGACATATTGTATTGCTTCATGTTGGAACATCAGAGACAAGTGCTCATAGCCACGTAGGAAAAACTTTTTCAGTTAGCTCTTTTCTTCTGATTGTAAATGTGAAATTGCAGATTATTTAAAGTTTCTGAATTCCAAAGCTTGGTAAAACAAAAGACACTACTGTCGAACTAATTAAATCCTCACTATATCGGACACGTACAATATACACTGACTGATTAATTAACTCTATCGGACAGGTACAATATAAACTGACTGAATAATTAACGCGGTCATTCAGACCAATATACTTTTGACATATATATATATATATATATATATATATATATATATATATATATATATATATATATATATATATATGACGAGTTGTTTCTGATTCGTCTTCCCAGAGTTATCAATGATACAATTAGTTGTTTACGTTGTTTTCTATTGATAAAGGGCGGTACAATTTAGGTGTAAGATCAAAATCTAACCAGACTAGATCAATTTTGTCAATGGTTGTTTTACGCCATTTTTCAGCTCAATATAGGTTATACCAGGCGGCCAGTATTAATGGTGGAGGAAGAACCCGGAAAACCCCGGAAAAGAACCACCGACCCACAAAAAACTGGCAAGCTTTCTCACATAAATACATTAGCCGAATCTCAGACTTGAACCCAGGCAAACAGAAATGAGATGGCAGTGATCCATAACGGACAGCGCTTTAGAACACGCGGCCACTTGGGGCCCCCAGACTAGATCAGACAGAGCTGCTGAAAAAACCCAATCTTTACAATCATCCGATTCTAAAATAGCTTGATGTTAAACCTGATAATATCAGTTATTATTTAGAAAGTAGCAGGCATTTCTGAATTATGCTATCAATAACAAGCTCCATATTATCAAACCTACCTTAGGCGAACGGCCACCTTCACATAGAACCATAAGTAGGGACGAGGGAGTTATTACAATAATATAATTGGTCATATATTTGAAAGCCCAAAGACCTACTCAAGTGCGTTTCTTGCAACAATAACTTCACAATGAAACACTTTACGATAGATTGTTTCGATATACAACCTATTCGCGTTCGTTAATACAAAGTTAAACATATGAAGGGATGTTCTGAAAGGTAAACCCGTCCTATGTTACAACATTTTCGAAGGAAGTTGACAATTATTCTAAAATATATCTGGTGTATAATTCTGTTTCCTTTGAGATTTGTCAAGCGAATACGTGTACTGTCAATCACCCTAATTTATATTTTATTACCAAATTCACTTTATACACAGGTCATACATACCGTTTGATCGAGAACCTTCATATATTATTCTCACCATCCTGATGCGCCACAAAA
The DNA here is from genome assembly GCA_029339505.1 of Unio delphinus. Taxonomy (NCBI): domain Eukaryota; kingdom Metazoa; phylum Mollusca; class Bivalvia; order Unionida; family Unionidae; genus Unio; species Unio delphinus. Next base: position 3,440,877 of record JAQISU010000003.1, on the reverse strand, counting down.
TCCAAAACCAACCAACCATATATCTAGTTATGCATATGCTGTTTGGTTTGGATGTTACGTTTGGATTTATAATACATGTATATCAAATTAATAACTGAAAAAAAATGAAAACACTAAAACTGAACAGCTGTTTAACCTTGATAAGTTCATATCATTGGAATAAATACAGGTATTCATATATTTGTAAGTTCTGTGTCTTACATGTTTGTTGTTTATAAAATTAAATCTCTTTTCATGTCTATTTTGGTAATTTGTTTAAGTCAGTTTTAATAATGATATTGCCAAGCGATTTGTGTACGACTTAGATCACTGATTATACCAGTCCATCGCAGTTGATTTAAGCATAAATTGTATGAAAATGTTTTCCTGTTATATTTTGTCCATAAATGCTTAGCGAATTTATAGTACGGATCAATTAGTTTTGTAAATAAGATATTGGACGGGTTTTCAAATGTAGTTTGTGTCTGACTCGATAAAGGATTATCAATATTAGCTATGCAATAACTGATCCTAATACGAGGTCTGCTGATCCCGTACATTTCTATAACAGGCCCTTCAAAACACGGCGTAAGTTAATCTTCGGGATTAGGACATATTGATCTCATACGTCTAAACTTAATCTATGCAATATTCTTCCTTTACTTGTGGAATATAATAAAGTATCCGAAACAATAATGTATTTAAAAACATCGAAAACTTGCTTATATGTCAAACTGTTCTTCTATGTCAAATCCGCTACTTCATAAAGTTGTATTTTTAATCTATTTAGTAAATATCGTCTTCCAAACTCTTTGTCATTTGAAACCGAGTTTGATATTTCATTCCAAACACCCGCCGTTAAATGCAGACGTTTCAATGTTCTGTGTCATTAGTGCTGATTTTGGTCATAAAGTCAGCAGAAGATATTCCAGCTATAGAACCATGTTTAAATTCTACGACTTTCTGATTTACCAATCTTTCCCATATGGCTGCCTAACACTTGAAACATAATATATTTATAACATGGTCAGATAAATTGATAACACTATTCTGATTTATTGTGCCAACAATAATTTAATGGGTGTGGCAGTGTTCACTTGTTATTTTAGACTCGTGACAACTACTGTCACATTTGTCCGACCAGGTTAGGAAAAGGAGAAAAGTTAAGAAACTTTGAGTGTGTGATCTGTGTGGAATACAGCTTTAACCCAAACAACATTTTTCTGCTTTCTTTATTTGCTTGCTGCTCAGCTGAAGAGGGTATCCATTCTGCGCCTATTGTAAAACTGAGTCAAAATCACGGAACTGCAAAAGCTTATTTTAATTGAAATGTTATTCACTAATTTGTTGCTCTACTTCAGAGATATGTATTTTGATTCCTGTATACTACGTTGTGCTTTTTATTTTGTGCTCGAATTTAAAACTTATAATGTTTCAGAGAATATGACACCGAGATTTTTTCCTTCTGTAGTAAGTGCAACCTTTAAACAAAATAAACATCACTATTAAATTTAAGAACTTCCTAGCTTTGTCGAGATAGTTGTTTCTACTAGCTGAAAAAACTTGTAATTATTGATTGTCACTAGTTTTACATGCAGCCCTGAGGGTTTGTTCGATAAACGCTTAACCGTTGAATTGAAATTCAAGGCTTAAATATTAACTTTAAAAGCTAGAATCACCGAGCATTCTCAATTAACAATATCGGAGAAATTCGCTACCTATTATATGAGATTTAGAAAGCAAGAGTAAAATGCTGGTTATGAAATGACTTCTTCAAGGAAATCTTAAACCCAGTTTATTAGTATATCTATTTGAAATGAAGCGATCAGTTTTTCTTGTATTACCCTAATTAAACGTACAGCTTTTTGAAGTAGGGCAGGGTGTCTTAATTGGTAGAGCGTCTTCCTTTGTGTTTTAAAGGTAATTTCGGAATTGACACTTCAGACACATTGTGAACTTTGGGTTGAAGTTTACAACTGATTTAAATGCTTTTGTTCAAATTTATAATATAATAATGTATCCTAATTAAAATTATATCTTTTTGTTTTACAAAACTTGAATGAATGAAACTGACACTTTTTGTAACCCATATCTCAAGAAAAACTTTACTATTTCATGGCGGTTATGGAATATTTACGAAATAAGCTAGTAAATAATCAACCTATATGGTATGAAGCTCTACTCGTTAACTCCAATTATTTAACATTACAATGATTAGAATATGTATATAATTGATTTTTAATTTGAAATTTTATATTAAGCATTTTTTCAACTATTGCATGAAGTAAAATATTCATATGTGCTTTTTGTATTTAAGATATTAAATCGAACGTTTTCACCCAACGCAATATTCACAGAACATGAAAGACCTGATATAATAAATAACCTTTTAAAATTTCTTCACAGATCAGGAATGATTTAGCATACGAAATAACGTTTAGAACACATGTTTGCATTCAATTCTATGCATTTGGTAAAGCGTCTTACTTTGTTTCTAAAATTATTCGCTTAGCGGAATTCGAGCACAGAAAGTAATCCATGAAGAACAATGCCACTTTATTTTTTACTGCGCAATTGAGTGCCTCAGTTAACGAAATACTTAAAATGCAACTAAGAACATTTGATACAAAATAGATTATAACAACGAATTGTTTATAGTACATCAGAGCAAAGTATTTGCAAGAAAAGCCCAACAATCACATTTACGCTAAATGTATTAAACGTTTCAAACCAATGAATAATTCAATTTTTAATAATAAATGTAAGTTTAGAAAGACAAAAATTGTTGTATCCGTTTTTGTCTCCACGTTTATAAATGCATTTATACAAGGAGGTTTACTATTTTACAGATCTGTATGTACACGGACTGCTCTTTATTGGGTTAACCAACAGTATTGCATAGCCAGATATTGGTGGTAAGTTATCTGTCTACCTGTGTAGGCATATTACAAATTTACTTGTATATTAATTTTTAATCTCTGAAATGTACTTATGTTAAAGAAGATTCTCTAGTATAGAGACAGGACTCCATTTTGTCTATCTACCAACTTCTTTTTCATATGCTGAAACACACACCTTGGTGCGATGAGAAGACAAGAATAGTAGATATAAAGTAGATATAAATGTTTTTTGATATTCTGATCAGAAAGGTAATGCTTTTGTAAATTTACGTTGCTGTTGACATAAAATGCTCTAATATCTATCCAGTTAGGTGTATGAAAGTTGAACTATATTGACAAAATGTCATGTTTACGTGTATATATATATATATATATATATATATATATATATATATATATATATATATATATATATATATATAGAGGTAATTTTTAAGAAAAGATGTAAAAAATCAGATATAAATTTCTCCCTGCATTAATTTCATTGGTCTAATAAGACAATTATCTAATGGCTCACTATCGCTATCCATTTTACACGGCAAGTAATATACACACAATTGTTTCTTTAATAGTACAATATTTATAACAGTTCATAGACAGTAGCGGTCTCAGAAGTCTGATTGAAATAATGCTTCGACTTATAAACCTATTTAGTGCATTTGACGCATGCAAAGATTGAACAAAAACAGAGAATTTTTAACGATCCTATTTGATAGGCGATAATTTTAGGTGAGAGTCAGTTCTTACCAAGAATTGCAATATGTTCTTTACATTGATCACTAAAATGGTAAAATATGAATCGTTTGGGTGGAGGTAGTGTCTGTGCATTTGCTTTGTTAAAATAATATGAGAGAGAGAGAGAGAGAGAGAGAGAGAGAGAGAGAGAGAGAGAGAGAGAGAGAGAGACAATACATGACACTTGAGGATATATACTAACTGAACCGGTATTGCTGTATGTGTTGAACATCTGTACTGAACACTGAAGAAATATTTTGGTTACTTAACATGTCCCAGTTAAATATGAGAACGTTTAGATAAAATCTGCCACCAACTATTTATCGGCGTTTCATAGCTCACGATTATTTCTTACCATATTCAAAATTATGAAAATTGTACTGCTTTAGGTGGTGCTTGATTTGAGCTTTACAACCCAAACAGTCGTAGAGGCAGTAGACGGATAATTTGGAATATTACCACTAACTGGCCTATATGTGTTTTTTTTTCAGCTATGCAAGTGCACTTGTCTGCCAGTTTATTGTCTTGTACGCTTTTTGCGTTGTAGACCTATTAATTTGTTTGGCAAATTGTTGTAAATGACAAATGTCTCAGGAACAGAGTACTAGGAGTGCATCACCTTGCAAAATGTACAATTAAGAAATTAAAGAGCTTTAGTTTTTGGGTGCGTTGAAATTGTAGTTCAAACGTAGTGGGGAGCGGGTCTTCTTTAATGCACAATGTAACCTTGTATTTGGAAGAAATTTCCATTGATCGCAAAATAAAATGTGCAATTATATTTTGATGGTCTTTAGTTCTAATTGATGGTTATATGTGGATTTTGTAGGGGTTGTGCTGCATGGAGGAGCACCTGGGTGCCGGTCTATTACAATCAAAACTATTGCTGCCCTGGTTGGACGCATAATGGAAACCAAGCTTGCACAATACGTAAATATCTATCTATCTATCTATCTATCTATCTATCTATCTATCTATCTATCTATCTATCTATCTATATATATATATAAATGCAAAAAACTGACAAACAACAGTGCAGAACTAGTATCACTCTAGCCTGAGCGCTTTCGACTCTTAATGAGTCTTTATCAAAGGCAAATACAGAACATAGACAAGACAGACAAGTAAAATACAAAAATTGTTTTTTACAAAACTTTACATGCCTGTTTCTACAGGAATTCAACCTTTAAATTTATTATGTTACAACTAGTTTCTTCAGGTCAAACATTACTTTTTTAATGTAGTCCAAATACATGCATTTGTGCAAATTTCTGAGATATACTGGCAATTTTGGAAATAGTAACGTATGTTTGCTACCAAAAATGTCTCTTTCAAGTTTCATTGTTCATTTTCATTTTTAAAGTTCCTACGACATCATTTCAGTAATTTTACGAAAGGCTGGAAAAAACACTAGGGTCTTGTTTTACTCTTTATCCCAGCAATCTGCTATCCAACATGCAAAAACGGAGGAACGTGTATTAATCCGAACGTGTGTGCCTGCCGCTCCGCGTATAATGGTACAACCTGTGAAACATGTAAGTATACCTATTAATTACTTTTTATCGAACCATGTTAATCATCGCATATGAAATTCGTTGGTTGAGTATTGGAGATGATTGCATCTTGTTGAATGGTGTTATTGTGTATAAGACACGTGCAGCACTATTTACATTAAATATTCTGGAGCATTAGTGAATTTAAAATTGTTTTTCTTCTGTTTTGCAGCTAATATATTGCCCCAGCGTTCTCGTGCAGCAGACCAGGGAACAGGTACATGTATATAAATTTAATACAATTAAAACATATTCACTATTCACTGCAGCGGTAAAATTGAGACATCATTTATAAAAGGTGATTTTTAGATGTTTTTTTTTTGATAGAAATATATATTTGCCTCTTTAATCGAAAATATATTTTTTTTTACAACGAACAGCTATTTTACTCTATTATTTGAACTATTACTAAAATAAATGATGATAAAATGCTGCGATAATGGTTTAGAAAATGCATTATTTAATCGAATGATCAAACAGAGCTGGTGTTATGGAAGTACATGTACTTGCTCAGCAATAAACTAGTATCGCAATATTTATATGTTGTCTGTTAGGTCTCAGGTTAACAAATGTATGTCTAAAGCGTTAGTAGCCAAGAGTTTGCGCATGTTTATATCTCTTTTGTTTCCAATTATGATTCTTAAACCATCACATGTATTGCTTATATTCGAATAAATTCTGAACTGGTAACTAACTCTGACTACCAGTGGCATTTAATACGCAGATGCTATGCTATCGCCCACAAATGACCCGAATAATTCGTAAAAGCTGACTACCTGCTATGTTCTGTTAATATGCTTTGTAATTTATGCAAGTATTGTAGCTTCTTTTATTATTCGTATAAATCATGTCTCATGGTTTATCTCCAGGATCGTTATTTAAACATATGTAAGAAGTTTTCATATCAGGTAAGAACTGAACCGCATAAATTCGCGATCTGTACTTGAGCGTGTTACATCTAGATGAAACAAATGATGATAAAATGCTACAATAATGATGTAGAAAACGAACCATTTACTCGTATGTTTATACAGAGCATGTGCTCTGGAGGTACAATTACTGGTGAAGCTTTATCATTCCATCGTAATATTTGAATGCCGTCCACTAGGTCACCAGTAAAGAAAATCCATGTCTACAGTTCTAGTAACCAACGCCTCTAGGTTTAGGTGTATCACCATCAATTACAGATCAATCAAAGTACTACACGACGATGGTGGAGATGTCTTAATGTCACAAAAGAGAATAAAAGGATATATACATGCGTGACGCTGCTACTGCAATGCACAAAGCGCTAATATGAAGACAGAAAAACTCCAAGGAGGAGCCGGTTTTGTTGGGGGGTTGGGTTCATGCATGAGAACCGCGTGACATTAAATCAATCCACCAAATTTGTTTTGATATTAATTTACGATATCTGCGTCTAATGTCACCTGCTAACTAAAATATGCTTTTTCGCTACATGCAAATCTTTCTCGAGCAACATCTTGCGCAAACTTCAAAATGGCAACATGAGAAAGGATATAGCTATTCCACGTGGGTTTACAAGTCATCAAATAGAATTCGATGAAGAAATACTATATACGTAATACATATCGCCAAACGAGCCCTAAATCCGATTATAGCTCAACAGATGTCAACAATACCGGTTAAGTACATAATATGTACACCGATGTATGTAGATGAAATCGTCTGCAAATATTTCCTCGTTTTACGGAAGAAGCGATGTCAATCCTATAACCTTCAGTCAATATTGCTACAGGTATGGGGATGAATTATCAGCCTACGAGAGACATAGTGAAAATTACTATAGACTCATAATTGCCGTTTGAATGTAAAACAAGCGTCATATTTAGTCCGAATCTGCGCACGACAAAACTGGTCTAACGTGGAAATCTTTCTGACTTCCTAGGGATATTCTTTTAGGTTCTAATGCATGAACTATATAAAGAAGATCATCGACTTACTTTATACTGTTGACTTCTTAGGCAAAATCATTTCTTCACAGCAACATTCTCAGTAATATCTGTATTTTAGGTGCAGATTGAATACTTACCTATTTTCGGAGATTATACTGATTTGAGTGCGGAACGTATTTAGTTTTAACTTTAAAGCTTTATATTCTTAATTACGTCTATTGTCACCGAGGTGACTTTCAGTGATATAGAAACATTTTCTTCTTTTTCAAATGCCAACAGCAAATATTTTGAACTAAAATCTCGCATGATGTGCATAAACAAAGAGAACAAGGTTACTAACACTATACAAAGTTTATAAGAATTTTTCCGTGTCCTAACGCTTGCTGTTCGGTATACTAGGCCTAATATTAAAAAGTTGTGTCACTGATTGTCCTATCGTTACACATGCGCACTCCATCATCATTTGCTTTATTCAGATTTGCTGATTTCGTCACCTCCATTTATTTTAACTATATCTTAAATAGCGCTTCAAAAGAGCAAAGCGAGTCAATGTATTCCTATGGTAATACAATATTAACATGGCGTGTCAGTGAATATTAACGTTTACCAAGATAATAAACCTCTATTCTTACTGTGCCTGCAAAGATGGATTTTATTAGCAATGGTATAAACCTATCTGAATGAATTTGTATTTTAGTTATTGCCTTTTTGGTGTGGAAAGCAGATTATTTGCTATTTTATGAAACAATTAAGTTCGACTTGTCCAATAATTTCTGGAGCGATTGAAATACTGACAGAACTGGAAATTAAATTCACGAAATTGCTCGATGCATTATTTGTTTGTGCATAGTCGGAACACATTGGGAAGTGGTATATGCTTTATCTGCTCGGGAAATGGACGCACCCATCCATACACGAGTCTCTTGCTCCCTTGCAGGTCGCTGTTGTTTAGGCAAAGGCTAAAGAAGTAAACCCTAAAACTGAATCCGTAGTGGAGACCCTACGGCAGCTGGAAAATGTACTACATACCCTTCTGGCAACTCCTTGGTCTGGAGAGGGACAGGCACCGCTAGACTACTTTTGCCTAAGACACACAAATAATGCTTGACAAATCTGAAGTTACCGTACCTGCTCAGTCGTCGCCCGGTTTCACCAGGACCGCGCCTGCCGTTGTCCGGAGGGACGGAGGTAACAAGTTTGGTGCTGGTATTTTTCATGAAATCATAGCGAGAGACCACATCGTCATCGCCACCTGGAACATTATAACTCTGGCGCAAATTAGAAGACTCCAAGAGTTGACACATGGGATGGAACAATACACATGGTACAACCTATGACTCTGTGGAGTCAGATGGAAAAACCGAGGAGAGCATCAAACTGAAGATGGGCATATATTCTACTATAGTGGAGAGTTGCACATGTCCATACGTGGAGTAGGCTTACTTATAAACAAAGCCATCAAGGGATCTGTGCTTGAAAGCTGGCCCATATCTAGCAGAATCATCTCCATTCATCGAAAAGCATGTGCCTGTCACATCACAATTATCCAAGTATATGCTCCAACAACTGACCATGATAATGAAGAAATAGAGAAGCTTTACAACAAACTCCAAGGTAATCTAAACATGGTCAGTAAAAAAGACATCCTCTTTATCCAAGCAGACTGGCAAAGTTGGCAAAGATGATCTAAAAGTATGGCACTGATCATTGTGAACCGTATTGCAATGGGCTTACCAATGAAAGAGGGAGACGGGTGCTCGAGTTTGAAATTTACACAAATTTGGCACTAGCGAACACCCTGGACCAACATAAATCTAGACGATGGTGAACATGGTATGCACCAAATAGAACGCATCACAACCAGATCGACTACATACTGGTTCTAAACATTTACCGATCTGGCATCAACAGAGCAAAAGCATGAACTTTCACAGGTGCTGATGTTGAGAGTGATCAAGACCTCGTGATTATGAACTTGCCAGTAAAGCTGAGTAAAATTAACAAGCCAAAGACAATCGGGCTCAGTCATGACAACAGCTGCCAAGTACATCATTGGCCTACATCGCCTAAACGAAAAAACCCTGAGTTACAGCATATATTCTGAATCTGTGTGATGCCCAAAGAGACCTCAAAAACACCAGACACAACAGGGGCAATCAAGTACCGAGAAATAAACAAGAATATCAGAAAAATCTTGAAAAAAAACACTACAGAATATTAGATTTGACAAAGGCGCACATAAACAGGGAGAAGTCTGATAAAGAACAGCATCAAAAAGGCATTCCAAATTGTGAAAGACCTCACCAGAAAGAAGCAGTCAAGAGTCAGTACCCTTCAAGACGAAAATTGGAAATGCTTCACATAAGCAAGTGACTTTGCCGAAAGATGGACCGAGTATTATACAGAACTCTACAACCATCCCTCCACAGCAGACCCAGAGGCCTTGAAGTTCCAAACTCCACAAATGATGATGATTTCCCCATTCTCAAAGAAGAGGGGGAGCCAGCAATAAGAGCACTGAAGCATGGGAAGGCAGCTGGAGTAGACATCATTCCACAGGGTCAGTCAGTGATAGAGGTACTAACAAAAATCTACAACAAATATGGCAGTCAGGTTAATGGTCAACACAGTGGACACAGTCACTGATAATAACACTCCCCAAAACAGAAAATCTCCAGCTGTGCCAAAATTACAGAACTATCAGTGTTATTAGCCATGCTAGTAAGTTGATGCAGAAGATCATCTTGAACGGACTGAAAACCACATGCGGAAGAAATAATCTCTTGAAATATGCAGGGTTCCGCCATGGAAGAAGCACAACAGAACAAATATTCAGTCTCAGGGTTGTGTATGAAACGTACTTGCAACATCAACACGATATCTATCAGGGTTTCATAGATTTTAAAAGAGGCTTTTGACAGAGTGTGGCATGAGGCATTGCGGGCCACAATGAAGAAGCACAACATGGGTCAAAAGGTGACCAATACCATCAAGATGCTGTACTCCAAGGCTACCAGTGCAGTAATTGTTCAAAGTTATGTGGGGGACTGGTTCAAGTCAACAGTTGGAATAAATAACGCTGTCTCCTGCCATCCATACTTTCCAGCATCTTCGTAGAGCGCACCATGAGCGAGGCCCCTCAAAACCACTGTGGGGCAGTGATAATTGGAGCGCATAACATTACCATCTTCAGCTTTGCAGACGACATTGATGGGCTGGCAGTCATTGAAGACGAGCTTGCACGTTCGTAAAGAAACTGGATGCAACATCGCCCAGATGTGACATGGAGATAAGCGCTGAGACGACAAAGCTGATGACAAATGGTTGCAAACAAATCTTAGCCAAGGTTAACATCAGAGGACATGAGTTTCGAACAGTGGAACAGTTCAAATATCTTAGTTCCAAAATTACCGAAGATGGATCAAGAGCAGACCTTTGGTCACGAGCAACACACAGACTGGCATATATATCAAATTTAAGACCCACATGGAGAGACATCTTTCTGAAAACTAAAATCTGAATATTGAGAACATATGAGGTCTTGAAATGAGATGCTACAGAACCATCCATGTCATATCTTACATGTAACTTATCACAAATGAAGAAGTACGTAACACCATCAGGCTCAAATTAGTCCATTTTTGAGACCTCCTTACCACTGTCAAAAGGAGAAAGCTGAGATGGTATGGACATTTAACTGGAGCCAACAGTCTGTCCACAACAGTACGGCAAGCCCGCGTTCAGGGAGGCAGAAGGAGAGATAGACAGAGACAAAAAGTGAGCTGGCAACATCACAGAATGGACCAAGAAACGTTTTTCAGGGACACATGACTTGGCACATGATCGACGCAAGTGAAGGAATTTGGTCAGATGTTCAGCTGCACGGTGCTTCAAAGACCACACTAGGTCAAGAGACTGATGATGATGATGAGTCGAGACACACGGGACAAAGCAATTTCTGAATTTGAAGTTTATCACTGTCCAGATATTTCCTTACATTAACTAAATTGTAGGTATGATTGCGGAGGTTATTAATCTATTATGAAACTTTGTATTGTTGCAAGGTGTTATAATTTCGTTTATCTTAGGACTGTTATGGATATAACCTTAAACACCATAATTATTTTCCACTTTGCAAACGTGATTCAATTGAAATGTAGTGATTATACTATGGGCTAATAGCTGAATACAAGTGTACCTTTAGAAAAAGGGTACGGTGGGGTGGATAGATATATACGATCACAAACATAGGAAAAACAGAGAACATGTAATTTTGATGCACTCAAACCAATTTCAAAAAGCTAAAGTCAACATTTAGCTTAACTATTTGACAATGATTTGCCCATTATATTGCTAGTGACCAGGTTCGTAACAGACGATTTAAGTTTTTGGTTGTCTGGATAATCAGGGTTATCATTTTTAAAAGTAAGATGTAGTTAAAGTATCATAAAAGTGTTTTACACCGTCACAATCAAGTTGGATAAGTAATGTATGTCTCTTCAGACTTCCGATTATCACATGGCTCTTTTTATTTATATTTCTTTTGTTTACGTTACTGACACGAAACACTTAGCCATAAGCCGCGTTATATTTTTAAACTGCCTTGTTTAGTCTGTGCGTGTCTCATGGTGGTTAAAGGGATGAATATTAAATTCACCTCAAAGTTCTGTAATTAATTACAATGGCGAAAGTTTTGAGTTCCTGACAAACTATTATGATCATTAAAACACTGAAAATGGTATGTCCCAGTTACTCATTAGTATTCAAGGTTGCTTTTTTTTATCGCATTAGCAACTAGCAAGACGTTAAAGTATGTTGATGGAGGTATTTCTGATTGGTACCATATTCACATCATTTATAATATAGTTCATCATTTTTTTCAGCCCAGTGTTCCTATCAATATCCGTGTTATCCGGGAGATTGTAAGGCACCTAACAACTGCACATGTTTTAAAGGTTTTGGTGGCACACCATCCTCCACCGTTGGTTGCAGAGACAGTAAGCTACAAATATCATCTTATTATGCTATTTTGCTGTTTTATGTTTCGTATGAAACCCATCAATTCTTTATACAATGTAGGAAATAATCTAGGTTTGTGAAATGCGTTAACCTTTTTCTATTGTACACGCGCGTTAACACAACTTCTCATGATATCTTCCTTTGTCATCTTCGATATGTAAAATATTCATTAATGACTAAAGCATTATGTTCTTCCCTAGATACGTGCTTCAAAATAAAAGCGTGTTAATTTGTAAGATCAGTAATTTTTTTGTGTCTCAGTAAAGTACTGCTAACTTGTAATTTGACCTCGTTATGATACAGACCAGTTTGAATTGATAAAGTATCAATAAGAAAGACTGCTACGGAGATTTTATTGACGAAATTCAAAAATATAGTAAAATATACGTTTGTTCAAAAAAAAAAAAATCGTGAAATAATTTTTTTTTTACAGAACCAACAATTTAATATTAAATATGAGAGTAAGACAAGCAGGAATAATGTTATATTTATTTTATACTTGACAGAACATAATTGGAATAAAATTTTATATTATCAATCACTATATTTTCATTGTGAAAAATAAATCCTTATAATTGCACATGTGACAAACCAGAATTTCCCATAATGAAGGATGACACTTGAATAAGTGTTTCTCTAGATGCTATATATTTGCAACAAGAAAAACGAAATGAGTATTTTGTGAGTTAAACAAAATCAAGACTACATTATCTGCCAGGCATATAGACTCCCCCTCCCAATTTAACTATGCCACTTGACAAAGTCATTCAAACCCGTTGTGTCAAATTACGTTTAGCGATCAGAAAGCAGGAAGTATTTAAACAATGTGAAACATTAAATTTATTGCAACAGAGTATGTTATCACGAACTTCGCTATGCTTCAAATTGCTGACATGTTTATGTTTGTCAATGAAAAAAATGAAGCAATGTTGATGGGATGGGATATTGTGTTGATGTGTGAATGTTATCTTCTATATTTTGATTCATTAGCAGGTTTAAAAACATTTTTGTAAGGTCAATGCATATCCTCTTGTGGTACAAAAATAAAACAAAACAAACAACACAGAACCCTAACAAATAAAACCTGGAAAACTTTGGTGAAAGTACCATTCTTAATATGACCACGTTAGTTGTACCACACAATAAATTATAATTAGTATTAACATGGGAAGCATATCTTGTATTTAGGCAATTTAAGAAAGTACTTTTCATACATGGTCATCAAAAGAAAATTAAAGGAGGGCAATACAGGAGCCGAATGAACACGATTTACGTCCCTTTAATACATTACCCTACAATTTGTGAAGTTAAATAAGTACAGATTTGCCTTAATATAAATATATTAAGAAATTAAATATCCTGACATAATCAGTTCTTGCAATATATATTTTTGCATCAGAGACAAAAATACTAGTTTTACACAAAATGATGATATTATCTTGAGTGTAATGTTTTCGCCACTTTTTGAGATACTAAATTTATATACCCGATTGTTTGAAAGGGCCGAGGTTATAGCTGACAGAGAATTCCAGTTTATTCTAGACTATTGCATGTAGAGTATTGATATTTATAGATGACTAACAATTATTAACTGAAATATGCAAAGGCATAGGACTCGGATGATTGCCATAAACATACTGCTCTGTCTGAGTGTTCTGTACTGCAGGTAATTGGACAATAATTTATTTGAGTTTTGGGTTGGTGATCCATATTATATTTCCTAAAATAATTTTTTTTAAGTATCGTAGTAAAGTCGAGTCCAGGACGATATACTGGGATATAAATACATCCAAACATAGATTGTGTAACTTGACTAATAAATCAGATACAGTGCTATGTGAACGCTGTTATTGTGCGTCTAGTTTGTGAAAACGCAAAACAGCGTAGTAGGTTTGGTAGTATACTCCACTGATTGAAAGCTGAATCTATATTACAGTTTCTTCACTGCCCATTAAAATGTACTAAAATTAACTGACGCTCAGTTACGCCCAATTGGTTACTTTTAATGAAAGGTAAATCATAATATGGTTTTAAAATTGTGACAGTTACCTTAACTTTATATGCAGTGTTATTAGTCTATGCTCTTAAAAGAATAACATAAAAGATGGAAGACAGCAAGCTTTGAGAAATTTTACAAATAATCTATTTCCCTAGATCACAAAGTAAAGAATGAGAAATCTAACTTAATGGTATTGCGAATTCAATCCAAGAAAAATCCAAGATTTTAAACACAAGTCTTAACAATGAAAAGTTCTAAGTGAATCTCAGTTCAGATCCCGATGGAATTCAAGATGAAGGCGATAAAATCTGTAAGAACCTACGAAGTGAAAATGTGTCGATAGTCGATTGTTGAATCGCATAAAATATTATTCCAGTTTTTAATTCCGTATAAATTCCGGTGATTATCTTTGTCCAAGAGTTATGTCAGAGTACATTTTATTTCCAGGAAAAACAATCACTTGAATTCAATAATTTGACGAAAATTAAATTCAGCCCAAACTGGTCACAATATAATACAACTTAACGTGTCAAATGGTTTTAACCCAATTGATAATCCCTTATCACGACATCAATTATACGACTAAGACGCAAAACAGATTCCCGGATGATGGTCAACAGTTCATTCTTCTGTAACAAATAAAAAATTGTCATCAACTGGCATATAATACTTGGCACGTAATCCCGGTACGACTTTGACTCAAATTGATGATTCTTACTATGAAAAATATCAAAACGTGTTTTTTACCAAACTGTTACTGATTGTGAAACAAAGTCATCAACTAGATACAATTTTTATATTATTAGTTCGTTTACATCAATGAATTAACAAAGCAAGTACGCCATTCAGGTCAAACAGAATTTAACTCAGTCCTGGACAATGTCAAATACAGTAAATAATTTTGTACTGCAATAGCATGTAATATAATGAAACAAAAAGTTTTTTTTTAAAAAGAAAAACAACATACAAATAAATTAAATAAACATAACTTTAGTCTCAAAACAATTGTAATGCTTACTGGCTGCCACTATTGAAAAAATGAATGGATCTTTTTAAAATAAAAATGACCATTATTGTTCCGATAAGTGCTTATTTAAACTAGCGTGGAAGGATTACTGTGTACCAAAATCATCATTAGAAACTATTGCTTTTGCCGTAGAGGGCTTGGTAAATGTGTATTATACAAATGAAATACTCTGATATCGAAGTGTTAAACCATTAAATATTTTCGTGACTAAATTTGTCGCAATAACAATGAGTATATTAAGTAACAGGAAAAGTTGAATTATTGATTCCATGTACTGAAAAACCATGGAAAATATCTTTCTGTGCAGTCATAGCGACCTATGATTACCAAGGCTTGTTGCCTGCCCTCTACTCAGGTCTATGTGAATCTATGATTGTTGTTGTTGAAACGTTTAAAACTTCATCTGCCGTTTGACCACGAGCTGTCCTGGCCATCTAAACTCTTTCATCCACTTGGTCCCCGGAGTATTCTCAAAATCAAATCAACTGTATACACTGTCGACGTTTTCAGGAACATGATTTGTAAATTTTATCAGTGCCGTTGGAGTGATCACGGGACCTGTGGTAAGAAAGACCAGGGACTTTCCCAATTGTTATTCAAACACGTTTTCGTTAATAACAATAAAAAGTGTTGTTCGGCTGTGGCCTTTTTACGGGTTGACAACGGGATATCTTGTTGGCCCTACATTTGATATTTTATTGCAATGAAATTTATATAAAGGAAACACATTTAAACTGATCAAACATTTCGTAACTTGTAGGTTCAATGTTATATTTAACGTCTTTTATATTCACTCGCAGTTATTTCTGATGACGAGAAGCCCCAACTTAGCAGAGTCTTGGCGATACTTGCGAATTTGAAGAGAAGACAAAATGCACCAGACGAAGTGAAATACGAGTTTGTCGCTGATGCAACTAACAAAAACGAAACTGAGATGATATGGAGCAACCAGAATCAATTCAACTTTTTATCGTTCGAATTTGAATCTATCTACATGAATCCTAATGATTTCCCAGCTTATCGACCAATTTATGTTTATGATTATGGCATTGGAATTGTTAAAGCCAGCATACATGTCAATCTGACGAAAATACCCCGTAACGGTATGTACAAATAAACAAATGCATTCTACGCATCTATTTTCCTATCTCTTTATTAATAAACCAATACTTTTATTTGGCACACGACGGCTAAATAGTCCAGGTGCAGAACAATATATGGAAAATAAATCATTATACCATTAGACGTTTCTAAGTAAGATATAAATGACACAGCTGTATGTGGATTTTTGACTTTATAATGTCAATATTGACTAAAGCGTCTTATAATATAAATTTGTATAATTAGATAATGGAGATTTTTTTCGGTAAAAATCAGATAAATTTAATAAAGCGATCATTGCAGTGCGTACATATTTTCTGAAACATTATGGAACGATTTAATGCCGAAAGTATAATGTCTTTTTTGCGTGTCTGGCAAACGTATGCATGCATCTGGTATTATATAATTCTTTTTATATTATTTGTTATAAACACATTAATTATATTTGCAAGGCATACTGAATACATTTGATCGTTGTGTGTGTTCAAGCGACACGTGCAATTTAAGTAAGGCCGAATTCCTGATATATCACTCAGCAAATATAGAATACGTTTTTTCGTCATGTCGAAATAAATTGTGTTGGGAAAAAGGATTAGGTTTAAAACATTTGATATACAATACTGCATGCTTTGTTAGATGTATTTTGTATTTTCATTTGTTGCGTTAATCAAACATTTACCTCCTTACTGATTCTTCTACTACAACTATCGATTTATATTAAATGTCAATTAGTTTATCAATTATGATTTGTTTTTAATTTTAATTCTCTTTATGTTAGATGGCCCAATTAGAGATGTGCATCTAGATCAAACATATAATTGCAGTGGACTTTCGTACATGAACCCTATACTTAACACTGCTGTGAAATGCTACATTAAAGATGATGAGTTCTCTAGGGCAATATCGAATGGGGATTGGTAAGTAAAATATTTTGTATTAATGCATGTATATATAGTAACTAATTAGACATATTTGTGGGGATATAATATTGTTTGTAGTTCTGCAATAACGGACGATTAATGAGGATTGAATTTCGTGGGAATTACCCTATTTATCTTGGCCTCTAATCAATAACATTCATTTTCGTAACTAATCGTCACCCATAATTAATCTTCCACTAACATTTAATAATCCAGTACTATGTATAAATGTATATACGTACGCATGCTTGGATATATGAGATGCGTATATAAATCGATCCATGCATTTATGTATGTATGTATGTATGTATGTATGTATGTATGTATGTATGTATGTATGTATGTATGTATGTATGTATGTGTGTGTGTGTGTGTGTGTGTGTGTGTGTGTGTGTGCGTGCGTGCGTGCGTGCGTGCGTGTCTGTCTGTCTGTCTGTCTGTCTGCATGTGTATATGTACATACTTTGTATCTTGGTTATCATTGTTTACATAAACAAAGTATCTGGTTGGTATCTGATTTATAAATAACTAATATCTTAAATCTTGACGCGTATTTAAGATATTGTTACAAGAATATTTGGTAAGATCTCGTTTAAATTAAATGTAAGCTTTCTCTCCGTTCTTTCAAAAATTGATAAGGAACCTGGTGCATAGCCATAATAAAATTATCTCATTGGAAATATATATGCAAAATAGTTCAATATTTCTACTTGAAATCCACCGACACCTGAAATTTGTTTCATCAGTTTTATACAAATTTTTAACTAGTTTTACTCAGTCTTATATTAATTTGGTGTGTGTGTGTGTGTGTGTGTATGTGTGTGTGTGTGTGTGTGTGTGTTCCGTAACCATTTCATTTTGCTCAATCGTTACAATCAAATACCCAAACTGACTGTACATAGTCTGTTTATATATCGGCAAGTGGACCTACGCTGATGGTATATTATTATTTTCTTCCTTTACTTAGTTCCGCCGTCTTCATTGACTTTTTTGCGTAATTTACAAATAATATCTTTTGATTTAACTATATTTAATATATCTTTTTAATAGGTGTTTTTTGAATGTGTTGGATAGAAACGGTCACCGCCATTATGATTCTAAATATCTTGTTCACTTTTGATTGGCATTAGTTTAGATTTTCGTACTGCGACGATAGCTCACTGTAGATTATTTCTCAGCATCAAAACATCGACCATCCATTGTCGTCTTCATCTTATTATTTTCTACTTGTAAATCAAAAGTTCACCTCTTAATTGCTTAACGTTCTGAATAATCCATGTCCTTTTATTCAAAATTTCCCTCGTTAGATTTTCATTAGTTGCCAAATGTGTCGCACAATATCTGTACATTTTAACTTTGAATTTATAAAATTTGCTTCCTCTTTCGTACGGAGCATTTTGCACAATGAAACACCATCGATCGTTACTTGCATGGGCGACCTCTGAAGTCCATACGACAACTGTTAAATTTCTTTACTAGGTTTATTTTCAAATTGATAGGCAATTTCGTGCAGGTATCGTATATTCGGTGTATCCTTATAAACCTAATGCATGTATTCACCTACTACATCTACAATAATTGTTTCGGTTGTAGACAATACTATAATAGTGTTATGGCAATTAAAGAAGCTTAAAGCATTTTTAAAGTTAACATAACTACAAATAGTTTAACTTATTTTATTTGCAAGTTAATAATTAAGCACTGTTTTCTTATTTGTTAAGGTTTACAGTCACATTTCAAGCAGAGAATGGTGGGTTTAGAACGAGATCTAATACAGACATGGGAACGCTTCTCAGCCCTGACATAGTAATGGGCAGATTTGACAGGAAAAGAGTAGAGTTTAGGTTTGATTTTGAAGCCGCCAACCACTGTTCAGAGAAAGATGGAACATGTCAAGAAAAGCCTCTGGCAATCGCAGAAGACATAACCTCGGTATTTGAGTATTGATAATGTTTATATGTTATGTTATAATTACGACAAGTTGAAATAGATGGATATCATGATACTTGGTTAATATTCAATTGTGAGCATGCAAGTAAAGCTTATATGTAAACAAAATTACATTAATGTTTTATTTCAAATCGGTTAAAATAACGAGTTAATACCGTGATGGAATAATTTATGGTATCGAGGTAACAACGTATATTCCTACTTCGTAACAAAAACGTTCTTTTCCACGTGTGTGCTTCTCTGTTCATTAAATGACCGCTTTTTACTTGCACACGTTTAAAGTGTCCTATAAAAAATACATGACTTCATGCATTCCGTGGTTAATAAACGCTTAAAAATTGAAATACTGAAAAATCAATGAGCTTACATAAATATCAAAGCTTACACAGACACACACACACACACACACACACACACACACACACACACACACACACACACATTGAGTTAGACCGCTCTTATGGCCTAGTAGTTAGAGCGTCCGCCGCGGAAGTGGGAGGTCTTGGGTTCGATCAAAGGCAGAGGCTTATCAAACACTTACAAAAAATGCTACCAACAGCTGCCTCGCTTAGAGCCCAGCATTAAGATGTTAGTGTTACGACTGGTCGGCCTCTTGTGAGAATAATGTGACTGGGTGGGACATCATGCTACATATTTGTGACATGATGCCCGAGTGCTAGGCATCACCATAACCTGCCTCACTTCATATATCTTAGCGATATGACTGTGTGTGTGTGGGTTGGGGTTGCGTTGCAATTGTTACATACATTTTGTTTCAGAATAAGCATAGATCCAGAAAGAGATATAACTTATTATTCGTTATGTTTCGTGGTAGTTTAAAGCTTGGAGTATTACTGTAATTTCTGCTGTAAGATTTGAATGCCAGTGAGGTTACCGTCTCGAGATGGTGCCATGGGTTGCTACCATGTTTGCTCCAAATTCATCACCATGTTACGAACCGTCTATATGCATGTACAACAACAAGACACATCATATTATTTACAATGTTACTTTGAGTTTTTTGAATTTACTTTACAAAAGAAGATGACATCTTGAGTTTTAATTCGCGAAGGTTCATTATTATTTTGGGAGGTTTTACTATTTATGAGTGATTTAGGAACAAAATATTTTGTAACATTTCATGCACAAATGTATGCTGTTTGTGATGTCGAATATGCCAAAGGTTGCTCTGTCGTTTGGTTTCTGAACCTACGAGGTTTGGAAGTTAGGCCTCATTACAACGGCACACTGGGGTTAGGTTGATTATAAGGTAGTTTGATAGCATATTGAAAATTAGTTTGTTTGATGTCAATTAAAGCGATCGCTCTTTCGCCTCAAGCTTTCTGAAATGAAATGTCTAAATGCACCCAGACATCAACATACGAACATACTCATTTAAACTAAATACATTGCTTTTACTCCGGAAATAATGCAGATTTGAATAATTTCCAGTGTCATTTAAATGTATTCGGATATCATTATAGAAATTTGACAATATAGCTCTGCGCAGTGCATGATTAGCTGTTACACTTAAATGTCTTTACTGATTGAAAATTTTTCCTTTGGCATCGAAGCAATATGCTTCATAACACCAACTGTAACATAAGTAAATTATAGCATCCATACAATTCAGATGGAAGTGCTGTATATGACAGTGCTTTTAAAATTGAAAAATGTTTCAGGAACATTTAAAACAAGAGACTGGTTATTCCTATACCGAAATCGCAACATTGTCAAAGAATACGTCACTTTAGTTTCCTTTTGTACATTTAGTTTTTCTATTTGTCCATGTATCAAGCTGGTAAATGACATAATCTATACCATCAAATAGCAGGTAGTTCAATCTATACAGTGTCGCAGATAATACATTTTCCATTTTTTGTCATTGTGATATTCTATCTAGTTTTGCTTTTAGTTCTTTGGTTATTTTTCTTCCCCCTTCCTCCTCAGCTTTTATAATAATCTGATAGATTTGTTTACAGTTGTTTCTTCTTGATCTGATGTTAGAAACAAATTTGTTTAACATCCTTTTATTTCCATTAGTTTTTTAAATTTAATCAGTTTCTCATTATCGAGCAAAGCGTGTACGGTAACCCTTGTCATTTGTTATGTTTAATTTACCAAGGCTTTGTTACACATTCGTCTGTCGAATATCTATTGATCAAAGTATGTCCTCTAAGGATTTGCTTTTTAGGCGTTGGGACTATTGAATACTCTTGTACTGAAAACATTTAACTAAACATATCAAACCGTTTCTGACTGAACGGCACACACTGTAACTAAAACGGAATATTACTAAACTGAGGCAGCGTGAAGACAGAATAAGAAAAAAGACAAATTAATACATTAGTATTAGTACATATAGATCATACCGTCTAAGTTATAAACACAATGTGAACATAATTATATGAGTTTTTATTGTGTACTTACGTTTAAATATTGAATTAGTTGAATATACTTAAGCTAATGTTTGTACCGTCATTACATATACTCTGCATGATCGTAACGTCAGTGGGCTTTTGATGCCATGGACAAGGATAGGTAGAACACTATCAAAATGATTCTAAACATCATGTTATCTGATTCATACAATGATGGTTATAGCAATTTTCTTTCATATACCATGACTACTGGTCTCATGACTTTTTCGTGATAATCTTCAGTGTTGTTTGATGTATATTTACAAGATTAAATTGGTTCAGAATTGTTTATATGTATACTACTTGAACCGATGATTAAAAAAGATGAATTAAAGCAAAAATAAAACTTGATCAATTTGTAGATAGCATGGAACAAAATCAACAGAGTGAAAAACAGTAATGTTACCCAGTGATACAGGTACATCATATGATGTACAATGTGACATATAATCATACGTATATAAGTATCAATATACTTTTTAAGAAGCTGTTATTTTACCGTTGGTAACATTGCAACTTAGAAAATCATAATTATGTTTTATTTAAGAAACCAATAGAAATTTACTGGGGAGGCTGGAAGGATGATTTGGCTGGTATGTGGCAGTACTACCTTGAAATTTTTAAACTGTCTCCCGATCCGTATGGGCGACTGTTTGAAATGGATCCGCTCAACCCTATATTTACCCAATTGATCAGTGAGACTGCGCCACATTATGCAAACTACACTCCAATAGAACCAGGCATGTATTCCATTTTGCTAGAAGTTAGAGATATGGCTAACAACTCCAAAACGGCTCGTCGACTGTGCCTCTACGACAACGTATCTACAGTTGAAATAGATACCACCATGGAGCACAAGCTCTACGTCTCCACGGCTACTAATATCAGTGAATATGTATGGCAAGCCTCTTCTGACGCCATAACCGTTGTATGGAGTGGACATTTCTTTAATAGGATTCATCGAGAAAACAAACTTCTTAACCAAGTACTGGAATACCCAACGCAGTTTCTGAAAGTATGTGAGGATGGAATTTTGAGCTCATGCAAGTTAGTCATCTTTTATATCTCATTTGTTTGCACCTATGACATATATTCTATTTCAAGATATTAATAATCGTAGTTTAACTGATAGAGAAACAAAGGAAAGAAATGTAATGAATAATCATCTATGATACAGTTTTCTAAGCTGCTACCAACATATATAACGTACAAAGATATGATATATTCTTTAAAACTAAAGTCCTGCCTATGTAACCGCCGCACAAGACAAGGAATTTTTTTCTACATACTTGACATAAAAACATCTGTGTATATATCTTGCCACCATTTGATACCTCCTAAATAAACTCTCATTGATATAGAAAAGCATACAATTATTACCTACATTTTAGATACATTTCTCAAGGACTGGATGACGAAGAAGGAATGCGATCAATTCATGAAATTACAAACTTCAATGGAATCGTGCGCTTTGAGGTTAATATAGATCTTACAGATAGTGTTAATTTGCCGGAAACAGGATGGAAAGATGTATCACCGTTAGCTGAGAAGTATGCATTTCAAGCATCATTGGATAGCAGTAGGAAAATCAAAGTTTGGGTACGAGCCCATGATGTTATGGGACATAGTGCATACGATTTTACAGAGGTCATGTTTGATAGCACACCTCCTGTGGTTCGTGGACTGTCTTTCCAGAGAAACTATCTGAACGGGAGTTATAAGTACTGCAGCAGGTAAGGCATGTTATTCAATTGGTTTAATATTAAAGGATATAAACTTTTGTAATATATGTGTTACACGTGAACAAGGAACCTTTGGCTCTGAGAATTCCAATATTAATTAGAAAAACACACTATCAATATTAAAATATTTAGCGGAGTTAAATACCATTTGTTTTCATCTGTTCGTGCCAGGAAGAGTTTAAGCTTTCTATAAATGAATATTTACAGTGAACTCAAGATGATCGTGAAGAAGGTACAGTAATGCATACCATCTTGGTAGCTATAACATGGATAGTTTAAACGAAAAAAGCAACACAGAACTATACATTTTGAACTAGACTTTTTCTTAATGACACCAAGTGATATTTAGATCACACTAAAGAAAATATTACTACTACTACTACTACAACTGCTACTAATAATATAATATTAATAATAATAATAAAAAAATAAATAATAATAATTATAGCAACTATAATATGTATTATTATTAATACTATTATTATTATCATTACTATTATTAGTAGTAGGAGTACTATTATTAGTATTAAAATTATTAATACTATCATTATTAGTGTTATTATTATTATTAATAATAGTAATAGTAGTAGTATTAATAATATTATTACTATTATTATTTTTACTATCATTCTTATTGTTATTATTATTATTAATAATATTGGTAGTATTATTATCATTATTATTATTATCATTATTATTATCATTATTATTATTATTATTGCTGCTATTATTATTATTATTGTTACTATTATTATTATTATTATTATTATTATTATTATTATTATTATTATAATACTTTCAGTATCTACATGAAAGACTCGATTATCAATGCAACACCATTGAGAAATACTGCAACTGGTTCATGCGCCACCATTTCTTCTATTTGCAGATTTAAGTTCATTGCAAACGATGATGATAGTGGGGTTCATACGCTTCAGTACAAACTTATCATGAACGGCACTGGTGAAGTTAAATATACAGGAATGAGTCTCGCAAATTTTATTCCGGTTAGTTTTCTTGTCTTACCTACATATGCAGATGTCCAAACAAAAGAAAAAGCAAATATACTAACCCACAGTTTCTGAAATTAAAATGATTTAATATAGATTGTGGTAATTTCACCTTAACTCAGTTGTTCGACTACTTGACTCATAATCCAATTTTATCTGAACGAACGAACGAAATTTGAATTATAGTGATTCGAATACTAAGAATCATTTATCAATGTTTAATGTCAGCACAGCTAACTATTTAATTAATCCCGATGGGTAAGGAATAGTGCCACATCCCCGTAAGCATTTATGTACACATAGTGTGCTATTTAATTTGCTCGTCATGTCGAGTTCCTAAAAAGGGACTATCGACATGAATGTAAGACCTTCAGGTGAGTGGGAATAGTACCAACACGCACTCAACCCTATCAAACAATCTGTGTGAATGTACTAGAGTTGCAATGGCACCGAATGATGACGAGAGAAAAATAGTTTTCTCATCTCGTCATGTTGAGAGTTACTGGTCGCAGAAAAGGAGGAAAAAATCCAGGAAAGCCAGCCTGTGGATGTCGTTAGCCTTGAAACGCCCTAGCCATACTTAACTTCAAATTTAGTCCAGTTATACTAAAGGGACAAAAAATATACCAATATTGTGTAAGCCACCTGTGCAATTGAATCAAAGCCTAGGCCTTGGGAATGACACTTCCTTCCAATTTCGTTGGCACGATGAAACCAAGAATGTGTTAAAGTGACATTAAAACCAACATCGAATTATTATATCTCGTTAAACACCAATGCTGAAATAAATCAATTGGAAAATTAAAGTCGATTAGAAAGATGAATGAATTAAAAATGCCAAACATCGAAGCTTCGATAATATGACACTTTGAAACGATGGGAATAATAGGAAGTGAAATAACATTACAGCTTCAAAGTAAATATTTTTACGGTCAGATATGAAGGTTTCTGTTTAATTGTATTTTTGAATATTACATACCTGAAAACCCTATATATATATATGTCTTTGACCCCCCTCCCCGGACCAGCCCCCACCCCTTCCCGCGCATCGTTTAGGAAAAGTGAGTTTATAATTACATTCCTCAAAAGAAACCTGGCGCATGCATCATACTCATCTGATATACATACACATGGGGTCAATCAGTATAATAGAAAAACTCATCACCGTCATAGACATTATTGTGTAGTCAGTTTGTGATTGGTTCTGAAAGTTCCTGAGGAAATTAAGAAATTGGAACTGATAATGATGTTCCTATACTTATTGCCAGGTAGAAAAGAAGAAAACGCAAAAATATGTTAACACATTGCCGAAAAGAATTACAAATATACTGTGCATTGAAGAGCAGTAGATTATACAACTTATGTAGCCCTTGTCATGGATTTGTTGACAATTTGGGATTGTACACTAAGCACAATTCATCATTTGTATTTAAGCATACAATGAAAACATAATTCTTTAATAGAACATAAGAATGTGTGATTGGTGATGGACGGTAATGCAGTCAGTAAGTTTTGAAATCCAACCTATTTATTAATTTTACAGATATATTTGATTCGAGTAAATGTTACCTTGGATTTTATTCTAAACATAATGTTCAACATAAAGCATGTACGCTTTACATGCATAAGGGTTTCTCCATAATATGCCTAAAATTTAATTGTCATGTATTATGTTCTTCTTCTCAGGACCCTAAATTATGTTTGACTGACGCCGAGTGCCGTTGTACTGATAACAAGTGTTTTAAGGTCAACCAAATCCTGGATATCGACAATTGTTGGTTTCTTACCAAATACAATATACTGAAAACCGCAACGGTAACTGTTCATGTCTTCGTGCAAAACCAGGCTGGGGTGTCATGGACTTTTTCACAGGAGGTAAGAATTGAGAGGGTATTTAAAGCATTTAAAACTCAATATAATGTGCACAAGTGCAAAAGAGAATAAATAATATTTTAGGTCTAATGCATTGTAGATTTATTAAACGTATATGGAGATATCAGAAAAAAATAAAACTGTTCAGTTGATGAAATATAGTATCAATTATATCGACAAGGAGAGACAATGTTTGCTTTTATATTGTATTGCAAATATATTTCTCGCCTATTCTCTAATAATCTCTAATTTCTTGAAGTATTCACTGACCAAAAGTGAATGTATGTATACTGTCCATGCATTTCATGTTGACGCTAATTTGTATTTATATATTTGATGAAACAATTGTATCGATTATTCTTTAGTTTATCTGATAATATCTAAATATTCATTTCCCATCTTTTCTCTGTTGATCATTATATATATATATATATATATATATATATATATATATATATATATATATATATTATTTCTCAGGTCAACGATTTAGACAAACTGAGTGGATTGACAGAATGTAAGTGTTGAAAAAAATCTGAATTGCAAAACGTAAAGTCAATAGCAAATATGATTTCGTGTCAATCAGTAACATTGCTTTTGAAACATGACTTTTGTATATCTAAAAATGGAAACTCATCTCATTGTTAAATTCAGCAGTAAGTTGTATGATTTCCGGGTGTGGTTAAAAAATGTGAAGATTATTTAGCATTTCCGGGTTTTCATGGGGTTTGATATTAATGCATTGTTGCAGAAATGTATGATACACATGAAAAATTAAATCTGATTACAAAAATTAGGAAAGTAGTTAAATTGTTCTGCCCGTTAGATCTAACATAACAAAACAAGTGAATGTTTGATTTTTACATGCAAGCATCTGGGCCAAGGAACATCAAGACATCCAATGTACAAACAAATGGGGTTCGTCTAAACTGGGAACTACACGATTCCTGCTATGGCGAAACGGACATTGTCATAGAGATAGCCGAGACTGGTACAAAATACAGAGTAACTAAAGAATCCAACTTTATCGACGTCATCGGTCTGGACGAAGGGAAGGCATACACAGCTATATTCAGCATGCTGTATCGAACCGAGGATCTTGGAATTAATGCGCAGTTCACTTTCACAACTGGTAAGTGGTTATTCTACATTAATGATTTTATATTCCATCAATTTTCTTCGCAAATAAAAGGTCTTCAGTCGCTAGCAGTATTTATGAAAAGTTGATCATATCACGTTTAAGACATTGTATAACGAAGCGTTTGCATTGAAAACATATTATCACAATATCTGACATGATGGGTTCATTTGGTCGTATGTATTCAAGTACCAAACTTCTTGGAAGGATAAGCTAGTCATCAAACACTTATCTTCAAAGTTTGGACACCATAAAGACAGAAGATGTCAAGGGAATATTTCTGCCAACTTCAAAGAAAGGATGATACATCTATATTGTCGTCTTTCATCTCCGGTGCATACTGGCAGGTAAAAGACGACCAAATTCCAAATGCCTCCGATTTCAACATTTGAATTAAAAGTACATAACATTGCGTATATTCAATAATCTGCCTGACAAGATAATACAAAGAAGATGAGCTCCCGCTTGAGTATTTTAACATGGGTTTAGCTTCATAGGACAAATGATGCTAGTTTTTCCCCCAATTTTTACTTTTTGATGTATTATTATTTTTCAGGTGCAGTGTCAAGATTTGATATGTGGTTTGGATCTTTAAAGACTGTTACTTTTAGGTTAATAATCCAGAGTTTGTGCTTCCCGTCACTGTTGGTATTATATTTGAATTGATACAATCTGAAGTGGGTTTATTTAAAGTACTATGAAATCAAAATAATAGATGAGCAATGGGAATCATTCATGATGTGATTTCTTGGTACATTGTTATCTATTGCGCATTGAAGAATCAATGAAATCTTCGAAAACAAATTAACGGCTCCTATATCTTCCATAAACTCAGCTTCCTTCACTGGGATATAAAACTATTTACTAATTGGATAATTGAAATCTAGAGCTATGTAAGCTATAACAAAGCTAATTTGCATATTCAAGTCCAATTAAATCTTTCTTAAATTATACAAATTCGAGGGAACAAAATATCTGGTTCATTTTAGTCTACATTGACGAACCTTGT
The DNA here is from genome assembly GCA_029339505.1 of Unio delphinus. Taxonomy (NCBI): domain Eukaryota; kingdom Metazoa; phylum Mollusca; class Bivalvia; order Unionida; family Unionidae; genus Unio; species Unio delphinus. Next base: position 3,412,590 of record JAQISU010000003.1, on the reverse strand, counting down.
CAGTTTTTGCTGCTCTCACATGTTCATATATTAAATATATGCTCCAATGAGTCACGCCGGACATTATCTTGCTGTCCTTCTAAGCGTCATAGATGAACTAGACAAAGTCTCTTTTCACGTAGACACTGTCTTAACGAAATTTGTCAGTAACATCAGATTAAGTTTTAGCGTAAGATAAGAAACTTTACTGAATAAAGCTGTATGGAAAGTGTCCTTTGCGAGGCTATTCATTATATTTCTACACTAATCCATAACAGTTGTCAGGTTTTACTTTTATGGGATCTTATACTCACAGCTAAAAATATTACGTTAGTAATTAACGATACGTGATATCAAACAGCTTGCACGAGGTCAAGAATTTTCGGTGGTTATTACACGAATAATTAAATATGTTTGTTTTTAACACGAGGAGTCGATATGTCGTAATACGAGTATCAAACGAAGTTTCTTTTCTTGTGAAATTTAAAGATTTTTTATCATAATGATTTACTTATTTTGGGGGTAGCAACTAAATGAAAAGGAATACGTTGAGGAAAAAGAAAACACCTTTGTTAAATATCTACATATTGCAACGAATGGAATATGGCTATCAGAGAATTAGCATAGTTCGACATATCCCAGTAAAAAGCAGCAGTTAAAATGTAACCCGGTAGTGGAACGGAATCGATGTTATCATGCACGTAAGTGAGCTTGAAGACAAATGTGAAAATAATCCAATTCTGTGAATAGAAGTAACTTACGAGCTTGAAATATGGCGCATTAAATAACTAAACATCTTTTGTGAAATATCTTTGTCCCCAGTGACGACGAAGCTCTGTATTGTTTAAAGGTATAATAAGCAGTTGATTTCATTAATATAATTATTAAGTCGTATGAAGGCATCAAATTTTCTGTTTTTCAGGAAAGACAGATAATTCAGCACTGATAGGGGGAGTAGTCGGAGGTGTGCTAGGTATGTACATATTAATTTTGAATCTTTCTATTCACTCATGTATGTATGTATGTATGTATGTATGTATGTATGTATGTATGTATGTATGTATGTATGTGTGTGTGTGTGTGTGTGTGTGTGTGTGTGTGTGTGTGTGTGTGTGTGTGTGCGTGCGTGCCTTTATTTATGCATGTATGTTGATATGTATGTTAAATAGGGATGCATGTGCGAAACTCGGGTGAGTTGTTTATGTTGCATGCCTAATAGGATCATTTTTGAGAAAGTTGTATTTGGAAATTTTGGTTGCAGGTACAAAAAAATGATGCAAAGATTTAAAGTTTGATTGTTTTTGACTAATTGATCATATTGCTATAAAATGATAAGCAATTTAATATCGATTGTTAGGGTGAATAGGTTGTTTGATTATTTTTTCTAAGTGTTTCGTTTGTTTTAAAAATTGAACTTAAAACTGAGCCGAGAAATATAGATTATATAACCCACATGCTAAAAAAATAACACTGATAACTTTTTATGTACCACTCGTCTAGAATATTGAAGACATCATTGTTTGTAACATCATGTAGGTATGTCTTGTCGAGACATCATGCCCGTCCTGTTATATCTTGAAACGCTCTTATTGTAAGTACAGTCATACTGGTTTGTCTGGAAAAGCCACCATTGTAAGTACATTCATCCTGGTATCATTATAAGTACCGCCATCCTGGCATTTCTAGAAAAGCTATCATTGTAAGTACTGGCATCCTTGTACGCCTTGACAAGCCATCCTTTTACCTGGTACCTTTGTAAGTACTGTCATATTACATGCCTTATCAGGCCATCACTGTAAGTATCATCATGTCTATATTTTATTCCGTAGGATTCGTGCTGATCATTGCCATATTGATCAGAATCATCATCTTATTACGCCCAGGTCGCACCTCACAATCCATACAGCAGAAATATAACGATTTTTTTGCGATACGTAAGGAAAGTAGATCAATGGTCGCCACGAATCAAATCTACGGTATGGACGTAAGTATCAACATAGAAAATCACAATAAACAACTATTGTGAAACACCTTACTCAGGATGTTATATGCAAAATGTGTATGTCTTCTCTTTATGAAAGACTTGGCTATTTGTTCTTTCTCTCACCTATCGAACACGTTTCATTGAAGATATCTTAATTAGGAGCAGCATTTATGTCTATTATCTGAACGTGATATACTGTGCAAGTTAGCAAATTGACCCATATATATATATATATATATATATATATATATATATATATATATATATATATATATATATATATATATATTAGCATGTTATGGAGAGATGGTATCATCTCGTGTTTGTCAACTAGTGTCCTGAACTATGCCAAATGTTGAAACATTTGTTGCCGTTGCGAATAGTGCTTGAGTTAAGTAGGTTAGTCAAAGAAAAAAGGAGACAGTATAAGGAATTGCTAGCAGTATAGGAGTTTTCCCATGTGATAATGATGACTGTTCAGCAGAAGACAGTATATTCATCACGAATTGACAAAAATGTTAGCCGAATTGAGATCTTTGCATAAAACGCAGATACGTACATTGTATTCAGTCTGGGGTGGGTGGTGTGGGGAGTTATTTGTCAAACACTCTCAGGGATGCGACTGGTATAGTGTGGGTACAAACTGTGAAGGTTAAGAAAAGAGTACAATATGATGAACAAAGCAGATGGAGAAATGATAATCTGACAAGAGGGAAACAATTCGCTTTTAACGACTTTCTGCGAGTCCTAACAAAATATAAGACGCATCAGACGAAACTGATGAAACTGATAAACATTTATCAGAATCTTCTATCAGGAAAATCTGCATGGAGCATATGCATACGAAATATCGACCAAAGGGGTACATATACACTTACATCTAGCAATAAGAGAGCATTATGAAAGGACACTCCAATTATTGCTACGTACACCGTCGTCCATAAGAATATGAATTGCAACTAATGGGGAGGAATACATTGGCCAATTATTAAGACACGTACATCATGATATATATATATATATATATATATATATATATATATATATATATATATATATATATATATGACTAAGATGGAGAAGGTTTGATGTGTTGGTTGAACGCCATAACGGCTACAGAATAAGTTTGATAGGAGCGATTCCCAAACTGTGCAGGCGGTAAAGATCGTGTGGATAGTTATGTTTCTTCTGGTGACGAGAAAAAATGGGGATCAAGCTGAGGCTTTTGGACTGTAAATAGTAACAATAATCATTGGATTCTAACAAAGCGTATTTCGTTGTTAACTTGGAATATCGAGAGACTAAAATAGACGTGAAAAGTTTTATGATGTTATTACTTTCAATTTATGTTTTGATCTAAAAGGTTTTGTCAAACATGAGCGTGTCTACTGCTGAATTGTCTGACTGGACTGAGTTTTGTGGTTTCAAACAACAATCATGGTATAACTAGAAGAGCTGAAGCAGTATTTATTAACTTAAATTGCATATATAAAGGATATTTGCTTTTCCTATTGTAATACATTAAGAACTAAATATTTTAATATTTATCGCAGTAAATTACATTTTGTCACGTTGCAAACTCTTTCACCCTATATCATACAATGCAAGCCCGATTTAACAATGCATCACATCAGTTTTGTAATTGACGTCAAGGGGAAATAACTGTAAATGGATGCAAATGGCGTCTGGCCAAATTAAATAATCAAGCAATAATTTCTTTGTCTGAAATGCAATACATTTTCTACATATTCGTTCTAACTCACAAATTATTAGTTGCTGCTGTTGCAGGCAATCCTTGCATGGCATGATAAGACATCTCATTTCTTTATATGTGGTTATAAAATGATATGTTGTTCACATGTGTAAATATAAGGATATCTTCTTCACAGATGAAATATAGGAATGAAAATGAAGACATATTTTTTCAAGACTTAGTATCTATATTTCGCTTTTGAGTACATGATAAGTAATTGTATTGTATCTGGTGTGAATTTTGTTTAAATATTTACTGATATTAGGTCACATTAGGTAAATATATTTTTTCTTGACAATATAAAACATGAGGTTAAAATTACCAATTATTTTACGAAATATACTTTTCTTATATTACCCGTTAATTAAATTTAGTCAAATTTATTACGCTGATGAATTCTAAAAATGAATGGTTGTAATGTATTTGTCATATACATGTTATACATAGAACTTTCGAAACACTCTGAGCAAAATATTCAGAGATATAATGGAAAGATCGTACTCATGGACTGAAAGAATGCTATAATAGAGGAGTTTCAGGCGGGATTCGTAAAACATTATAGCACAGGTAATCATATCTTTAGTTTATATGCATTTGTTCAGAAAAAAACTAGTATTTGTAATTTATCATCTTATAAAAAAAATTTCCTACATCATTTGAACATATAAAGTTGTTGTATAGTGACAGAGTTTGGATGAATGCAGGTAATGTAACGACCATATTTAAAGTGTTTTGAACAACACCCTGTGTAGAATTAAGTCCTATTTTCCTTCCAATCGTTTTCTGTGATACCGAACATAACATAAAACGAAAGAGGTTTTGAACACTTAATAATTTCAGTTTTTCGTTGGTAGAAATGTTTAGTATTTGTAACATTTATGTTTAAATGGCATTGAAGTGGGTATTAATATTAATGATACCAGTATTACGAAGTATGTGATAGCCACACATGAGTGACTTTACTTGAACACAAACAATGGATTCGATAATAGTGATGAAACGTCTCACACGCCATTGTACTTTAAATTAGCCTGGTTTAAAAAGGGGAATTATAATAAACCATATATGTGAAGGAACAGAATAATAAACTAGGAGATACTGGCGATTGGGATATTAACCTGGATGAATAACATTGTTTGTAACTCAGAGAAGCTCAGAAACAAAAAATACATGTCTCTTATTGATTGAAAAAAGGTTTTATCGTTATATCAGAATGTTTGTTCTGAGGTACCGTACCCATAACGCAGAGTAAATGTTGCTTGCAGATTCCAGCATATAATTAGTGTGATAGAGGTGAAATAGCAGCTATTTCGTATGTGTGAAACGCAAATGCAAGAATACACTTGCAGAGACAAGAACTTATTACAGTATCTATATTACCCCTAACTAATAACGACGTATCACAAATATTCAGATTACAAGACTGATTAACATGAAATTCGGAGAAGCATGAAATATAAACGCGTTCCTATGTACCCAATTATGAAATTACAAGAACTTAAATCAAACGATCATTAACAGCAAAGAAGACGTGATTTTAACTTTAGTTGTGATAGGATTGGATACACGGTGTGAGAATCAAGCCTTCCTATGTTAATATTTGACGCTAAAAATTCTCATATTCATCATAGCAGTATTGGCAGTAAGTTAGCAGTAGGTTAGCGGTTTAATTGCAACGATTGTGCATTTGCCAATGTGGGAAGATTTAGTCTTAGAAAACTGTAAGTGCATCTTTTCGTTTTGGCTCAAGTGCCCAAAGTACAAAGGGACACAAGTGTAAGTTAAAATTGCTTCATGCCACAAAGACTACTACTACTACTTATTATTACTACCATTTTTATTAGTATTAGAAATATTGTTATTATTATTATTATTGTTATTATTGCTATTATTACTATTATTATTATTTTTTTTATTAATTTTATTATTATTATTATAATTATTATTATCATTATTATTGGTATTATTATTGTTATTATTATTATTATTTTTGGTATTATTACTATTATTATATTTGTATTATTATTATTCTTCTTATTATTAATATTATTATTATTATTATTATTATTATTACTATTATTATTATTATTATTATTATTATTATTATTATTATTATTATTATAACAGATGGATGCAGATCACAGAAACATGAGCTAAAATTGCCGGTATGTAATACATTCTTGAAATCTAATGTTACAACAAAAAATAAATAACCCATGTTTCAACTTTACAGAATCCAGCAATGTCAAAGTTGTGCCTGTATGGAGGGATGCCGTTTAAACACGAGCAGGCTTGGCACTTATCGAAGGACGACATCATGTTTGAAAGTCTCATCCAACAAGGTCACTTTGCAAATATATACAAGGCCACAATGCATCCTGGATTAAAGACACAAGAACATGTTGTGGCAAAAACATTAAAGGGTATGTGAATCTTTTATTATACTGTATAGCTTGAAAATGACACAGTCAGAGGAGTTACTGCTTTAAAATTGGAAAATTGCAACTACCATACGCATATCCTAAAATGGAGGCAGACGAACTCCTTCTAATTATAGATTTATAAGGCTCTTGAGTGAATTGACAAGATCATATTTAACGAACTATGTTGAAGCAATTTGAAACATTTCGAGTGTTGCCAGTTGTTTTGGAAGTATCAGTATTCATCGATAGGCATTCCATTTGAATTAAATTTGACATTTATTTGAGAGCAAATAAATGATATTTGCATAGTTGTGTTGCGAAACCATTTTGTCAAAATTGACGGTTACTGTATAAATGGTGATTATTTAATATGTTTACACTAGAATAACATTCCTTATGTTCATAAAGCACTATAAGAAATAATGTTTATCCCTGACAGTATTGGACAGGGATCCATAGTGTGGCCAAACTAAATTTGGTACATATCAGAAGTACATCCATTAACTTTATTATCAGAGCAAGATTTTTCCACTGAATTATCAGAATCGTTATCAAGTTTAGCTACCCCCCCCCCCCCCCAACATCTCGATATACGTTGTCTTTCAGTTAGCACTCACTCAGTGGAAGAAATAAACCACAATATCTTAAGAAAGAAGTCTATTTTTAAGACAATTATCAGGCTCCAGCATTAAGAGTTTGTGATCAAATGGTACGTATTATGATATTTGGTTCAAACATCACAGGTATACTTAATTTTGGATTCTCTTGTTATTGCACATTTCTGTCTTTTAAGCCACTGCAGTCAAATCATAATATGAAGGAATGGCGCTCTTGGTCAGAAACATGTAATAAGTGTAAATGTTCCCACTGAACCCCAGTGTGAGCTAATACGACAGCGGGATAAGCGCACAAATCAAATACTGAGAATTCACAACCCGTCATGGAGTACTGACTTTTTCATCCTTCGCAGAATCTCTAAATTTGATGTAAAAAACCCCCAAATAAATGAATGAAATAAACCCACAATACGGGAGAAAATTACTGTTACAGTAATTTAAAGTATTCTTATGGACGGCCCACATTAACCATTAACCATTAGTATGTTTATATTAGAGTATTTTAACTATTACAATGCTTTTTTTCTCTGAAAATGATATCGTTTTTAATTTATAATTTTATATAAACAGAAACCCACACTGATACTGACCTGCAGCTGATGAAGGCAAAGATAAATTTTCTGGGTACCAAAGTCGGAAGCCATCCTAACATCTTGAAATTCGTCGGGGCCGTGCTGAGTGTTGACGCAAGTATGTACAAAGGGCAAGAACATATATTGCCTATTTTGTCCCTACTCATTTATGGGAAGCTTATTATATAAGTTGGAGGGTCACTTGATAACATATTTTGGACATTATTTGAATATATTTAAAAGAGTAATTCAATAAAGAAAAACAAAGCAAATATTATTCTAGCTGAGACATACCCTAATCTAGTCTTTACACAATTTGTTTAATCACACAATAAAGACAGTAACACCAAAGATACAAATACCTTTTAAACAGTATAAACTATAGTTGTTCAGACCCAAACACTTTAAAGAAGGTTTTGATAAGTAGCTGTAATTGAATATAGCAGTTATACAAATTACTTTTTGCATCGTGTAAATGAAAATATTTTTGGTATATCAAATGCTATTATTTGTCACAAACATCGAGGCTTTGATTCCAACTGATTTAAGTCTTCAATATACACGATAATGTACAACTTAGTTGTCTCGTAATTAGTATCTAGTAATTAAGAGATACTAAGTCGTAATTGCGAGATAGAATATTGCGTTCAATGTGGCAATAGCATGGTTTCGTACAAATGAATGTTCCCAGAAGGTGGCTGGAAATCAACATAATTTAAATCGCAAATGAAATAAAGAGCTGAAATATTAAAAAAAATAATATCGAATATATAGCCGAAAACTTTGATTTGCATAACGCTTGGCCTTTTCCATCTCTATAATAGATTTCCGATTGTGTTGTGCAATAACTTTTCATACAGTTGTAGTTACCAGAAAATAAAACGACTGTCAATGTTTTTATATTTGACACTTTTTTTGATCAGCAAAGCACTGACAATCTTGGGTCACTAGATCAGTGCAAAGAACGTTTAATTTTGTCACCATTTTCGAATCTGTATATGAATGAATTAGTATAACAAAAGAAATGCACACAATGTTGGACTTGAGACTTGACTGGAGCTAGTGTCATTTCAAACTCCAGTGTTACAAACTTTGCCATGGTTCGAAATTCAACACGATAACTATACAATTGTTACCACATTTAGAAGCAAGCGCACTCCAAAGGCGGATAAAATGTGTTAGGTGATTGTGGGAATAATTTGTTTAAAAAATATATAATTCCAATATACGGAAATTCTGACAATTAATTATTGCCGTTGTGTAAGGATTACATGATTGTGTTTTAAGACGAGATATGGCTTGTTGATATTTTTACTTGATCTCGCTAACATATTTTGGTTGTTTTTGGACTTATTATTATTATTATTATTATAATTATTATTATTATTATTTATTCAGTCGGACCGTTTATCGTTCACGAATATTGCGAGAAAGGCACGTTGAAGGAATATCTTGAGAGGAACAAGAATAACGTAGCCATGGAGCTACAAGAACTGTTGTTCCGCTTTGGACTTGATATAGCGAAGGGAATGGAGTTTCTGGCAAAGAAGGACGTTAGTATATCACCAATTCTTTTTTCTACTTATTATCAATAAATATTATATATTTATCTCTCTATCTATATATCTGCCTCTCTGTCTGTTGATCTATCTACTTATCTATCAATCTCTCTCTCTCTCTCTCTCTCTCTCTCTCTCTCTCTCTCTCTCTCTCTCTCTCTATATATATATATATATTATGTATATGTGATTATATACTGCCACGCTTTATATATATATATATATATATATATATATATATATATATATATATATATATAACACAACACTGTGTCATTCTTAATTAAAAGTATGTTCCTGTTTCCATTTTACTCATCATCTTAAATGCGAATGTAAACTAAATTTGTGATAAAATGAAATATCAGGTATGGAAATATCGAAAATGTTTACTTGTTCCGAATGATTCTGATTGAGGCGGTATTAAGGCTTGATTAGTTTATAATTTCTCTGTTCTTATAATAGATCGTTCATCGGCGACTGGCAGCCAAAAACGTTCTTTTGAACTTCCTGAATGAGGTGAAGATAACTGGCTTTGGACCTCAGCCGAATGCAACTACTGATGACTGCGATGCCGAGGTTGGACCTTCTGAAAAGAAGGTTAGTAAAGTCCATTTCTAGTTTTGTAGCATACATTCAAACGCACCTTCAGTGTAAAACGCATTATATTTGTAGAACGTCAACACTTGCAGCAGTTATATCGACGATATAACACGATTAGCCGATTGTGATGTCATGATTCTCCTTCTGAAGTATTGCTACAAAACTAATTTCTAGTATATTTTAAAAAAGTCCAATATCTTTAACAATAGAGTTAAAAGTCTTGTGTTTGATGATTTTTGAACGTGCATAATTTATTTGTAATGCACACAGTACAGTACAACCACCGTAAAAGACATAATTTCCTCTAATTCCAGGCCGTTTAACCTTATGTTTTACCGATAGGAGCACATTCACTACTGGACTGTCAGTTAGAAACCAGGGTTTCATGGAGCTAAAAATGTTGACCTCGCAAAGTTAGAATACAACTTTATGCTCTTACCTCACCAAGAAAAAGAAAACATTTAAAAAGAATTTCTACCACCGCCACCCTAATCAGCACTTCATCATGCGACTAATAAGCGATGAAAATGTATGCAGCATAATTGAATTGATCACTGAAGATGATTATTTACTTGACGATTAATTATTCACTTAGGAATGTAATACATAAAGTTGAAAAGCTGAAGGATGCTATAATAATAATAATAATGAGGACTTTGTATAGCGCCTAATCTTTAAAAGCTCTAAGCGCTTTACACCATCAATAATATGATTACACTACAGAACAACAAATGACAAAAACAATGAAATTAGAAAACATAAAAACATGCTGAAAATATATAAGATATAAAACATGATTAGGTCGCTAAGTTTGTCCCTGAAGTCGAAACAGGTGAGTCTTGAGAGCACTCTTAAAAGGGACCACTGTGTCTTTGTGTCTAATTTCAATGGGCAATTCGTTCCGCGTCGCCGGGCCCTGGTATGCAAAAGAACGTTGTCCATATGACTTTGTTTTTCACCTTGGGAACAATGAGTATACGATTATCAGAAGAAAAGCGTAGGGATCTAGCTGGTGTATACATATAGGTGAGGCTGGATAGGTATGTTGGACTGGACGCTGTCATCGAAATATAGCAAAGAGAACAAATTTTGTGTTTGATTCTGTATCGAATTGATAACCAGTGTAGGGTACAGAGCAGTGGTGAGGTGTGCTCTGATCGAGGTACTCTAAAGATGATCCGTGCAGCTGTGCTTTGAACTTTGTGAAGTTTCTGGAGTAAATATTGTGACAAGCCAGAGAAACTGAGTTACAATAGTCCAGTCTTGAAAGCACTAATGAACACACAAGTGTTTTTGTGGCATCAACATAAAGATATTTACGAATGGAACTGATGCGTCTCAATTCAAGATATGCAGCCCTGCAGATGTTCATGACATGTTGGTGCAATGTGAGAGTACTGTCTAGAGTAACACCTAGATTCCGTATTGACTGTGAGAATTTAATGTTGGTGTTGCTGATATTTATTGTCTGAGGTAAAGGATGTGGATGAGAAAGTCTTTGTGTTGTGATCAGAATAGCCTCAGTTTTATCATCATTCATCTGCAGCTTGTCACATGTCATCCATGATTTCACATCCGAAATGCACTTCTCTACTCCATGGATGGTAGCATCAACTCCAGTTGGGTGGCTAGACTTGTATATTTGGGTGTCATCAGCGTACAGTTGGTGCAACACTGGGTGATGATCTATGACACTTGAGAGCGGCTGAGAATACAGAATGAAGAGAACAGGTCCAAGAACTGATCCCTGTGGAACACCATAATATACGTCAACTGGGCTGGAGTGTATTCCATTTGCAGATATAATTTGTGTCCTGTTGACTAAGTAGGACTTGAACCACTGTAAGGCTATATTCTGAATGCCAAATTCATACTGGAGACGGTGAAGTAATATATCATGGTCTATTGTGTCAAATGCTGCAGATAAATCCAGGAAAGTGAGGACTGTATTCTTTCCACTATCCAAAGCGGAGAGAATGTCACTAAATACTTTCAAAAGAGTAGTTTCCGTACTGTGGCAAGGGCGATATGCAGACTGTACATTGCTAAAAAGACTGTTTGAATTCAAATGAGATACAAGTTGAGCTAGAACAACCTTTCCTAAGATTTTTGATATGAAACTGGGCGGCAGTTCTTTAAATCGTTATGGTCCAGTGTTGGTTTCTTCAGCAGTGGCTTTACAATGGCAGTTTTGAAAAATGATGGGAATTCCCCTGATGAGAGAGATATATTAATAACATCAGTTAGTGAAGGCAATATTGGTTCTAAGCACTCAAGCAGCAGTGATGTCGGAATTGGATCAAGTTCACAAGACTTTGGTGCACTTTTCATCACAATTGTCCGTAATAAATCTATATAAACAGGTTCAAATGCTCCTAACGGTTGTCGCTGAAATTCTGCATCATACCCGTATGGTGACGAATCAGTTGAAATTGTGCTGTCAAGCGAATCTCTAATGGTTTGAAATTTGTTATTGAAAAAATTTGCAAATTGGTCTGGTAGGTCTAGTGGAGAGAAGGTCGTTGGAAGTGGTGTACATTTGTTCCTTGATATTAGTTTGTTAGTTATTTCGAAGAGCTCTTTGCAGCTGGAACTCTCCGTGATCTTAGAACTGTAGTGGGATGATTTTACTAAATGGACTATGTTTGTGACGTTCTTCTTAGCAGCTTCGTAGATTTGTTTATGAATAGTGAGTTTGGTGGAAATCCAAAGCCTGTCTGCTTTTTGGCGATGTCTTTTAGCAGTGCAAAGCTGGTCCCTAACACTGCTATACCAAGGAGAACACTATTTTATTGATACTCTGCATTTGGTGGCTGGGGCATGTTTTTCAAGCAGTGAACGCAGGCAGTTATCAAGGTGTTCCGCTGTTGGATGTAAGAAAGTTGTTAGGTTCTCTTGAATGTCATGCATGAATTTGGTTCTATTTATCATACGGAGGTTTGTCTTAGTAGCAAATAGAGGTGGAGGGTTAGGGACTGATACGTCGAGATGGCATACAATGCAGAGGTAATCCGATGTAAGTTCGTGGGATACAAGAGTTGATTGCAGAATATTATCATCAGGTCTATAAAGAAACCAGTCTAATATGTGACCAAGTTTATGGGTAGGTTGGTAAACTGACTGTTTAAGATTGAAAACATGAATGGAATATAGGAGTTTTGACGAGTTTGGTTTACCAGTACAGTCATAGTGAAAGTTGAAATCTCCAAGAATAATTAGGTTGCCACCTATCGAATTTCCATACTCTAGAAGATTTGGAACCTGCTCCAAAAAGAGAGATTCAGTCAGCTTGTTTTTTCTACTAGGAGGAGGACGGTAGAGACAGAAAAAATGGACTGACCTTTGTTCCAGTATGAGCGTTGTTTGGACTAGTTCAAACGATGTGTGGTAGAAGTTGAAGGTTGTGTTGTACCTGAGGTATTTGATCATTTAATTCTTTGTAATTACATCGATTCCACCTCCGCGAGAGTTGCGGAGGAACGACTTGGTGGAGTAATCGCTGGGTGTTAAATACGCACACTTATTTTCATCACCTACTGAAAGTAACCAAGTTTCTGTCAGGAAGAAGACGTCGATAGTCTTGTCATTGATAAAATTAACAATTTCTGTGCGCTTTTCCGGTGATCCTACTGACTGAGCGTTGAATAATGCAATACGTAGTGGTATCTCTGGGACAGTTGACGATTTAAGAGGAATTTGAACCAGGTTACTGAAATTAACGGCAGAATTTTTAAGTTGTTTATCCGTTACGAGCGAAAGGGAGATAACTGGAATCCTTCTTCCTGTACTACACCGGCCGGCTTTGACAGAACGTTTCATTTTCCCTTGCGTTTACATTTAAGAAATGATGAATGAATGCCCAGTTCGTTCAGTCTTGAACATAATGTAGCATCTAGAACCAAGGTGTAGTCATTTAATCGAATTAATGAGGATACGTCGTAGTGTAAGCGGTCACGTGACGGCGGTTTATTCAAAAAAAAATGACGTCTCAACAGCGGGACAAAACAGCTGAGAAAAAATCCAATTGCTCTCGCTTCCAAGACAATGGAGATGAACCAACACACACGAACGGAACAGCCAATGCATGATGAAACACAACAATGTAGACGATGACAGAAAACAAGCACAAATATCACAAATATAGTACAAAATCGGAAGAGCCCACTTTCAAGCAGTCAAGCAATGGCGGCCATCTTTCCGATCTATGTCATTGCATATATTTAGATATGTTCCTGCAAACTTTACTTAGTACTCAATCGTACTCTATTGTGCGTATCTTTGATGTGGTGCTCAGTGTTGCGCTTCAGTGAATGCAACATTTTCATATTGGCATATCAGTTTCACAATATGGTATAAACTGAATGACAAATGTGTCATGAAGTGCATAATGAATGTAACACATGTTGAATAATGAATATGGTATGAAATACATGACGAATATAGAATGGAAAGCATAACAAATATGGCATGAAGTGCATGACCAATATGGCACATATTGAATCACGATGGCCACCTAAATTTCCAGTTGAAACGAAATGCTAAAATATGAATACTTAACACGAAAATTCACACATGTGTGCTATATTGAATGACAACACCATTTTCATAACATCATCCTACATTGAAAACTATATTATGTGTAAATATGTGTATTTCATGTCGAAAAACAGTGTCCTTTGTTCTGAATAACAAATCAAGTCGAAATAAAAATGTTTCTCAAGACGTGGTGGCATGACAAAAGTAGATTCCAAACAATTCTGATCATTTAATTGAATTTACGGTATACGACCTTTACCTGCAATTGCGATGGCTTTACCTATGGTATCTCTAAATGCAAGCTCCTGACTTGAGTGATATTGTACTTTGAAACGAGTTACTTTGATAGTAGTCCCTCACTGATGTCAATGGCTTTCATTTCAAAACACAATTTTGCAGGAAAGAATTCTGATTAAATGGATGGCGCCAGAGTGCATGGAAAGCACAGCTGGAGCGACACAGAAGAGTGATGTGTGGTCATATGCAGTTGTTCTATGGGAGATATTTAGTCTCGGTGAGTCTATGTATACATTCCTTATTAATAATAAACAAAGGTCATGGTCGTACCTTTCTGCCACCATGATAACATATAATCTAGTTAGCAAACACTTCGCACTTGGTGAAAAGCAGCTTACACATACGATACAACCGTTTAACACTAAATCTACGAAAACGTCTGGACTTCTACATGTTAGTATCACTAGGTGCAATTTACAACAAGAGATATCAAAATACTTAGTTGTGTTAAGATATTAGAATTTTGGGAACAAAGGTCGGAAACACAGCGTTGCACGAGATTAACGCCATTCCGGTAGCGTTATGCACGAAAGCTATGTAGGAGAGGCTATATGATATTTATGTGTAATAATAATAATAATAATAATAATAATAATAATAATGATAATAATAATAATAAAATTGTACAATTTTGATCACTTGGGTAGATATTAGGACCAAATTTGCATTCGGTGCAAAACTGATGACTGGCTTTATTTTTGATAAAAGATGAACCGGAAAGTTTGATGTTTTCATTGTCAAATCCTCATGAGTTTTTGATTGTTGTATGCAGTATCACTACTTACATAAGCATTCTATATCTGTCCCGCCCAGGTTAGATTCAATCGGTAAGATCTAGAGAGATTCGACTGGGTGTTTGTTCTAGTTGTAGTTGTTTCCGATATTTGTTGTTTATTTTGTTGCAAATCTGGCTTTTGTGATTATTCATTCGATTTCTGAACTCTATACGTTCGCCAGCATATTGAATGGCATCGATAGTGCATGTCAAGAAATAGTCTGTACTATTTGTTTCCATGATTAGATGTTATGTATAATTGTACATTCGACTTGACCCAATCAAAGATCAAGTTCATGTTGGACCTGACCTGTAACATTTGTTTTGTTGACAGCAGAATGTACAACTAATTTTGTTCCCATGACTGTGAATTATGTATTCAGATTAGCATTAACGTAGACTTCTTCTTTTTTAATCTGAGTGTAGGACATTCGAATTCCCCCACAGAATTCCCCCACATAATAATCTGGTCTACTGATGTTTTCCGCATTACTTATTATACTTTTAGAGCCCAATTTTATCTTGTTTACAAACTTTCATCTTGTAAAAACGAACTTTGACCCTCATTCAGATTCTTCCTTTGTGTCTTGGTTTTTCGTTATAATATTCTTTAATTGAGACATTACCTATTCTTACATCTTAGGCAGAATCAGTCTAATTGTTGTGTTCAGTATTTCATTTGGTTGGAATTATTCGAATATTATTCACTGGAAATACAAAGTGCTCATCTATACTATTACAGGACTGGAACATTAACATGGAATGATAGTGAATTCAGATGATAACATTTTGGATTATAACATTGCAATTCATCAAATTACTGTTGACACATTTCCTTGGCATTCAGAGTTGAAGATTGTTTGCAACACAACTGGAATTCAATTAGATCTTCATTCACAAAGATTGGTTGAAGAACATTTTGGAATTTGCTCACAATACTGCAAGTTCTTATTATATTTACACTTTATATTCAAAGGAAATAAACTAGTTGTTGAAGTTTACAAAATTTGTTAGTTTAAGCTCCTTCTGTTCCATTTCTTTAGCCAATATAATCGTAATATTAGTGATGTAACTTTCCGTACACAGGGGAAACTCCCTACTCAGACATCGGAAGCAGAGATCTACCTGGCCGCCTGCAGAAAGGAGAGAGACTGCAAAAACCTAAACATTGTGATGACACGTTAGTAAACTTAGACAAAATCATCTTTCTTAACATTAAAGTGAACAATGCATTTGTTTGAATCAACTAGGCAAATATATGTAAGCGGTTACTGTTATAGAAGACTATATTCTCTCTTGGTAGAAATGTTACTATCAGCGCAACGAATATTGTTATCTACCTATTGATCTAGCCTTTGCTTGTAAATCTAAGTTTTTTTCACTCTTGAAAATTTGGTACGAATGATTGGTTAACTGACTGAGCACTTTCATTAATGTGTACTGAATCAAACCTGGTGCGCAATATTTTCAGCGCAGTTTGTGTTAAGTTAAGGCTTAATATATCTGTACTTGATAGTGTTAAAAAAGTGAAGCACTTTTTACTGTCTAAATAGTTTACAAACATTCTTTCTAATTTAAAATATGGCATCAAACTAAGATAAGATGTAATTTTATAGTTAGACTGACACAACAATTGCTAACATGCTAAAGGTCCCCCGATTAAGGAAATATGAAATTTCTGTGAAAATGGAATATGTGGGTCAACATTACCTAAACTTAATAAAACGTGACATTTTGGCGAATATGTTGAAATTAGATTAATGAATGAATGTGTTGACGATCCCGACTGTTATGTAAAGATCTCGCAATCTGGATTTCATTATGAGATTTAAATTTCATTTAATACCTTTCTAAAGAGTCTGGAGGGCTCTATATTACCATGAAAATAAGCACTATTATTTTGTTTAGATGGTACAACGTGATGAAGAGGATCTGGAACTATGACCCCATGAAACGACCGACATTCACTGAAATCCGAGACGAGTTGGACCAGATGTTTGTCACTTCCGAAGATAACAATTACTAGAGTACTATAAGAGATAATTTCTAAACCCATCGCATTATATAAATCCAGTTCAGCCATGGAATACCTTTACTCTGACACGATTAATATAACATATTAAGATAGAAAATACACCTTATGTGCTAGGCTAACTTAAATTATGCAAGAGACTCACACAAGTATCACATGGGTACTCTTAGACTCTCAACTCATATTATTGTATTGAATACATATAGTAATAATCCATGAAGACACTTCACTAGCAACTAGGCCTTGCGTGAGACTCCTTATATATATATATATATATATAATTATATATATATATATATATATATATATATATATATATATATATATATATATAATGTTGATTTGTTTTTGTTTTTACATCCCATGCAAAGTGTTTTGCTTTAAGTTGTTCAAGAGTTGATTAATTAAAGAATGAAAATATTGTTTAACATATTATAGATTAAATTTTAAGAATGTAATTGTATCTTTGAATTACAATATTTTGACTAAAATTATTAATTGTATTAAAATTAGAAAGATCATATTATGTTCGACGTCACCCTTATGCATTAGAAAAGGTTTAATTTGCAAAAAATGACAACTGTAATTCAAATCATTTATTCATATCTTATGATAGGAAAGTGCATACTGAACGTTTTAGGTCAAAATGGTTTCTAGTTGTTAAGGAATAAATGATGGAAATATATTATACTATACATGTTTATGTAGGTCCCGTAACGGACAATACTTCTCAAAGGAAAGATGGACAATTACTAACCTTTAAGACACTTTACTGGAATTTACATTTATGGAAATAAACGAAAGTAGTAATAGCTGCTTTAACATCGAAAGTTCAAAGGCTATGAGACAATGATCCTAAACTTGTGATGGTACAGCACCGACCAATTTAGAATACTATAGTTAATGAGCATTTCAGAGAATTTTGAAACGAGATACATTTGAAATCATATGAGTGAATTATCTGTATGGAAATTTGGAAACAAATGATTTTCTTCCCTTGCCCTTAACTGATTAGAACATGAAAACTATATTTATCTTAATGTTATATACATTAGAGCGTTTGATCAAGCTAATAATAAAAAATGTTGGAATGAATATAGCTTATAACTGCAGTAAAATCTTTTGGCAAACATATTGGAGATATAAGTTCTACCTTAGATGAAAAAATTTATTTAGCTTTGATGAAAATGTATTGCAATAAGGTTTGATATCCATGATATCTTCAACCTTTCAGAGAAGTTAAGAAATATAAGATAATGAAATACTTCAAACCTTAGACGAAATGTCCATCTTGTCTTTCTTGTATGAAGGGAAACTTGAATGAACAACGTTTCAAGTGTTTGTCTTATTGTAGTTCAATTGAATTATAAAAATATATTGATTATATATCTTTAAAATTGCTGTATCAATGTGTATTAAGCTACAATTCATTTGATTTGTTTGTCATTATATCAAAATAGCTCGAATATCGCATTCTTTTGGTTTAGTTTGGATTATCTATATCATCAACCTTTTTATTATTGTACTTTTGTTAGATGTATTTACAAATCGTATTAATGCATGCAGGTATTAAAGAACAAATTGAACTCTTATATACGCTTGATACCAAATATTGTAAATAATGAAACAAATAAATCCTATTTCATATTATATTCAATTGAATTTGGATCATTATGTACATACTGTTGAATCTTTAGAGTTACTTGTTTTAGTGCCATTATTTGTATAAATCAAGGAAGCCTTAACATCCGCATTTGCAAAAAATACTTCAATCTTATGTCCTGGTAACAGAAAAAAGGCAGATGCCAGAGAAATTGTACCTATTTAGGATTCTTAGTGTAGGTGTACACTTCAAATGCTGTCTGGTCATACATTTATGTAGCTTCTTACATGTTACTTATGTGGTAACATTAGTTGAATGTCGACCGATTTCCATGGCAGAGAACGTTTACATGCTGTATGGTCACTCCGAAATGCTACATCCTGAAGTTTACATTGATGAGAAATTTGAAATAAATATATTTTTTGTACGGTTTTTGTTTAACTGTGTATAAATGTATATCTATCTCATAGTTTTGGACTGTTGCATATAATTGCAAATATAAAATATATGATAAAAGTGTGTAATAACGGCTATCCCGTTACCCGCGTTGGTTGTTTCATGACCTAATTACATTTCTTTTGGATTTGTACTGCTTTTAGAACTGTGTAATAAACTAACGATTCAGATGAATTTGGCAATAGTCTGTTGAGAGATACGAGATTAATTATGATATTACAAGAAACAAAACCCCATGGCATCAACGTGGATTAAATCAGACACATTACGTCTACATGAGATATATTTTCATAAGTATATTTACATATTGCTGCTTAATAAAATAAATCTTGCATGCACAGTCAGACAATCCTTGAACCCTATTCATTTATTTCAAACTTTGCTGAGTTTCACAACGAGTGCAGAGTTGACATGTGATAGCTGCTTAAGATTAGCTTAAGCAAGGAGATAAGGCTCCAAATAAAAAACTATCCATTCTAGGACTCTTCGATGTGACAACTGTTCCAATGAAACAAGCCTAGTACCCACAACAAAAGACATTAGAAGAACTTATATTTACATACATCTGCGGCCTGATAATAATAATAATAATAATAATAATAATAATAATAATAATAATAATAAGAACTTTCTATAGCGACTAATCTTTAGAAGCTTTACAACATCTATAATGATATGACTACACGACATAAAAACAAAAATAAAACCATGGAATTGGAAAAAATACAAACATGCTGAAAACATATAAGAAGAAAAAAAAACATTATTAGGTCTCTACGTTTGTTCTTGCAGTAGAAAAATGTGAGTTTAAGAGCACTCTTAAAAGGGATCGCTGTGTCTTTGTGTCTAAATTCAATGGATAATTCGTTAGACATAGCCGGGCCCTGGTATGCCAAAAAACGTTGTCAATCTGACTTGGCCTTCATAGTGGGAATGCGTCTGAGTGTATAGAATGAAGGGAACTGGTCCAAGAACAGACACCTGTTGAACATCACAACATAGATCAACTGGGCTGCAATGCATTCCTTTTAGATACTATTTGTGTCCTGTTGACTAAGAAGGACTTGAACCACTTTAAGGCTATATTCTGAATGCCAAATACATGCTGGAGATGGTGAAGTAATACATTATGGTCTATTGTATCAAATGCTGCAGGCAAATCAAGGATTATGAGGACTGTAAACTTTCCAATATACAAAGTGGAGAGAATGTCATTAAATACTTTCAGACGAGTAGTGTCAGTACTGTTGCAAGGGAGATATGCAGACTGTACATTGGTAAAAATACTCTTTGAATTCAAATGAGATACAAGATGGGTTAGAATAACGTTTTGTAAGATGTTTTTATATGAATGGGAGATTAGAAACTGGGCAGTAGATCTTTAAGTCTTTATGGTCAAGTATTGGTTTCTTCAGCAGAGGCTTTACGATGACAGTTTTGAAAAATGATGGGAATTTTCCCGATGAGAGAGATATATTAATAACATCAGTTAGTGAACGCAATATTGGGTCTAAGCACTCCAGCAGTAGTGATGCTGTAATTTGATCAAGTTCACAAGACATTGTTGCACTATTCATCACGATTGTCCGTACTAAATCCATAAAGACAGGTTCAAATGCTCCAAATGGTTGTCGCTAAAATGCTGTATCAATTAAAATTGTGTTGTCAAGCGTATCTCTAATGATTTGTACTTTGTCGCGGAAGAAATTTGAAAATAGGTCTGGGCGGTCTACTGGAGAGAAGGTAGTTGGAATTGGTGAACATTTGTTCCTTGATATTAGCTTGTTAGTGTTCTAGAAGAGCATTGTGCAGCTGGGACTCTGCGTGATCTTAGTACAAAGAAAATACTCCAAGGCCTCAAAGAAGAGACAGCACTTATATCAGGGGAACTGGGCTGATACAAGATCAGATCAATTGTAAACTGCCAGTCTTTCTTTCTAATAATTTCAATATTGCACTCTTTGCTTAAACTATCAAACAAGATTGGTTCTGGCATTTAGCAAGGAATTTCCAGTTTTTGAGTTCTGTAATAACAAAGATGATGGGTGCCAAAATATAACATTATGTTAGTAACATTGTTTTAGTTTTACAAGTCGTTTGGTACATCAGACGTCTCCGACAACTTTGAATTTTTAATTTAGTGATTCTATCTTTTTCGAGATGTCTTTTGAATTTGATTTAAATTCATTGCTTTTCTCATATCACCGTAATTATCCTAAAAGTAATTAAAGTTACTTATTCAATATTTATATGGATTATCAACCATTATCTGTACGTATCAACTAAAGGTTGCAATCCTTATAATATATATGTCAGGTGTATTCCCATGCTGCATTTTAAATTCGATTCATGTATCTAGAAGTGACCTGAAATGGTAACAACTTGAGATATCATTGAGACA
This sequence comes from Unio delphinus, assembly GCA_029339505.1. Lineage (NCBI taxonomy): Eukaryota > Metazoa > Mollusca > Bivalvia > Unionida > Unionidae > Unio > Unio delphinus. Next base: position 3,391,003 of record JAQISU010000003.1, on the reverse strand, counting down.
GTTCAAACACTCATTTATGATAAATGTTTATTCTTAAATCGCCAGGTGACAAGTCCATGTGGACTTATTGGGTCTTGCAATCACTTTATTAATGAACATGTATCACCAGATGCCATTTGCACGTAATGTTCCAAAGCCTTTGAACCACTTTTAAGCACACATACCAAACGATTACCATACGATAAACATCATTAAAGTTTGTATCGATCATTCTACTCCGCCATCGCATATAATAGCCTTTAACTGAAATACTAAATTCGACGTGTTGTGCGACAAACTCGAACATCAGAACTATATAATTTTCAGCAATATCATTTAAATGCAGAAAAAACAAAGTTACATACATGATGGCTGTTAATATAAAACAAAAATATTAATCCTTTAAATTCCATCTAATACTGATCAAAAGAATTTTGATCCAAATTTGCATAAATCATTCTGATATTAAGTTTTGCATACAACGAATGGGGATCCGCCATTAACTATTTATCAATATATTAAATGTAAATAAACATTCAAACAACCTTTATAACAAATCCAGATTTAGCTGAGAAATGACTCAAACAAAACATTATATTGGACGAATGCCAATATTACTCATGAAAACATAAACCTTTGATCACCAAAACAAAGTTCATATCATCAATATTAAGATTTATTCAGATTAACTATATCCTATTTGTGAGGCTATTACTTGCAATTCGATTTGTACAGGACGGTAAGGCCTTGTTGATTACGAATTGTATTGCTTGAATGAATTTGATCGATAATGCTAATTATACAACCAAGCAGCATGATAATTACATTAGTTAATGTTCTCCAACAGATGGCGAATTCTTAAAATTATTAGCTATTCAAACATATTACCGTTAGTCAAATGTTATTAACGTCTAGAGGAAACATTAAGACCAAGACGTATCAATTCAATATTAGGTAGGTAGGTAGGTAGGTAGGTATGTAGAGAGAGAGAGAGAGAGAGAGAGAGAGAGAGAGAGAGAGAGAGAGAGAGATGGAACGATTCTTGTTCATGAAAAGCAAGTTCGGCATCAATTTAGGATACATTAATCAACGCGATCTTTAGCTTTGTGTACCAGCATAAATATGAAAGGCTAGATTTTGTCACGGTCAAATGTGTCATCAGTGTTTATTCTCAAGCATTGTACAACTGTATTGCATGAGCAATACTGCCATACAGCCTACCAGAGTTTTAAATGTTATGCATGGAATCAATTAATGATATCGAATGCACAGAGCATGGTCATGAGCATTTATATCTACTGAACATACAAGCTGCGAGGAATTTGTCAGCGGGTATTTACCATACGTTCTTACTAATAAGAAGATTATATGTTTTCTGGGGCCTATTAATATATTGAAAAGGGCAGGAATATTTGACGACGCATATGTACAGTTTACGATACGCAAAATACTTGATAACGAAATGTAAAAAATGAGAATATAATAAAGACATATTATTACATACACAATGATTTCCGTTAGAACGTATGACATTAATTTCCACAGATATGTTATTAATCAATATTAATTAATTATTATATTTTTCTGACATACGAAAAACAAAAATATATTAACTTATTGACTCATCAACATGAGTTCGAATATTGATGTAAGTTCATATTGTTTTATTATACCCAGTTAGAAATATGTCCTACCTTTTTAAAACATTTTGTTTCTTATGTAAGAAACTCTTTTTTATTTCTGTTTAGAGATGAAATGACCATATTTGATAGTTGACATCTTGTAATACTAAAGTGGGGTATGGGAGCGAATTGTATGTAGGTAACAAAATAGTACCTCAGGTATTTCCACATGAGATATAAAAGGAAACATTGTATGTATTTGTATTCGTATTTTAACGTATTAGTTTACTTGGGTCACATAACCTTCGTAACCTGCTGTACTAATCGAGGTAGGGGCTATGGTGGTTGAGTAAATATCATTCATAAATCAGCAGCCAAGATAATGCAAGTTTGAATTCACCTGGAATAGATACCATGATGTGTCTTTTGCCAAGGTACTTTACTCTGTTTGTCACATCACTTAAAAACCGAGTTGTCTTTCTTTGCCGTATAACAAAATCCCACAGCGTAACATTCGCACACAATACTAATTACTTGTTTTGCGTTCGCTTTTATTAGGGACTGTATTGACTTTCTCTGATAAAGTGTATATCCTAGACAACTCCTAATATAGATGTATATAACCAGTTATTATGTAGCGAAATGCATAAGAGACATGATTGTCAGACAGTTTGGCATTTAAACGTTTGATTTTGTTTGTGAAGTAGTTGAGTCAATTACATGCAAATAATCTCCATTTGAAATTATCCAAAATAATACTTCGTCATAATTATAAAGAGTCATACACCAACGCTAAGAGGTTTGGTCATTTTGAACTATAAAACAGGATCCAAAACAAATAGTACAATAGTACAATATTTAATACACTGAAGATTTAATAACATTATGAAATGTACTAAATCAGCTTATTGCGGTCTCTGAGGATAAGAAAACCAGAGATGTGAAAGGAATGCATCCAAAACATTTACAGATATCGTTTGCAGCATCACAAACTATGTGATATGCTACATGAATGAAGAAAATAAATTACAGGATACCATTTTTCCTTCATGCGACAACCATAATATTTACTATAGGTTGTATGGCAACAGCATGACTTGCAATTGTACAAACGGGATAACGTCATGCTAGGTTACATGACAAAATGGGCACCAATTCTAACATGGATTGTTGGTCTTTATCTACGTATAGGTGAAACACATAACATGTAACCAGTAACACGTCATTGTATAAAAACGGTGCGCCACTAGAAGCACCAACAAAATTGTACAACAAGTTGACATGCAGTAGTGATCTTAACTACCAAGTCAATCCAACTTTCCGGCGCGTGTATAATATATAGCATTTTATTTATTCTGAAGCTGTTATATTAATAAAGACCCCAATTAGGAAGTTTGGATTTACCGATATGGACAGAGATATCTTTATTGCAAGGAAACCAATCCAATTATTTCAGTCATTGTGTAAACACACTCTGATGTTTAAATCAACAGGTTTCTTCCCTACCTTAAATGCAAGCCGTTTGAAGACTCTAATACCTGTAGATATATACTGGACATCTAAAGTTAATATTTAGAAACAAAATTAGAAGAAAATTAAACCGAATGGACGCACGTTGTTGTACAAGATATTCATTGTAGATTATGCCATAATAGAAATTATATCAACTAATAATGTGCGTGATTTGAATTTTTAATGTAACTTTAAAAAACTTGAATCTCATGGTTACGATATCTGCAGTTTAAAGAGATGCCTGACACTGGGGCATCATGCTGTAGACATGTGTCATAATGTCCTAATCAGTCACATTATCCTGAAACCAGGCTGACCAGTTCTAACATTAACTTCCTAATGTAGGGCGTCATGCGAGATAGCTGTTAGTACATTGTTTGTATGTCTTTGGCATCACTCGGCCAGGGATCGAAGCCGCTATCTAACGCATCTGAGTCGGACGCTCTAGAAATAAGCCACATGCGAGGTCAGAAGAGGGATTTAATCCATGAAGTGTTAATGTGCACTTTGTGATTCCGGTGAATAATTTAAATGTGTAAATCCTCTCAAATACAAAATGAACACAACAATACGACTAATGCCGTTATGGATGTTAAGGACGTGATTAATCAGTTTGAAGTGATAAAGCTACAATATAATAAAAGATCCACGATGACTGTCGATCTTCTTTCTAATGGACCTATGGTATCAACAACATACGTATTTTCAAATGAAAACCTAATGTCCTGAATGCGGAAACAAGTAAACATTTTAAATCCTACGAAAAAAAGATATTAGTTAAATATCATGCTATTTACAAAATAGAAATCAATAGGGTAGTCCTGAACTCGATTACTATGATCAATAAGAAAATATCTCTCTCGCAAGTCTCTTGGGCCGAAGTTGTGCTATCTCATCGACGGTGGACGCGCATGTCGCTCCGAAGTCCAACATCAGATGCACACAAGCGGTAAAATTTTCGTCTTTACCGTACCAGAAGAAGGTATATCCGCTTGCTAGCTCAGTCAGATAACGTACCTCTACGAACCTAATTTTCACTCGAGGCTGCAATGTCGATTTTGTAGAGTGAAAGGTCATTAGCAACTAGAACTGTTCCTTTATAAGGTCTTGTCCATGAGAATATGTAATTTCCATGCTCCAATAAGAAGGCTTTTCGTTGATAGTTTCGACCGCAGATATGAATGATCTTGTCAGCAGAGGGAAGCTGGCCAGATTTTAAAAGGCAGTATATTTTTAAGCCATCTTAATAAGCCCCTCCCAATGCAAGGTAAGCATCGCTGACCTGTTAAGGTTTGCTCTGTCGCCCTGGATGCTGCCGAACTGTTCCGTTGTCCTGGATACAAAGCAGAGCGACCACTTGCCCATGGGCCACCTACGTGCAGGTCTCTGATTACAATTCGCAGTGGTCATCTCCATCTGTTTCTTCACCTGTGGGTAGGTACAGGTAGGGAAACGATGAGTGTGATGATGGAAATAAATGATAAGTGCACAAAGTAACATGTTCGTGAAGGAGATTTAAGTGCAACGGCCTTAGTACAACGACAAGACTCACTGACTCGGTCTTGGTAGTTAGGAAACACTGGTACATAGATTCGTCATGGTTGGTGACTACTTCGGTTACATTGGATAACCATGACAATTTCAGTGCTTTGTCGTGCCCTGAGCTCTTCACAAAGCCATATGAAGAGTCGCCATCGTGCCCGTTGGATCACTCACTTGATCTCTAACGCCCAGTCTCTCGAAGAAGATTTTGCATGCAAAGATAGGTATGCTCCTAACTCAACGATGATTTAAGGTCCATTAACTACCCTGAGATTGGTGTAGCCGGACAGTCGAAGCCGTTGCCCGTGGTTTTGGCTCTACACATGCTTGAGCTGCATGGAGCCACAGGTGAAAGCTGAGCGTCCTGCTGCGAACCAAAGACGGACGAGCTACTACCGAGGGAACATGTCGTGCACCACTATATACTACAATATGTGTGTGTGTGTGTGTTCACACTTACATAGATACTATTGCTTCTTCTACATCATTTTTAACTTTAAGATACGGGGTGAAATACAGTTAATAACAGTTTGCTATGAATTGTCCTTTTTCTTTGGATATTTTAGTCAATGTTTTTACGAATAAGCAGTTGTTATAAATGTAATATACTCAAGTGAAACATGATCCTCAGTAACCTAATTGTTCGGCCTTGTAGATTAGTTTCGAGGTATAACAAATACTGAAAGAAATGTGCATTATTGTTTGTCAGTTCATTATTCACAAGTGTCTTCCAATTTGGTGTCGTTTTCGTTATTGGGTTTTCTTGTAAAACATTTGTGGGTGTTTTCTTCTGTTCCTTAAACTTTATAAATGAAACCTCTTGCTTTATTATATCTCATGGATATTATAATCTTCCTCCAGTTATGTGATGTTTATGCCGCATTGAAAGATTAGACCATTGTTTAACAAAACTATTTGATATTTACATCTTTGATGATGGTACTCTTGAATAATCATTTTGTCCAGACATATAGATACTTTCCACCGTCAGCAGCACTTTATTAAAATATAACTAATATATCAATATGTAGGTGAAATGTTTACATAATCAGGATTAGTTAACTAGAACTGGCAATACAAAGTGTTTCCACTTCACGGATTAAACAATCATTGTATCTACTCAGAAATGTTATGATTATATTTCCATTAAATTTTTAGAAAGACGCACAAGTCTTGTAAATGTTTTGTAAATGTTTTTTGCAAGTATGGTTAACTGTAGCACCGTATTACCATGATCCAGTGGCCGATTAAGGGTCACTGGTGTGCTAAGCACTGACAAATCTTGGTGCTCCCCTCTTTCCACGCATGGTGCCCCCCTCCCTTTCTACAACAATGCAATGCAACATCTATTCCATTTTGAGAAGATAACCCTAGCGTGCACAATGATCAAGAAACAGAACATTATGATCAATTTGCACTAGTTTTATTATTTTTGTTTTAAAACAATCATCATTACTTTGTTTTCTTTTCTTTTTACACTTTTCTCAACTTTGTGGTGTCCCCTTTGGCCCTGGTGCCCTAAGCATGTACTTAGTATGCTTAATGGTTAATACGCCCTTGACTACATCGCAAATTTTGTTCCAACACCTAATATTTTCTTGTACGGATTCATTCATTGAACATTGCTAGAGTACGGGTTACACGGTAACGTACCGGTAGGTCCGACAACTTTCATACAGTAGCATCTTTAAACTAAACATTATAATGACTGTGAGTTACCTATGAAGCTTAACCATATTTTTATTAGTATATTTGCATTCCTTTGTCAAGAATGAAAAGCTTGTAGCATATTTTGGTAAAGGCGCCCTCAGCTTAATTTTTGAATTTACAATGACAACTCGCCCTTATTTTCTGACATTGTTTTGCAAATATACTCATCTATTTCTAATGGTATTCTGCAGTCAAATTCATTCATCTACTTCCAGAATGAGTTCAGGCATATATAATGCGTGAAGCGAAGTTAAAATGACTTATGTAATTTTCGTTAATTTCAGTTTTATTGTGTGACTTAGGGTATATGATACGAATAAAATCGAATATTAAACCGAAACAGTTCGTCCTTGCGACGTCAACGAAAATATGATATTTAAGTAAGTTTAAAGCTAAAGCCTATTTTGGTTGTGATTAAAGTCATTAGAATTGAGTTATATCAGTTTTTCCAAAGGGCATAGTTAGGTTATACGTTTTTTCGATACTAGGAACATATTGTACGTGTAAAGCAGAAACATTATACAATCAAACGTTACAAAATAAAAAGTGTCCACTTCACGAGTGGAGTTTAATGGTATAGCTACTCAACGAATCTGCATTTGGTTTGTGTTACGTATTTGTCAAGGTACAATCCGTCATTCTGCGTGTGATTTTATCCCATTGTGCTATTACCATTGCTATCAAAAGACGTTCGTAAATTGTACAATAACTTAACGATAGCCAACGTTTACCTAAACTTTACAAATAATGTTGTAAATCGTGTAATTTATTACATTATTAATTATTTTAATATCAATAGAAAGAAACGGTTTTATTTTGTCGTTGACACATTCATTGCACGGATTGATACAATAAGTATTTACGGGTTGGGAGGAAATCTGTAGATGTTGGACAGTACTATCCAACGGATTGTAATGATTTTGAGTGTATTTAAAAGGATTCTGGTTTCAATATTGGCTTATTTCTATATTTAAAATATGATTGTATGTGTGCTGGCAAGCCACTAGGCTATTTCGATAACAGAGTTTTTAATAAAACAATTTATTTCATTTAATTTTGGGTGCACGCAGAACTTGTCAAATCCTAAATTATCATCCGTTTTCAGAGAGGGTTATGATTTTGATGTGTGTTAAAATCGCTACTGAAACACTTTTATTATTATATTTAATTAAGAGTTTTCTTTGTGGAAAATGTGTATAGGATACTTGTCCTTCACTGACGATTTTCATGACGCAAGTGGAAATCTGCTGATAAAACTTTCTTACTTGAAGCCAACATTTTATTGTTTGGGTTTACTTTTTTAGTAATTATTTTTTTTGGCGCCATCGCATTGATTACATTCATGTATACTATATAGTCCACAGCCTTGGTATATTTTAAGATCTGTTCATCCTGATCAAAGAACAAATGAGAGAAGAAAAACGTTAAGAACACCCTAGCATGGAAAGACAGGCCCAATAGCTTGAATTGCATATGAGCAGGCATTCGTTTCTAACTGGAAAAATAATTAAAATAGTTCACAATGTCATGTAGCCAATGTAGCGATAACATTTGGCACCCAATATTATGTATCAATAGATGATTATAACATCTATATTATATATAAGCTATAGATAAGTACAAGTAAGGGAATCAGAGTGCGATCTCTAACAAAGACCTTAATTTAAACATAACACCATTACCTAATAGACATCTATTGTAAACGGCTAGTCTAGAGATATAGCTATTAATGATACCTTTATATTATGAATACTCGGAAACTGTAGACACATGATAGGTGTAATACGTTGTGCAATAATACCACCAAATCGGCATTTGGAAATGATACAGTATATAAATACAGCTGATTTTATAGAATGGTTTTGTAGTCAGTGATTACAAGAATTTACTGACATGATGGTGATTGGAAGTGATTCTACTAAAGTTTACTGCTTTATATATAGTCAGTCATATTAAACAAATGCCTTTCAAATGTGTAATACAACGTACAGGTAGTTATTCTTTCAGCTGGTCAAATCAGACGTTCAGTCGAGAACGTTATATTCCTGTGTATTGAATAGTTTTCTCATTGTCTGCATATATTACTAACATCGACTTTGTTTTAGATGAAACAGGCCGGTGATGCCTGTTCTAATTTGCCAATTGTGATCGCTTTCTACGTCTACTGTCTAAGAAATGTTTACTGATCTCTAAATGAAGACATAACAATAACATTCTATCCCAATTATTTTTATACATATAAAAAAATCAGAATCTAGTATATTGATTTTTAAAACTGGGGCATTCATGTTTTCACATAAAAAAACTGTAAAATACAATAACAAGATACAATAAGATTATTTTGTTTGAAAGAAATATACGTTAATTTCATTTAATGTTACTGCGTATTCAAATTGAAATTGTTTGAATCACCCTTAAGAGATATCTTTCAAAAGTTTTTTTCAGTGGAACGGGCAACTGGCAACAAATACATAAAAGTGCCCACACGAGTCGTAAAATTGAGGTAACTAAATACGAAAAGTAGCAGCTATCTTAAATAAATTACAACTTAAGAGTTACAAATTTAAAGTAAGTATAAACGGAGTCTGAACCATAACTTGGAAGGTATATATGAAACAATGATTGTCAAATGTATACATATTTGACAAACAAAAACAGAAAGACGTGTGTCAACATTAATATATACGAATTAAATGTATTTGTTTTATTATTAAGGATTATTATTTATTTATTTATTATTATTTATTATTATTATTTATCATTTATTATTGTTATTAACATAATTCTAACTACAATAAATGTTTTTTGTTATGATGCCTCATATACCACAATACACAACATTTCATGCAATAATAAAGTGAGAGAAATGAAGCACTCACTGCACTGTACAGTCAAGAAGATATGAAACACAAATAATCGTGACTTATTATTGTACAAACTAAAGGTGATTTTTCAAGAGCAGTGATATTCTGTATCATCAGAAGCTTAATAAAACAACGTAAGGACAGTTCTCTTATATTCAGATATATCATGACTGAAAACATCATAGTGCACACACACACACACACACACACACACATGCACAGGGCATGGTGGAATCTCGTATGCCTGAACAATATGGGACATTCAAAATTGTTTTAATGTCGAACATAATTGTTTTCTCTCACATAAAACAGAATTTTACCAAAATGTTTTAACATAATTTTACAAAAATGTTAAACACTGATGGGGTTCAAAACTACACACACACACACACACATTATTATTCAGGTATAATTATTGCCTCTCTCTTTTATAAAGTTCACCAGGTACTGTGCTTATATATGACAATTTTAATAATTATCTAAATGTAATCTAGCTAAATATGCCACTCTTACAAAGGAAATTATGACACTATATATTTTATAATATGATGGTGCAAAGTTCTTGAAAATTGTCTCTTTGATCTTGGTGAGAGTGACACTTAACAATGAACATTGACGTATGGGTGTAGACTCGGTAGACACCAATGGTTAATCTCTCTTGTTTGAGGGCATGATTGATTTTAAGGAATATATAACAGACCATTGTTAACGTAGCGGGCAATGACAATGATGAGACATGTCAGACACAGCTTTAGATGTCATACAATTAAATTTTCAGAACTTGTAATTAATAAAGGCTATTCTAGCTTCGAGAAGGGTGTTGAAATTTTGTAGGTCAGATAAATTTAATCCTGCCTGGCTAAGCAAAAAAAAAAAAAAAGACTGGTATACTTCTCTGACAAATGGCGATGTTTAAATATGTTGTCTTGTGACATTACGCAGTCACAGGTTATGTTGTAAGTCAAGACGACTATCTCCGCGATAATTACAAATAAATAAAGGGACTCAGATATATCAACAACATTGCGTTTCAGAGGACCGGAAGCAACCGGGGTATGCTGGCATACTGAGCATATCAGTTCGATTATTCCCTCGATTCTATGATGAAATTTGTTTTATATGTATAACATTGTATTTCATTTTTTTTTTAAAATATTTTATTTCTAAGAGAAAATGTATCATTCGAATTCATCTTCAATTTCATTTTGTTTATTAAATTGGTTAAAGTGTTATATTTTGCTATGGGACTAGTGTTGTTCTATTCAATATCTATACATCAGAAAAGTTGTTAGTGTTGCTTGGACAACATGGCTGAGACAACCATCGCTGAGATAACCAGATCGCAATAAGAAGTGTTTGGGTAGTAATTCAAATAGGTTTCTCTGTCGCATGGTTAAGAATCACGAGTACCTACTCAGTCGGAATGACAACTCTCCGGCTAGGAAAGCGATTTTAATAATGCAGATGCATTTTAACATTGGTAGGTCGCATAAGTCCTTATATATAATGTTTAATAAATTGGCACTAGCCAGATTAAATCTGTGGTTAAGAGAACTTACACTTCCATGTTTTCTAATAAACGGTTCTGTAGTATCCTTATTTCAAGATAACAATGTTTAACATGTTTAACATTCAACTGGATCTGATATGGATAATCTATATATCTACAATATTATTTTACACCAGTAATCTAATGTCAGTTAGTATGCTTAGTGATGACAAACGGATGAATAAATCAAATACGTATCATGTAACGTAATTCGAGAAGAGTATTTCATATATAGTACATTTCCTTTCAGTAATATGCAAGTTATCTAAAATCCATATGTACCCTAGCGTCACGTGTCTGTTTCAAGTGACGAAAACCAAGGATTGTGAATCATGTCAGCTTGATGGGCCTTCTGTTGTAACACACAGACATATAAGCTTGAGGACATTACCGTTGCTGTTTATCACCATGCGTCAAATCCTTGTAACATAAATAGCAAAAACACAGTATTATACCATGATTTATTAATTAATTCAAGAAGACATTAGATTTGAAATCTCATTGTAAGAAACATTGGAATATGCCGGCATGATAAAAAGCAGGAATGTTACACTTCAATGTATATATTTGTCTCTTAGATCACATACGTTAAAATATTAAATATCCTGATATATACTAAAGCTGAAAACTTCGACCAGAACAGTGAACGGTATTTAAATATTTAGTTTCGTTGCACTTGTCATGAATATTACAACTTCGGCAATTTCCGTGTCACGGAAGGACGTCGGTTTTATAAGTCTCCATGTCATTTCTTTGATCACGACAGAATTACGACTTGTACATTCATATTAACATTTTGACAAAGCACGCCATTCCTGCATCCACCCACCTTCACTTCTACCCCACATAGTATATAATCAATACTGTATCAATCAAACAGGTTTTATGCAACTACTATCCTTCACCCCCACAAAAATTACAAAAAACATTGGGTGATTAAATGGTGGTTCTCTACAGAAGCACATCAGTCTGAAGAAACCATATCGCAATTAAAGTCGCAAGGCTATTTACGTAGCGTTCGCATTAGTGTTAAGTATTTATCTATGCCTCCGTGTCTAGTGAATGAATAGGAATATCCGTAAAATCTTCGAAATGCAAGCGAAATGTACAAGAAATTAAAGCTTCAGATTGGAGTATAGAGAATTCTAGTCTATCTTTAAGATTTCAAAGTTCATTCTTATATTTAAATATTCATGAATGAAATTGCCAAGATTATATAGAAAAGCCATCTTATTGGAATCAAGGTCATATGTCAAATACATAATCACAATATATTATATACATCCTAATTCTTCAATAGTCTGATTAGATTTGTGCCACTAACGTTATTCTAATCTGATCGTAGACATTTCATTCACTTTTTATAACATGTCAATGCATGTAAAACATTTCTGTATTTAAGTTACATATAAGCAAATTATTACATATTCTTTAGGCTTCAATCATTTTGAATTCACGATATCAAATGAGCCATTATTAGCAGTAACATAAACAATACATTTATTGTTTTTCTGAGTCCGCATGGTGTGAAAAGATTGACTTAACATGATACATTATCCTTAATCTAAGGTAACTGTCATGTATCAGTTGAATTTGCCTAAATAGAGTTATCAATAATCAATGCTGAAATGTTGATAAAGGGTGTTTATTTCGATTGGTGGATTACATAGAATATAATACGAAATTATATCAAACGAACGAAAGACAAAGGGAAGTAATTGATTCCTCAGAAGATGTAAATTTTCATTTTTATGTCACAAAGTTGTAAACATTTGTACAGCCAGTCATTGAAACACTGCATCATACTAAGTGTTTTACTGAATTAAATTGAACAATAAAAAAAGAACAAAACCAACAAACTGTATGATAGAAAATATAATATGCAGAATAGGTTACTTACCGTACAAAGTGCATGTGTGACTCATTACTGTAACAATGTTTATGAATGTTGAAACGGTACGAAAATCAAATGTCACAATTTTACAGTGAAGTTATACTAGTCATTGAGACAACATTAAAACATAAAGATAATTCTAGTATTAACAAAATATATAAATAATCTAACTTTTGAACTACAGAGATAATAATGTTATTACTCTTGTTTAAATCTAAAGATATGGAACTTAAATCACATCATATGATTTAAAAATGTTTATGTTACGGTTTCCTGTGAACCGCTATATCGAAACTGTATTTAGTTCGTCCATGCATTGACCGCATTCTGAGAATTACTGTTCAGCGCTTGTAGTAGTAATAGTCATATTCGGCTGACTGTACAAATAGGTGGTCAAGTTCTTCCCTGATTTCTGCGAACGTCGGTCGCTTTTCCGGGGCTATACTCCATGCTCTTTGCATTACTCCATACCATCTGGTAAAATAAGGTTGATTTGTCATAATGCAGTTAATTGAAGTTCTTTGACTAAAGAAAAAGAACTAATTTAAGAAATATTTTTATTTCCATGAGTGCATGTTTAACGAGGTCACTGTGTAGAGTGATGACATGCATTTTAAAATTCAAACAGGCATGTAAGTGCCAGTTTTTCAACTTAAGAAGGTATAGAGGAATGTAAGAATAAGTTTCTGAAAAGTTTGCCAAATTATGAATCAGAATAGGAGGTGAATTCTGCCACTTCAGCTTTCAAAGGAAAAAATGAAAACATCCCAACAAAGTCTTATATACCGGGTATTTCACTTGTGTCAGTTATAAAAACACACTGTTGATGGATATTTGGGCAGATTGTGGCTTGGCTTCTTGTATACATAATCAATTAAGTTACAACAACTTTTTTCTTTTTAAATTTTGGATTACAATTAAAATTACAATTACTCATTTTTGGAACAATGTAAGTGATTAAACTTCATTACTTTTAGGATTGTAATCCATTGCTTGTTCTTTATTTTTTTTGGTTATTTTTCTTTGTCAAATCACAAATCTATTTCTGTGCACTTAATATTTTAAAACTAATACTAATGTCTTCATAAAGAAAATGTGAATTAATATTGTAAGGGTGAAAATAAATATCCACACACATAAATATACCCTAATTTACAAGCATTTGGTTTATCAATATCACAAGAATTGCTTCTTACTTTTACACATGCACATTGTGTGTGCCAATTTGTTGATGAACGATATCACAAGATATAATGATTATGAAGTATAGATTACTCTGTTAGTTAAACCTTTGTATCATTAGGTATTATCTTTCATCCAAAGCACAATAAAGAGTTCTCCATAGTGAGAGTTCCTGCATCCATGACTGGTAGTTTCTAGTCAGGGGACTAAAAATGTTTTAAAATTTAGGCCAACAGTTTTATATATGCTAGACTTTCAGCTTTAGGAGGAATGTGATCCTGGACTTTATTTCAGGTAGTAGGGCAATAAGATAATAAATTGTAGTGAATTATTAATTAAGTCATTTTTGGTACAAGATGCCAAGACCCTCCATATTTTTCTGAATGTTTGTGTATCACTCAGGTTTGAAAGAGTTTAAAATCACTGTTCAGCTTCCAAGTCTTATGTTTTCATGAAACTATAATCATATAGTGATCTGAAAGTAATCTTGATCACAAAGCATTTTTGGCTGTTATCATTTAAGTTAGGATTATTTATCTTAATTACTTCTGAGTACTAACAACTCTGTTTTCAGTTACAGGTAATTGTAATTACTGCTTATGATTAACCTGAGTCTTTTGTTGTGACATCCCAACAAAGCCTTATGTATCTCACACAAAGCACATTCAGTATTGCTGGGTGGAAGATGATGGGTTGTTGGGACATCCCAACAAAGCCTAATGTATCTCACACAAAGCACATTCAGTACTGCTGTGTGGAAGATGGGTTGTTGGGACATCCCAACAAAGCCTTATGTATCTCACACAAAGCACATTCAGTACTACTGTGTGGAAGATGATGGGTTGTTGGGACATCCCAACAAAGCCTTATGTATCTCACACAAAGCACATTCAGTACTGCTGTGTGGAAGATGATGGGTTGTTGGGACATCCCAACAAAGCCTTATGTATCTCACACAAAGCACATTCAGTACTGCTGTGTGGAAGATGGGTTGTTGGGACATCCCAACAAAGCCTTATGTATCTCACACAAAGCACATTCAGTACTACTGTGTGGAAGATGATGGGTTGTTGGGACATCCCAACAAAGCCTTATGTATCTCACACAAAGCACATTCAGTACTGCTGTGTGGAAGATGATGGGTTGTTGGGACATCCCAACAAAGCCTTATGTATCTCACACAAAGCACATTCAGTACTGCTGTGTGGAAGATGGGTTGTTGGGACATTTCAACAAAGCCTTATGTATCTCACACAAAGCACATTCAGTACTACTGTGTGGAAGATGATGGGTTGTTGGGACATCCCAACAAAGCCTTATGTATCTCACACAAAGCACATTCAGTACTGCTGTGTGGAAGATGATGGGTTATTGGGACATCCCAAAAAAGCCTTATGTATCTCACACAAAGCACATTCAGTATTGCTGGGTGGAAGATGATGGGTTGTTGGGACATCCCAACAAAGCCTTATGTATCTCACACAAAGCACATTCAGTACTGCTGTGTGGAAGATGATGGGTTGTTGGGACATCCCAACAAAGCTTTATGTATCTCACACAAAGCACATTCAGTACTGCTGTGTGGAAGATGATGGGTTGTTGGGACATCCCAACAAAGCCTTATGTATCTCACACAAAGCACATTCAGTATTTGCTGTGTGGAAGATGATGGGTTGCTGGGACATCCCAACAAAGTGCCATATACACTGTGTCACACAGACCATGTTAATATGTAAATCTTCATGGATTAATCATGGTTGGGACATACAGTGATTTCCTTAAATTGTGAGGGAAAAGGTAAGAACTACAAAACAGATGATTACATTAATTATTTCTTACTGTTTATTAGAACAAATTTCCAAAAAGATGGTAAACCTTTGAACAGTGGATGATGTAGATGTTTTTTTCATAAAGGAAACTGTGTGAAACCCCATCAGGAGGGTTGTATCTTAACAATGCACATAGTAGCAAAAGTGGTTCAGTGACCTTTTTTTAAAACTGTATCATTTACTGTGCCTGAATGTACAGCTCTATAATGTGCATGATATTACATAATTACCCTGTACTCATTTCTACAGTATTCTTCCTGAAAGAATTTGTTTCTTTGTTTACCATACAGGCAAAAGTTTTCTTTGCTTATTCATTATAATTTTCACCAGCATTAATGCTCATAAGTGTGATCAAGTGATCCAAATTTTGGGGTGCCATGTTTTCATTTACTTTCTTTCTTTCTTGTTTTCCTCCCAAGTCTTAACCCAGGTTTCACTAAACTTCTCAAAAATTTTTCCTCAAATTGAGATTTCTAAGTATCTTTTTACAATTCTTTATACTAGATAATACAATTTACAGTCAACATTTAGCAGTCATTTAAAGATTAAAACAATGAACAAAGTCCTTACATATTGAATTCTTCTTTTAAAACAATCAAATATTTCAGTTGATAATATATCATTGTTGTTTTTATGGTTGACTAAATTAGTATTTTTATTATTCTTATTAATTTCAATTTAGATCTTAAAATTATCTTTAGATGCATACACTGCAAAAATATGGATGTTTTGTTAACAGGACAATAATCTATTGCTATTTTCAAGGTTTAGAATTGGAAATTGTTTTTCACTTGCTTCACACATAAGGAAAATATTTTCACACAGTGGCATATTTATTTTTTTACCCCTTTATGTTTGCTTCTGTGTGCCCCCCACCCCCATTCGTTGGTACGTTTTAGAAGGCCCCGCGCAAACTTCATTTGTCCCGGTCTTTGTCATACTCAGCGATGGGAGGTATATTATTAAACAAATATCAATACAAGCACCGGACTAAACACCGGATTCTTATTGGCTCGTTCGCAGGAAGTTGACTGGCAAAGCCGCTTACACACAAGACACGTGTAGGAGAGAAAATAACGACGTTAATTGTTTTTACTAAAGTCTATCCAGTCCAGATTATTTACTGATTCGCACCAGCTTATCTATCGCTCTCGACTGTTAACAACTGTGACGGAAAAAAGCCACACAAAAAAGAGCGGGTCTTTTTTTAATCATCACAAAATACGGTAGGATGCATTTGTTTCACATGCACAGATTGTGACATTACAGCAGACGACATTCAATCAGATTGTATTGTATCACACCTTTAGGTCGATATCGTCAAAAAATATTCTTTAACATAGATTTTGACCTGTGTATTTGGCGCATGTAAATATTGACCTTTGAAAAGAATATAAGTTAGATGTATTTAGGTTATATTGAAGTGAATAACTTCCTTTTAAATGAATGTAGAACCAAATTCGAAATAAATTACATTACCGAAATAATCAGTGTTGAACACATACATGCCCATTATAAATTTTGCTATTAAAAAAAGTGTTCCAAATGTGATGCTAATCCACATAAAATCAGTGGCGTAGCGAGGATTAGTCCGGGTGTCCTCTGACCCTTGCCATCCCTTTTTTGATATTTGTTTTTTTATGTTGGGGTGTAGGCGCCTAACCCTAGCCACCGGCGCCCGGGGCGAATGCCCAACCTGCCCCCCCCCCCCCCCCTCGTCGCTCAGCCACTACATAAAATATAATGCACACACAGCTTCAGGTTTTTGCACCATTTCATCCTAATTGACATTCTAACATAGAAGGCCTTTCAGATTGTACGATGTGGTCTGTGTGTTCTTATACAGACCTTTTTTTTCTCAAAAAGATAGAACAGCTGAATAAACTGACATTTTGAGAGCATGTTTTAAATTTCTTTGCTAACTTCACATTCATTTTGTGGTAAAATTTATATTAGGTATGCAAACGCAACTGAAGTGACAAAATCAAGTAGAAGTATTATCTGAATATTTCATATTTTTGCCTTGTCAAATTCCTGAAAATGTCTACTAGTACTAGTGCAGACAAGTGCTCCAATGTAAGTTTGTTTTAATACTTGATGTTCAATTTTAATTATTATATAGGCCAAGTCTGTCTAGTGTCTCTTTATAAAATCATGCCGCTAAAATTCTTCCGTTGAGAAAAGTAATGATTTTTACTGCATTTTTACAACCATAATAACTTTGTCATTTCCATGAACATTCTATTTATGACATCTTGTAATATATTTTACATATATATGAGTATTGTGTTCGTAACATACTGGAATATAGGATTGCAGTAGAGTTTTATTTGTTTTGAAAGAGAAACTTTCAGTAAAGAATTCATTAACCCTTTGAACCCTAATCTCCCCCATATTTCGGCACATTAACCCGAGCCTCCCCGGCAATTTTTGACAATTTTATAAAAAGTAAAATTTTGCAAAATAAAAGTAATATTATGCCTTAGAATGATAATCTACTATGATATAACAGCAAATATCAAATTGTCTCTTTTCAAACATGCTTATAAAATGCTTTTTATTACTATGACTATGTAACAAACTGTCTTGAAATTTTGTTCATGTTGTACCATTCATGCAAGATCTATATTTAACTGACCATCTAGCGAATAACATAACACAGGCCGGGATACCGGCCTGTTGGGTTATGACGGTAGATAGCTAGGCCGGTATACCGGCCTTTCGGGTATATATACCGTTACAACCTGCCAGTAAACCGGCCTGTCGGGTTCAAAGGGTTAGAGAATGAATGGTAAGGTAGGCTGGGTAAAATCCTTCACTAAAAGAGCTTTTGGGTGCTGAAAACAATTTGTAAATTAGTTGTAGATGATACATTCTTATATTTATAACATGGTTTTTCTAATATAATTTTTCTTTAAAGACAAAATATAATACCATGATCAGCAATACCGTTTTCACTTTTCCAAAACTTTGCTGTTGTTATGGTTACATTTTTGATCATTAAGTAATTACTGTACAATATTTCTTTAGCAAATGTCAACATTGGGGAAATTTGTTGTAGCTGGATAAGGCAGGTGCTGTGTCAGTGAAGTTCCAATTTAACTGAAAAAAAAGGCAAATCAGACACTAGCTCAAGATGAAATGATTATAGTTAAGGTGGGTGATCATTATGCAGGTGTGGACTGTATATTTTAATTTCTGGTCTTCAGCCATACATTATTCTTTTAGTGAAAAATGGTCTAGGATTAAATTTTGAATGGCACATAAAGTATACAACTTAATGAACAAATACAAATGTGACTTACAGTTAATAGTAGCTAATATTTTCTATACAAATACAGTCAGAATACCAATATAGTGAAGAACAAAAGTTCATGTATTTTGGTTTGAATTTTCAGATTGACAGACCAAGGAGACAAGCAGCTTCTCCTATAGAGAAGGCCCTACACATTTGTCAGAGTAGTGAAATGGTTCATGAAGATGACTTCGAGGTCAAATTCATAAATTGATACAAAAGTAGGAGTTAATCCATATAGTTCAGCAGTAGCTGAAGTAGAGTATATCACATTTATAGCGCTGGTGCAATTCAGAAAAATCAAGATAGATGCTTGCAAAAATCAACATTTCAGATTTTCATATCCTGTACGTTTGAGTCGCAACAACATACTTGAAAATACAAGTACCTCAAATACTTGGGTGCAAGACTACCATAAACCTCAGAATGCACATGCTCTGTTGCCATTGTTGCAGAGCGCCTGAGCTTTGGGTATTCCTAGTCCCAAACGAAAGCATACCGAAAGTAAACGTTGCAAACAGTTTCCTACAGGAAGAAAATTTAGGTTCACTGTATCTAATCTACAAGAATATATCACTTTTTTATTTTTACATCTGATACAGTTTGAGAGGGTACTAATCAAAATAATCTTAGATTGGAATGCCAACAGGAAAAATGGTGGCCACCCTTATGCTCCACCATTGACAAAGAAATATATTTTCCTTTTAGCAGACTCGTATAAGATATTTTGTCTAGTACATTGTTAAAATAAATATTAAAAAAATTATACATTGCAATAGCTTAGACCAGGCTGTACCTAAATTATCTTGCTGTTTGTCGCTTTTTCAATATTTAATTTTTCTGGCTGCTGCTTCCTTTAGAAAACAAAAATATTTCTGGGATTGTTCAGATAGTGGAATAATCTGGACTATGTTGCAGAATTTGGGGATTAAGATTTTGGTTTTTTTTAGGGGACAAGTTACTGTTATTATCTATACTGCAATCCAGAAGTTCGGGAATAAGAAGGAACTACAATACTTTTTCAAATAGTTTAATAGTATGTTTTATTGTTCTATTATCATTTTGAAAACAAAACAACAAAAAAAAACACCCGTATAGCTGCATTGTTTTTCTTATTTATAACTAAAGTCTGATTTATTCACACATCCAAGTTTGTAATTTTGGACCATGAAACAATCAGCCTAACCAGGAATTAACACAAATGTATTGGTGACGACCAATTAATTTATGGGGGATAGTCGGGCTAATATGTAAGACATATCTGCAATTGGCCATCCTATAAAATTGTAGTAGTAGAGCATGTCATCAAAGGAGACATAGTACCAATTTTATCTAAACATGTTCCTCACTGGACTCCAGTTTTTGAGTGAAGTGACTTTTCTCACCCACCTGATTATGGCAAATTGGTGGGAAAATATGTAGAAGTGCATGTTGAGTAGTCTAAATTTTGCATGTTTACAACAGTCGCTTATAAAGCCTTTTTTTTATACAAATTCTGAGAGTCAAATAATATCAAAACAAAAGAAATACTACTTAAACTTCATGACAGTATTCAAATTGTTTGCTTGATTCAGTAAAATTGCTGTACGACTTGGTTATTGCAAAAGACAATAACATTGAAAATAGGTTACTGTCAAAATCTGGTGACATCGAGGTCCAAGTCCTTTCGTCCTCTTTGTACATGTTGAAATACGAAAAATACTTTTTTTTTTACTTTTACTGGCAATTAGCCTATAAACCTCCACAGAGTGATGTTTGTTCGTGTCTGGACTGCAAATGCATGGAATTTCACCCACTTGTTCAAGCTTGAAGTGTGAATTTTCAGTGAGAGTCTTGCAGTTGAAAATGTAATTGCAGACATATATAATCATTCAATTGACACAAGAGTTGAACAGAAGCACAAAATAAGCTGTTTAAATTGTTTAACATTGTTCATTGAACAAATGAAAGACACAATAGTTAATATTGTACTTGATATCCAAGCAAAATGGCCTGAAAAATGGGGGAGGGGGTGAAAAGTGAAGTGAACTTTGCTTTCTCTGCATATTTGGGCAAAACGACAAGCACTGTTAATGAGGATAAGATCAGAAATATTTCCATATTAGTGAATGAAATTTTTGGGTGCAAAAGAGAAATCCTGCTTCCCTTTGAAAATAGAATGGGTATGCCCGATTCCACTGTGTATTATCAGGAGGTACACATATGTAGGCTTCACACTGTACATCTTGCAGTAAATTAATAAATGCCAAAACCGGTTTCATTTTATGTTTAGGAATTATGCACCTGAATTTGCTAAATTTACATTCTTAATGGAGTTTGACTGATACTTTATTGGAAAATTTAGCATTTGCTAAATTACAGCAGATTTTCAGTAATATCCTATTGTACTTCAACAGAACAAGCCTGTTCCGTGATCATTTAGTGACATTATGCAATAATAATTCTGCAGTTATTTTCTTGCAGGTTATTGATATGCAGGAACCAGAATTGCAGGAATTGGCAAGGCACATGGGGCATGAGCTTGCTGTGCATCGTCAGTTTTATAGATTACAAGAAGATGTAACAGAACTGTCAAAGATAAGCAAGCTACTACTAGCTGTTGAAAATGGATGTGCTAGCAAATTCCAGGGACTTACATTAGACGATATCGACATGCAAGGTGATTTTTTTTTTTTTTTTTTTACCTCTACTGGTCATATATCAGAAGAGCTGTGAGCCATGGTCTTTCATATGATATCTACTAGCACAAGTTTGTTATTGCCATTGAACAAGGCACTTTACTACAATTGCCTTGGCACTAAATAACCTACTTGTGTTACTGTGCTGTTAAACACCGAACCAAAACCAAACCTTGGTCAAATCATGATCTTGCATGAAATTCTGTTCTTTACAGTGTTTGTGTCTATGGTCCAGTTCAGTTTTCTGTAATTGTTTTAACAATATCAAATATCATGGTAATTTTTGATGTATTTTTCACCTACTTTTAGAGATAAATCAATGGACTAGATAGACTACTAAAAAATTTTGCACTTGTGTGAGATTTAAATCCAAATGGGAATAAACCTTGTGAATTGGCACAAGAATAAATATTGCATGAAATGTGATTTACATTAGTCGGTTAAAGAGTATCAATTACCAGAAAAAGGTAGAGTAATAGTTGGCTGTATTTTCAGTTATTCTTTTTTGTAGATTAAAGCAGATTATTGCTTCAGTATTTAAAAGAATACATTTTGTTTTAGTGGAAACCAAGAATTAAAATATTTAAATAAAATTTATCTTTCAGATCTTGATGTGGCAGTAGAAACTTTAGAGGATGGAATGATCTTTACAGATGAATCAACTGAGACTGGTGGCACAGTTGAAGTCGACCAGCCTACAGGTACAAGAAGCACAAGTCATTTGTATGAGCTCATAGTTTACATATATACATTCTGTATAGCCCTTACAAAACATGAGCACCTATTTGCTCAGAAATATTGAAATATTGCTAAAGAAATGTGTGTATGTCAGACCTGCCAACTTTTATGATTTGGCCATAAGTCATGCGGAAATGACCATTAAAATACGGACTTGCGGAATAATAGCACAAATTACGGAAAGACTATTGTTGCAGTAAAATCCAGATACTGGCTTGTCTGTGTTTGATTCTGATCCGGGTTTCATATTAGATTCAGTGGAGTTGGTCAGGGAACCAGACTAACTTTACATCAGGACCTCGGACACTTAAACTGCACAAATTTTTTCATGCAAAACATCTGCATGATAAAGCTGTTGCTTTTAGCATTTTCTAAAAATGGCGATACATGTTCATGACGCAAGGGGCAATAAACCTATTGAAAAGTTTTAATAGTCTTGGTGAGTTGAGCAACTGAATAATCCAGATATTATTTTTATAGCATGAACAATCTAAGATCGATCTACATATTTAAGTCGGCGATTTAATGTATAGGATGGATTAAAGTGAGAAGGATATAGTAATCCTGTGTAGAACATAAATTTGGGAGAGAACATCATACACCCGTAATTATGATTTTGTTGCACAGTGCACATAAAACAGTCTTGATAATGTACTAATAATAATAATCAGTGGTATTTGTTCAAAAACCCATTTTAAAAGGTGAAACCATGTGTAACAGCCAGTTTTGCCTTTTTACACGAGTGGCTGCTAGTGACAGGTTTGATTGGATATGCTCTTTCATTCCATGACTATGCAGGCCATTAGCTGGTGGAATTTCCATCTTTAAATCTTTTTGCATTGATCTGAAATATATGTTTATTCTTTCAAGATTGGATACATAAATTTTTTGCACAAAACGGAAATAGTTCTCTTCTTTTTTTGTTGACATGCAAATAATGGAACAAAATCATACATGATTCAGCTTTCGGTTTAAGCTGTTTCATGATTCAGTGTGAACTATTAAAAAATAATTTCATGAATATATATTATTTTCAATTCATTACCTACAAGTTTATTCTTGTGGGACAGAAATAACATTGTACACAAATACATTTATATTCGTGCCACAAGGCCAATACGTATTCCTGCTCCACATCAAATGAATTCCTTCCACTGACTGAGAATAGAACACACGTGCGTTTTTTTTTTGTTTACCACATACCTATTTTATTTCATTTTTAAAAACTCTCCGCAATTTTAAATACACGATTCAGATATAAATCAGAAAGTGCCATGTCTCTGAATATCTCCTCATGCATATATATATATATATATATATATATATATATAGGAAAAACAAACATAATGGGGGGGGGGGGGGCAGATGTACAGACTGTGGAAATTGTATCTTGATTGAAATCTTGAAAGATAGGTCTTAAATATAACAATAGTTCCAAAAGCTTTAGCATGATTTATTCTGAAGTTTTAATCAGTTGCATATGTTTCAGATTGGGTGTAGGTTAATGGAAATTTGATATTTGTGATACGGTATTATAGACTGAATATCAATATTGAATGCTGTATCAAAATGTAACATTAAATGAATTTGTAATAAGAGATATCATTGGCTGCTTTGTTATTTTTATCAACAGAAGGAGAGAGCGAGTCATCATCAGAGAGTGAAGTCGTGGTGCAGAAAAAAGGTAAAGCAGATTAGATTCAAGTGGTTTTTACTATCTGTCCACAATACAAAGTCACTTATTTGTTGTTTGCATAGCATGTGCACATGCACACACTCCAAATTTATGATTAGTATGAACTTGATTCACATGCCAAATGAAGTGTAATGTAAATATTTATAATATGGATGCAGCAAATAATTGAGACGGTTTGGTAAGTCTTGTTTCTTGTATGGAATTCGCTAGAAACCAGTATCACTGCATGTATATACATGCATACAATGAATATGTGTGTATGTTGAAAATGTGTACAGTGAAGTTGTTGTTTATCCAGACTCCATTGATGGTAATGTCTTGATATCTCCATACAGCCTTTGGGGGAACAATTTTCTTTTTTTTTTTCTTCTTTTCTTTGAAGTGATTTGTTTCTCCAGAATCCCCACTCATCCATGTGAAAGATTAGGGAACAAACATGTCTGGATTAACAGGGTACCTCTCAATATATTTTCAAATGGACTTGGAGGCTTGTATATGAAAGAACTTGTGGAGCTCAGTTTAGATTCACAATGTGGGACAAATTATGATTCCCTACCATGTTTAGTGATGGATACTGTCTGTATATGGGGAAAGTTATAAAGTTGTTGAATTTTCAGGAATTCAAAATCCCCCCCCCCCCAGTTCTTTTTTTTTTCAAGGGCAGTTAACAAATAGGAAATACATCATTCTAAAAACATTGCATCTGTTGTACAGACTTGCATTATGACAAGTTTTGAGATTGGGAAGGAGGTTGAACGTATAAATTCCCTCATATATACACCCAAAGATGAAAGAGTAAAATTGAAGAAGATGAGTAAGGTTTTAAACAAGACATATCACTGAAATGCAATTTGTTTAGTAATCTTGTTGCACATGTAATATGGTTGTAACCAGGCATATTGTTATCTTTAAAGACCAGATCTGGAACTGGGGTTTTGTATTTTTGCATTTTCTGTTCCCTGTAGTTTGTGTATTAGTACAATATAATTGTATTTACAACTGACTCTCTAAGAGCATGCTTCTTGTTTAATAAACAATTTTCCAATGCCAAATAAATATCTGCATTGAACAACACTTGTTATGGAGATTAATTTCACCAATATTCTTTTTTAAAGGGCAAAGGAAAAGACGGAAATGGTCTTCGCAAGAACGGAAAGCAGTAGAAGAACATGTTTTGCCTACAGTGAAGTTGGAGCAAAAACCACCCAAGAAAATAACTGTCGACAAAGCAAGACAGAAATGTACTCTACTGCACAAATTCTCATGGAAGTCTATAAAATACCAAGCTTGGTCCATGTACCAGCAGTATAAAAAGAAGAACCTCTCAGTAGCAAAAGCCCTGCTGGATGGGCATTAAATTTAATTATTTTATTATTCCAAACAACAAGGTACTCGGCATGGTTTAAAAACTTGCTTTTCTGCAGATTAAAATTGTTTACATCATTTATCATATCAGTGGAGCTATATTTTATTTTATCAAAATGGAACTCTGGGAAGCCGACTGCAGTCTTCTTGAACAAACTTATTCACAGACCTGGTTTTATCGGAGTACAAACAAGAATATGAACTTAAAATTAGTCTAAAACCTATTTCAACAGAATTAAATTTGAACACAATATACATTATTCAGAATGTTACTTCCCGATTATGAATTTTTGGCAAAATAAGACCCACCTTTCAGCACAAGAAACTTTCTTATAAAAGTGACATACTACCATATACGAACTTGTGCAAATGAAAATTAGGGGGGATGGAGTTCCTACCCCTAACCCTACTAGAACGACTGACCCACACATGAAGTTTGGTGGCTGGGGGTAAAAGAGCAGTGAAATTTTATCCAGTATTTTATCATTTCAAGCAAGGATCTGATAAAAAGCTCATAATGCATTCATGACACATATTCATCAACATTGGACACACATTTATTTTTAAAGTTGCTCAATAAAGAAATTGTTGTCACTAGTCAAATACCAGTGTTTAAAAAGCACAGATTTGTAAAATTTAATGCCCATCTAGTAGGGCTTTTTCTAGCCTATAAACACGTTTAAATCTTCATGGTATAAATGCATTTTTTTGTCCATATATTTTTGGAATAATCATTGTACATCTTGATTTGTATTAATCGTAGTTGGGAGAAAAATGGTGCGTCTTGTGTTTGGTTCCTCCTGTGAATGTATTATGCCACTAACACTCCCATACTGATTAGTAATTGTAAAACAACACTATTTCAGTATACCAACCTTTGCCTTTCTTCCTTGTTATAATAATGTTTATGCAGTTAAATCACTAATGAAGAAAATAGACTACAGTGGGAAACATTGTATTTTAATGTATTCAGATGATGCAAGTATGGAGCATGGTTTAGTTACTTTGTTTTACATATGCCTGCCAAAGGCAGATTTTATCATTATGTGTGACTGTGCATCCATCCATCTGTTTATCTGCTCGCTTTTCTTGTCTGTACCATAAATAGTTTCTTCACCATCTACCTTTACCAATCTTTGTGGCTGACTTGAACTTGTTTGTGGGTGGATTTCACTTGAGGCAAGGAAGAAACCTGTCCATTTGGAGTGATAAGGTCACAGTAACTCGGAAAAAATGGTTGCTGCTCAATAACTTGCATTGTAGACCAAGTTGGGGGGTCACTTGCACTTCAGACAAGGAAAGAATATCTTGGTTTTGGGATCAAGAGGTCAGTTGTCAAGGTCACATTGAAAGGATAAAAATTGGAAGTTTAGACCATACTTTAACTTCACTTTCCTTGTATCTTGCACTTGAGTTGAGGAAGAAATTGGGGAATTTAGAGAGGTCAGTGGTGAAGGTTTTGGTGACTGGAAGAAGAAAATATATTTTACATCACTTTAGTTCTATACTACATACTTTAATGAAACATTGTGGGGTACTTACAAAGGTCATGGTCAAAAGCCTTGGCAACAGTTATGGTACTCATGTTCTGTGAAAGATGAACATGTGCACATTTTATATATGATGGGAACAATAAGCTTTCATTCTATTAAGGTGGGACTGTTTTGAGAATTTGGCAGCAGTCATCCTGATCAAACTCGGTCACAGGCATTTTTCTGTCAGATTACAAACATTTTGATGCTGAAAAACCATTCGTAAATGTATTTGGACAGAGTTTAACATCCCATAATCTTGTCATCACTGACCATCTGTAGAATTGTGTGTTTTTATTGTAAATCAGCTGTGTATTGATTAGTTGAGGAGACTTTTTTATGTCATAAGTGTTTCATTTATTAATAGAAACAATAACGAAACGCTAAGAATTTGGTCGGGGGGGGGGGACTCCATATATAATTTCATGGCTTTGGAGAAGACTCGTGGATATATATCCATGTTTGTAATATTCTGAATAAATATAATGCTAACATTTAGTTGTGTTGTCAGCACAATGATATACTGTTAACTGGTTTATAAGAACTTCACTAGATCAAAAGCTTTATTGAAATCAATGGTAACTATTTGTTTATCATATCCAGGACATGCAGCAGTTTCTGATTTAAGGAGAGCAGTGCAGTTTTGCCAGAATGATTCTGTTGGAAACTAAATTCATTTGGATATAATAGTGCATAATCATTTAGATTGTTAATTAAAAAAATATAAATTTGTTTTTCTAACAGTTTATGTAGTTTAAGTATGGAAATTAGTCTAATTGTACTGGCATCTTATTAAGGGCCAGACTTTTAAATCAGAGTAAAGTTTACACTTTTTCATACTTTTGGCAAAATTGATGGTTAAATAAGACTGGCTAAAACTGTTACTTCTCTGTAATGACAGAAGCAGATAATCTTAAAAGTCGTTTACCTTTTTGGTCAAGTATTCTGGCTTTCTGAATGTATGTTTCATTGGTTAAAATATAGTACAAAGCTCTATGACGTGTTTGTAATAAAGAATTTGGCATTCCTAGGAATTATTTGAGACAAAAATATACGATCTTCACTGTATTAGGGCTGTTCCAGTAAAACATACATGGAATCCAGGGAGGACACTTGTGGAGTAGTCTTCTATAGATGCAATTTAGAATTTTGTATTATTTTCATAAGAACTCTTAGAGTAATCAGAGTACCCTGGCATACAGTTTTAAAATAATGCCTTCCCTGGGTACAATGTTTCAGTGGAACAGCATTAGTTTGTACACATGGTTCTTTTATTTCAGATGCTTTATTGATCAAGAAAACATTAGGGATGTTTTCATTATCATTCTCATTATTTACATATTTGCCATGTACTACAAGACAATGAAATATGCTTGTTAGATTAGCTGCTTTGCAAAACATTAAGTTCCTAAAAGATGTTCCTGATAAAATTTAAAGAAGTTCTTTTTTAAAGCATATTCTGATTTGTTTGCATTCCATTTGTTGTCATTTTTTAAACTTCAAATTTTTTTATTATTTTAAAACAAAATTTTGTTTAAGTTTTGGATTCTAAATGGTTTCTGATTGCCCTGAGGTGATTTTGAATAGTTCACATGGCCATAAAGTCATGGTATTGTCCTTTGTTTTTCTTTCATTCATATGTCGCTGAAGAATTGCTAGTCACATTTATAGCTTATATCTAGAAACATATTTTAATAAATTTGCTCTTATTTTGGTATCTGAAGATTTCTAATGTGTGAGATCTATACATGTTAATGAGATTATCTAACACCTGTTTATCTGAGGATGTTAATACTGAAGATACTGTATTCTGCTCAAGTTTTTTGATCAAATATCGTGGTTTTGGACATGTTATGTTTTTTTCTTGTGAGCAGCATCCATGCATATGAGGAAGGTTATTTGGCATTTGATTGCTTCTAGAGTGGTAACATGCCTAGCCAGAGTTAAAATCAGATTTTGTAGAGTTTTGTATGGACTGTTACAGTAAAATATACTTGAGACCCTCTGAAGATACTTCCAATGTGGACTAGTCACACATAGATGCAATTTATAATTTTGTATCATTTTCATGTGAACTCTTTCAGTACTGTGGCATGTATTTCATATAAAAAAAATTGCTTTCCCTTGGTACCATGAATGTTTAAATTGAATAGCCCAACAAAAATTGTACTTGAACTGATTTAAACAAGGCATCACCTCGAGTAAATAATTGCAAACTAGTACATTTTAAATATAAAAAAAAATGTGTCACAAGAGTCTTTTGTCGTTTTTTCCCCTAATTTCCAATGCAATGCTGAAATTTTATGTCGATTATATTAATAGTAACCAGTAATATATTGGTATCACTCAGATAGTCTGCAATACCTGTTTTCAGAACACAGTTTTTGTGTCATGTGCTGCAGTAAGTTTTTCTCTCTTCTGGTCATATACCACCAGAGATTATGGGATGGCTTGTTGTCCATCATCCATCTGTATGTTAGCACAAGTTTGTTATCACTATGCCTAAACTGCTAGGATTACCATGAAATGTTACATGAAACTTGACACACATTCATCCCAAACACAAGTTGGTCCTAAATGGAAAGGGTGCCTCTCGGATACCCAGTATCACCACCACTGCAGTCGTCTTCAAAATCTGGTTATCTCTACTACTCCTAAATGGATGGTCACATCAACATGGGGTTTTCGCTGAAAGATGTCTTTTAGCTAGTTGGTCCTAAATAAAAATGGTGCTGATCTTGCATACAGTATGGCTGCCATAGTGACCATCTTGAAAATCTTATTGCTTCTTCTTGATGGATAGTCTTGTTGACATGGGGTTTTTCACCAAAAGACTACTTATGTCAAGTTGGGCTCAAATGAAAATGGTGCCAATCTGCTTTCCAATATGGTCATAATGGCATCCATCTTGAAAATCTTGTTATCGCTACTCCTAAACAGGAGAGTTGTATCAACATTGGTGTTTTCACCAGAAGACTTGTAATGTTGTCTAGTTGGTCAAAAAGGAAAATGATGCAGATCTGACATCCAATATAGCCACCATGGCAGCCATCTTGAAAATCTTGTTATTTGGCTACTTCTCCTGAATCGATGGTCATATTAACATAGGGTATTTACCAAGAGCAGACTTGTGCCGTCTAGTTGGTCCTAGTTGAAAATAGTGCTGATATTACTACCAATAGTACTGCCATCTTTAAATTCTTGTTTTTTCTCAAGAATAGCAGATATGGTTTCAACACTTAGCATTTAAAAAAAAGAAATCTTCTCTTGGATTCCTGGAAATTCTTTTGGGCCAATAGAGCATCAGTCCCTTCTAGGGACCCTTGGTTTTTATTTTTTATTTTACTCAAAACTTAAAAATCTCTTTCAGTGTATTCAAACTATTTTAGTTGACACCTTCAATGGAAATCATACATTGCTCAGAAGTAATACAGATTTTTCATTTTGGATCTATGCACTTGTTCCCAGAACCAAATGTAGTAATCAACCACAATGTATCTGGTGTTCAAGGTACATGTATTTTTAAAACTTGTATTGGAGTATGTAAAATTTCTAGAAATTCTGATGCCTCAACTGAAAGGCCAGATTTCTTCTATCAACAGTTCGAGTATAGCTTCAATTGTGATAAACTTGTTAGTTGATTTTACAATGGAGGAGGAGTTATAATCTTACATATAGGTGAACCTGAGTGCCCACCCTTTCTTGCAAGTGTGGCATTTCAAACCACAAACTTCTTTGGGTTATAGTTGGGCTCCTTTGCAAAGGTTCCATGGCAACTGTATTTAAAATTTTGCTTGATAAAAACTTTACTTTTATAATGTATTGGAATACTTTTTATTGGATCAGTGACATAAGGTTGATTTCAGTAAAAGCAAATTTTCTGGCAACTGAATTACATTTGATGTGTCTGTATAAATAAAAATTATAAAGTTTCTGTCCACCCACTAGTGGAGCATCAGTCCTCCTATGGGACTTGTTTTGTATAAGGATGCAAGCGCGCATGACGCCAAATGTCTTTTCCTACATAGTTATATATTTTATCATCTTTTATTTATACATCCAACATTTGTTAGAGTGTATTATGCTAATACCCTCTACATTTCTCCATTCACGTTTTCTTTTCCACATTACAACTTCAGTCCTACAGCACCTACCTTTGCCAAACTTTACAGGTTAAGTTCTTGATGAAAGAAGCCAACTGAATTTTGGGTTTGATAGATTGACTGAGAAAAATGAAATGATTTCTGCAGAGTAACATTAGTTGTACATAACAGAAATGTACCAAACTTTGTGGATGCCTTGCACTTGGAGTAATGAAAAAGCCTATTGATTTTGGGGTTGAAGGTCAAGGTTACTGACAAAGAAGAAATATTGTTTCTGCACACAAATTTCAGTTCTCAAACATGTACCTTCACACAAGTTTATGAATGACTTGCATGTTGAGTAGAAAAGTCTATTGATTTTGGGGTCAAAGTTGCTGACTGAAAGAGAAAAAAAAACTTTTTTAACAACTTTAGTTCAAAACCACATACAACGACCAATGTTTGTGGAGGGCTTGCACTTTAGGTCTGGAAAAGGCCAATTGATTTTAAGTCCAGTCATTGTGGCTCTAAGAAAATGGGGTCTTGGAGAATAACTTGTTTTAGAGTGAGTAACTTGACCAAACTTTGTGGATGGCTTTCACTTAGATTAATATAGAAATCTATATATTCTGGAATCTAAAGGTTAGAGGTCATGATAAGTCCTGTAAGAAATGATGGTTTCATCACAGTAAGTTGAGACTTAGTTGGGTAATAATCCCTGGAGTCTACCATGACCTACTAGTGTCTGCATAGAGAACTATTATACACAGAGTGGGCGTATAATGTGCCATTCATGGTACTCTGGTTATAATTTAGGCAACTGAGTTGAATTAGCACAGTATAGAGATGACGGTAAAACATAGAGAGTTATGACTGCTGGAACATGAGGGATATTTTTCTTCTCACCTTCTCTAATGTGTATGATAATTTTTTCCATAGTGTAACACCCATGGAGGATTTTTCTATCCTACCCATCTTGACTGTTATCGTCCTTCACATACCATCAAAATAACTACATTTACTGGTTTGTATGACATCATCACATTACTGACATGTCCCAGTTTACACTGAATTGTAAACCAAATCTAATGCCTTCTGTAAAATGACCCAAAAGTTTTAGATGAATATTTTGTCCTTTTTAATGCTCTCTCTTGACATTTTGTTAATTACACATCTTTTTTCCCAGTACTGTGAATAACCATATATATTGATGTGGGATAGGGAAATTCCACGATCGGGCTCATTATTCATCAGAAAGAACTGGGCAAAGCCTCATTCATGCCCACGAATTTTGACACCTTGTTGGGATTTCCTCATCCCACATCAATGCATATGATAAATTCTATTAGAAACCCCAAATACATTGAGGTCACAGCATACTCACTGTCCCTTTAACTCGCTGCACCTACGCTATGATTATTTGTGGCAATTCAAGGTGAACAAAGAACTATTTCAGGAAAATTCATCTCAATGTGCAATTTTTACCAACATCCAAATGATTATGGTTTCACATTATGATATTTCATTATTTGCCATGATTTTTTGCAAAAGTGAACGAACAAAAATAACAAACCAGCAAACATTGATATTAGCATCCAGAAGGATGCAAATTGGTCATGAGAGGCAATAGGGAGGAATTTTGTTGAGAGAAAACATAATGTGCACCATTATGAGTATTTCTATTGACCACTTTGGACAATTTTGTGGGGAAAAAGTAATTTCCGAATGATATATTTTGTTTCGTTTATCTTAATTCTACTATACACATATAAACTATTGTCCCAAATAATGTCTGATTCCAGCCAATGTCCAAATTATGACAACTTCATGAGATCGAGAGGAGCAGTTGTTATGGGGACGTGTGTGATTTAAATTGTCCAGAGAGTCTTTGGGATATAAGATGTCCCGAAAATTAGGAGATGTCCCAAGAACATTTTTACTTCCCATTTATAATGGGTTGAATATTCTAGATATTTTAAGGAAAGATTAGATTTTCAAAAGTCCAGTGCACAAGTTTTCATACAATAATGCGCCCTCCCATGTGCAGAAATCAGCATCCCCACAATCCATGATCTCAGCCTACGTCCTAACAACTACGGTTTTATGGGAGAGAGAGAGAGAGAGTAGCGCACCCGGGCAGACGCATTAAGACGTACAGTCTTTGCATGTGTGTATATTTGTTTAAAAAAAATAACAGCTTACAAGTAAACAAAGATAATGTGTACCATAATTAAGACTAGTAATCAGTTTATTTATTTCTAATTTGTTTGGAGTAAAGGAGGAACTATCATTGACGATACTGAATAAAACATAAACTTAACTGGCATGAGGTTGATGTTGCAGCAACTAAACTGGCAAAATGCTCGGCATCTCTCTCTCTCTCTCTCTCTCTCACACACACACACATATATATTACATAGTATCTACTTGCTGTATGAAAAAAATATCTATATACAACTATAGCATAGTTGGGCCGAATTGTCTTTCGAGTTCGCCGAATTGTCTATAAGTCATTTGGCACACATACACACACACACACATTGATGATGATATGACAGTTGATTGTAAAGGTGTTAAAAAGGTCTATTTTAGTTAATATGTTCCGAATTAAGCGACTTACCAAATACAGATTGTTTAATAACTTGAATACGAAATGAGATCATAGGGAGAACAATAAATATATGTGCAGTGCAGTCAATTAGAACATGAATTAAGCGACTTGAAACAAAGGGAATTAAGTCGGCTTACACCGTCCGTTCGGGAGATTACATGCGTTCCGGAACGATCAGTCGTTTTCATTATTAACAAACATCCGGAATGATCAACGTATCCAATAAAGTACGACCAATTGACGCGTTCATAACTATGAAAAAGTAAATAATTCTTATAAAAATATAATAAATCATTTTTTTTGGGCTTTATATTATTATTCATACAAAAACAAAACTAATGTGTGAGTGGAAATCGATATATACAGAGAGAACATGTAAATGTATGTGTATTTCGGTGTCTATTTCGGTGTTTTCAGTGTATTTCGGTGTTTCTAGGAACCCCGTTACCGTGGTTTTTAACACATTTTATTTACTGACAACATTCTTGTTCAATTTTAGTCAGTCCCATCTGTTACGTCAGATGACCATGACCCTACATAATAACAACTGATACCGACTCAACAAGTGTACTAAATTAAATTTCAATCAAATCTGAAATCTTTATGGATTTTTTCAGTGAATACTTCCAATTTTTATGGAAATATGAACAAGATGATGCTATCCCTTACTTTAAAGGTAGCAATGAAATACATTCTATACAAGAGTAACATTTTATTTCATTCTCAGCAGCGTTAATACTTAACAAGACCCACTCGGTGATCACAGGGGCTCGTATCGTTGCTTACAATCGACCGGTCCTACATATACTATATAATAACTACAAGGGAGGACACTTCTCTCCTTTCTCGCACGACCCATTTAAGAATAAACGTTGTTATTTCAAGCCACATTTCGCCTGGAGTAATAAATTGGGTACCGATATTTAGCTCAGACATTTGACTATGTATCCCTGTCAGCAGTTTGACTAAATATCATACCTTTAAGGAATGCCAAATCATTTTCCCACGGTACCGCTCGACACGTACCTGATCGCGCCCGCTTAATATTCAAGAACAACGCGCTGACTGGAATACTGCACTCTCATTGGCCAACCGAAAATTACGCATCTTGGCTTAGATGTTTAATCGTAATTTTTTGATTGGCTGAAATACATTGACATATGGCGGGTGTTTTCACAGGGATCGAAGTGTTGCTGATGCTGGCACGTGTTTGCATGATGGATGATATCGTACACGCCGCAATGTCAGGTCACAATATCATGATATCAGTGCAGGCTAGTACTGGTAAAAGCTTCCTAGTTAACAATTTAAGCAAAAGACTGAAAGAAATAGGGAAAACAGTTTACTTAACAGCCAGTACAGATATAGCTGCTTCTCAGTTGCACTGAATGACAATACACAGGTTTTCGGGCATTCAGGACGGTCGTTTCCCCGATGATATTTTGATAGATAAGAATAAAAATAATAATGACATGATAGATATTAAAAGAAGGATTATGAATGTTAACACTCTTTTTATTGATGAAATTTCCATGCTATCTCTGAAATCATTTCTGCAAATAGAGAAGGTGCTCAGAACAGTAAAGGAAAGCAATTTCCCATTTGGTGGCATTCAGATCATTGTTTCTGGTGATTTCTTTCAACTGAAGCCTGTGCCAAATGATGTGTACCATGACAGTGGAGAACTCTTTATCAGTTATGAGAAGATTCACAGCCTGATTCCACGTCATGTTTTGTCACAAGTACACAGACGAACAGAAGGTAATTTGAACATTGTATTTTAATAACAGACCTCATGTGATAAAAGAGGAAAAGATAAAACAATTTAAAAAATCTTCCTTCTCTTTGAATTTTTTTTTCCTGTTATTTTTATCATTTTCACCAATATTTGGATGTATATGTGTAAAAACTTCAACACACACACATATACTAAGTTCTCAGACAGTAATACATGTAGTCCTGAAATTTCTAAATTTGTAACATTTTGCATCAATGAATAGCAATGCTCACTCAGTTTTTATTTGAGATACCATCCATAGGAATGATATAATCAGTTTATCACCAGTGACAATATCATTTTTCTTTGAACTCGTTTTTAACAATAAACTATTACAAAAATTATATTCACACTCCTGTTTAAGGATACTTGAAATAGACAACATATGTTTCAATCAGTAGTTTCATCTTCATTTCATACCATATTTTTACTTTCTCTGATTTTCACACCTGGAATTCAGTGTCTTACACTATGTTATCCACAACAACTTGGACTCAGTTCAAAAGAGAATTTGTACATGTGTGTGAGTGTGAGAGAGACAGAGAGATGGGATGGATGCAAAGTAATATATATGCATAAACATTCACACATATTATGATTTATGTATAGTTGGTTACAGATATGATCAAAATGGGTTAGTACAGATTTGCATAAGAGGTGTTATATATAATGCTTATTATGCAAACCTCATTATAACAATGAAATCCACATCATATAACCATTTATAGAATTAATGGCCATTTAGAGACAAATAAAATCATGCAGATGACTTGTCCACATAGGTCAGTGTCTGTACGCAAGGGTCATATCCCTTTTGTCAGAACTTATAAACTATTGAGATTCACACTGTTACCATATATAAAATGACTGATCATTGAGAAAAATTGTATGCATGTGAATGAATTTGACTTAAGGGGTACATTTTCAAAAGGAAACATCAGGAACAACACATTGACTTCATTTTATGCTGCAGTCACAAAGTTTATCAGTACAGAAGAGTACAGAAATTATGTAAGGCAGCTTTTTGTGTGCACAGATCTCAAACCTAACCATTATATAGTTGCATTTGGGATATTAATGAAGCTGAGAGCAAAACTTGTGGCTGATATCTCTGACCCATTAAAAGCAAACGCAATAGAACTGTCTTTGAAAATACAAGCAGTGGAAGAGCAAAATTGAGATATATAGCCGGTTGGTGTGTTGCAACACTTAGACACAGAAAAAGAAGTGCTGTAAGAAAAAACCTGTACAGCAATAATTCCAGGGATTATAGGAACAAACTGTATTACCAAGCAATAATGTTAGATACACTCATCCAATATGAAAGTGACCTAATGGAAACATCAGAAGATAAGGTTTCCATGACTGAGATACAGAGAAAGCAAAATGTAAGGAGTGGTCTGTGCTGTGTAAGTGATAAAGCCTTTCATTTCTTCCAAGAGTTAGACAAGGTCATCAGAAAACTTGAAACTGGGGAAAATGTAAATTTATATGGCAAAAGCTTTTATGACTTTGTAACATCAAGGGTTCTGCTAAATGAGACACTGAACCAACAGTGGTCACAGATCTTTAACACTGAAGATGATGAATATTTCTCTCTACATGTTCAGAAGTTAAAAGAGGATGTAGTGAGTAAGTATTTGTTAATGTCATCTGCACAGTTTAGGCGAGAATTCAAGCTAAAAGTTAAGGCTAGGAAAGAAGAAGCACACAGGAAGTAAATTCAAATGAGAAGAGACAGTAAAGTAAAATCTTCTTCCGAAGCACAAGTAAGCTCTAGTTCTAAGCAAAGTCAGTTGAGGAAAGACAGATCAGATTATTCTTCCACCTCCGAAAAGCAAGGAAGCCTGAATAAATTAGTAAAAAGAAAAGCAGTAAAGAAAAAGGCAGGAAAGGGAAACGATCAAAGACAACTAAGTGGCCATGTGGAAGATGTCAGGAGGACTGTGTAGTTGATAGTGTTTGTTGTGACATGTGTGATACATGGCATCATTATGAGTGCATTGGTTTGCTCGGAGATGAAAATGAACTTCAGGAGGAGGAATGGATATGTCCGGACTGTAGATTTTCGGGTGACATCATACAGGAATGATATCGGCAATGTCATTATTTATTAGTTCAAGTACTACCAGTAAGTGCACTAGAATTTTCATTTTTTCTCATAATTGCAAATCCCTGTGCTTCCCAGCTTTGTTAATGGGAGTAACTTCATGCTATGGAAATATGTGTCTACAGTGTTTGGATCAGTGTTATATTTATGACCTACATGCATTCATTATATTATAATTTGGAGTTAGTTAAAACTTGCAACATGCAAAACTTGTGTATACATTGTTTATACATTTATCCTAAATTCCATTATAAAGGTAATATCATGGCTCTCAATTATGATACATACAAATTTGAAGATTCTGAAAAACAGTGTCTTATCCACTTTTCTCCACATAAGAGATAATATAAAATTCTAAAACTTGTATAAACATTTCTGATGAACATCAATCATATTCCATAATGTCATGTCATTATATTCAGCAGTGTTAAAGGAGATTCTGTACATTTATTAATAGAATTATGGATTGATAGAATGGTACATAGGCTGTGACAGTATCTCTTCCCCCTGTTTAATCTTTTTTTTAAAAAATACTATAATAAAATATTCTCTTCAAAATAGAGATTGAGATGTGATCATGCACCCAAGACCCTGATGTAATGACTCAATGACAATTAAACTTTGGTAATCTAGTGTACTAAGGGAATAATTTATAAAGATATTATGCTTAAAATCTTAAAGTTTAAAAAAGCAGTTATTTGGATAGCACTTCTAACACTGCCCCAGTCTAGCTGGAATACCTATAGGAAATGTGAAATTTCTCAAACAGATTAACCACCCTTCATTTGGTACCAAATAATTACAACCTTAGAAATCTGTAAAATACATGTTGTAAATATAGTTAATTAATACTATACTGAAGCCCCACACTGCAGTGTGTGTTTCAGCATTCATGGATATTTTTGGCATTCTGCAAACAAATGCTGTAAAGATTCACATAATTTACATTAGAAATGATTATGACTAAATTGAAAATATAAGAGGAAAGGAAGTGTATTCTTTTATGAATTTTCATATGCAATGATACATGTAACAATGCATGCTTTAAATCTTAAATCTGAAATGGTGCTTTATGCAAGCTGCAGAGATTTTTCAGAAATGGAGAGGATCTCTTTTATTTACATTTTCTATTATTGACATATATTAATGACAACAATCATATAATCATATACCATTTTCAAGGAGTATATAGATTTGCAAACAGTTGTGATCTTTATTGTTTAATAAATTTAAAGCAAAAGATGGTCTTCACATTTTGATAATTCTTACCATGAAACAATGTGTGATTCCGTCATATTTTATTCTTATTTCGTCTGCTTCTTTTGGACAATCGAGCAATTTAAATTTCCCGGACTAACTTATAAATAGAGGCGAACGTAATTTTCGGTTGGCCAATGAGAGTGCAGTATTCCAGTCAGCGCGTTGTTCTTGAATATTAAGCGGGCGCGATCAGGTACGTGTCGAGCGGTACCGTGGGAAAATGATTTGGCATTCCTTAAAGGTATGATATTTAGTCAAACTGCTGACAGGGATACATAGTCAAATGTCTGAGCTAAATATCGGTACCCAATTTATTGCTCCAGGCGAAATGTGGCTTGAAATAACAGCGTTTATTCTTAAATGGGTCGTGCGAGAAAGGAGAGAAGTGTCCTCCCTTGTAGTTATTATATAGTATATGTAGGACGGGTCGATTGTAAGCAACGATACGAGCCCCTGTGTCGGTGATCTAGTGAGAAATGAAATGTGACTACTGTCACAGTTACGTTTATTCAGAATATTGGAAAAAGTGTAAAAGTTATATTTATTTGCAGAATTATATATTTTACAGATGACAAAATCGTTTCACAATAACGGGTCTGCAATGTTTATTTATATTTCAAAAACCGAAAGTAGTCCCAGAATTTATCGAAGTGTAAACAATTCCTGATCAACATCACGTGACCGTTTACATCCAATCATATTACAGGAAATTCGTTTAATTCATAAAAATTGGAATTATATGTATGTAAAACAACATTCAAAACAACCTAAATGCAATGTTTATTCATAATTGTCATTGGAATAATGTTGTAAGACTTATGAATCTCATGAATAGGATTCAGTTTTGTTTCATTTTATAAATCCTGTGATGTTATATTTAGCTCCTTGCAGAATGGAGCAGGAAATGCTACCATCTTTCACTAACGTTTCATTATCAAATATCTGCAAAATAATTGATCGCTTTCAGGCATTTTATTTTATTTTGTATTTTGAAAAATGTATTGAACCTGTCAAAATGTTATCAATGCATTGGAACTTTCAGAACTCACTTAAAGTGTGCGTGTATTTACTTTGCTACACTAAGTATTAAAAATTGTCATCCTAAAACTGCATTTGTCTGATAGTGGTGCAATTTTTTAATCATTATTTCATCAATATCCCATTAAAAAATTTAAATAAATGCAATGACATAATGCATATAAGGTTGAACATGTTTTTAAACGATAACCATTTATTGGTTCAGATAATTACAGCATCGACAACTTGAGGATATATATAGTGGACGAAAATCTATGCATTTTGTGACTGTATACTGCCGAAAATTTCATAATCATTTAAATCTCATTAGAAAACTCAGCTAAACCGTATTTAAAAAAGTAGTCCTTGTTTCATCGATATCCCATTGTCAAGAAACATGCTTCTTGAAATTCACTTTGATATGTATTATGTCAGTAGCATGTACTTAAATTGGCCTAGATTTGGGTCAGCCAGTAACGACTACTATAATGCAGAGGCTATCATGTGGATGAGGCTATTGATAGAGAAATGAAAACATGTGAACAAATTAAAACGTTTTAACAATCTTGTGAGATGTATCTCCTTTGTTTAACTTGACTGCCAGATATCTGATGTTTGAAATTATTGGAATTTTAACGAGGGTTTTAAACCGCCATTGGTAGCGATTGTAAGCAAAACCTTTTTTGTTGCAAACAGGAAACTTATTTTGGCACAATATATTCCAATCACTATGAAAAACTAAACAATGCTTTTATTTAAGTTTGATACTAACTTTCTGTGATCAAAGGTCGTTGGCTTGCTTTGATGAAGATTTATGTGTTATTGTTGGCGCTACTAAAGGTGCTCTATAAGAGAACCAAACAAATGATTGTTTGTT
Organism: Unio delphinus; assembly: GCA_029339505.1. NCBI lineage: Eukaryota > Metazoa > Mollusca > Bivalvia > Unionida > Unionidae > Unio > Unio delphinus. The sequence goes on along the minus strand of JAQISU010000003.1, from coordinate 3,350,282 downwards.
ATTGCTGCGGCAAAATTAGATACTTATAAAATATTGACAGAGACAGAACTTATTTTTCATTTTCTTAGTGTATGTATAGAACGATCAATGCTTCAAAGGTAATCAGTTTTCTTTTAAGTTTGTGCTAATCTTTTTTTTCTGGTACATTTTTCTGGAAGATTGTAGTCATTGCCGTTCCAAATTTCATAGGTGGTTGATTGTAGCTAGTCAGATAGAATGAATCTCTGGGTTATGTTGCAGCAGAAATCTAAGGCCAGGCATCAAGATAAGTGGATTCTGATATAACAATGCCATGTTAGGGTGGTTTGTCAATATGAACAAAGGATTGGTTATGTAATAATAGATTCGAGTGCAATTCTATATCCAAGTTGTTCGGCTTCATGTCTTGGTGCCTTTGAATTTCTCACCTCCAAACCCAATACTGTATAATTTTTTACAGCCAAAACTATCGCAGGATGGTATATATTGTCACCAATAAGAGGGGAGGGGATAGCAATTTGTGACATTGGTGAGGCCCAGCTTGATCCCTGACTCCTTTTAATATTGGAAATTAATTCAGGGAAATTTGATTAAATTCTATTCCCAGCTTGTTTAGCTACATACATATTATATTTGATTGTATTGCCTGCGTAAGTGAACTTGGATATTGGTAATTTTTATACCTTTTACAGGTTTAATTATTTTTGAAGTTATTATTTTGATTTGTTTGGGTGGGCCAGATTTTTTTTCCATGTGAGCTGGCTGAAGAAAAAAAAAAAATGTGTTAAGTCATCCCCAGCTGCATATTTGTATTTGTTTGTACTGACTGTAATTTGGGAACTTGGAATATTTTGGATGTCTGTACTATTGTATTTTGTTTATTGGTTACATCTATTTTCATAAACCTTAAGTCACAAGGAATTGAGAGTACTGGTTTGGAAACAATGCAGATTGTTGAAATACTAACCAGAAATAGGATTTGTTTAGATTGATACAAAGTATGCTGACCCACTGTATCTTGCTTACAGGTTAAGTGATACCCATGTAGTAGATTTGTGTTTGCATTACCTTTAATATGGAAACTGGTAAAGGTGATCTAGAGGTAAAGTTTGTCTCTTGTTTTGAAGTCAAGTTATTGTAACAGAAGATATTGGTACATAATAACCTGGGATATCTGCAGTGTTGTACCTTGCTTACAGGTTATGTTCCCACAATATGGGAACTTGATTGTCTTCAATGTTGTACCTTGTTTACATGTCATGTTTCTGTTATATGAGAACTTTGATGCTATATCTTCAGTGTTGTTCCTTCTGTACATGATAAATTTCTGTAATATGGTTTCTTGGTATGTCTAATATGGGAACTTGGCATATGAGTGATATAGGAACTTTGTAATGGGGAACTTGAATATCTGCAGTTTTCCTCCTCCTTTACTGGTTACATTTCTGCAAAATAGGAACTTGGTATATGGGTACTATAGGAACTTAGTATTAGGAAACTTGAATGACTACAGTGTTTTACCTTGTTTACTGGATAAATCCATGTAATATGGGAACTTGATATATGGGAACATGGTATATGTGTAATGTAGGGACTTAGTATTAGGAAACTTGAATGACTTCATTGTTGTACCTTGTTTACTAGATAAATCCATGTAATATGGGAACTTGGTATATGAGAACATGGTATGTGGGTAAAATAGGAACTTAGTATTAGGAAACTTGAATGACTACAGTGCTGTACCTTGTAATTTGGATAAATCCATGTAATATGGGAACTTGGTATATGGGAACATGGTATGTGGGTAATATAGGAACTTAGTATTAGGAAGCTGGAATAACCACAGTGTTGTACCTTGTTTACATAATAAATCCCTGGAACATGGGAACATGGTATATGTGTAATGTAGGAAAATAGTATTAGGAAACTTAAATGACTTCATTGTTGTACCTTGTCTTGACCTCATTCTATTTTTAGCAGCTGTATGACTTAGTGAGGAGAGAGGACAGAATTTCATTCTATATGTACATATTTTTTCTTCAATATTCATATTTAGTGGAGAACCAGTCTTAAAGTATTTAGCACTATAAAGTATATTTTATGTTAGTTGATGCGTATATGAGAGCAATAATATCTCCTGTCAAATAAATCCACAGGTGGATTAAAAGAATGAGAAAAAAATATAATAGAATCCTCCAAATATGAAGACATGAGGGCAGCATCACGTGACATGTATTACAGGCAGTGTAAACAAATTTTTAATATTTGACGCTAAAAGTCTTCAGTTGGATTCTAGTTGATGTGTGTGTATAGCTCAAAGTGCTGCATATGAAAACTTGATGAGTAACATTATAATTAACTGTTATTAGTATATAATATTATTAATTTAAACTGAACACAGTAATGCAATAAAAGGCTGTCATTCATAAGCTGAAAGCAAGCTAAAGGTGCCAAATGTATACTGAGTGTGCCCACTGGAGATGTGATTACAAGCCTTTCATAGGTTAGCGGCTAAACATTAGAAATGTAATAGTATATAAGGACTATGTCTGCAGTGCTGAATGTTCTTTACAGATTGAGTGATATTCATGTAATTTATCTGTATTTACATTGCATGTAATATTGGAACTTAGATATCTAAAGTGTTGTATCTTCTTTGCTAAATCTTAGCTTTACATTTTCAAATATGCATAACATATAGCATAACATATTTGTATATACGTGTTGTTAAACATCTTTTTAATATTTATGTTATTCTTTTCAGTTGATGGAGCAAAGAAAAATACCACCAGACATGTTGTTTGAGGAAAGAAAAACTAAACTGGACAAGTCATTCTGGAAAAACGTCAGTACTGCTATATCTGCCAACAACATATTCTAAAGCTTGCAAGACATCTTCTTACAGTTCATAAAGAAGAGCACAAGATCATCAAACTTACTGTGCTGAAAGAGAACAACAGGATTGGAGACTATTTATAGAGTTTGAAGGAACTGAGAGCCCATGGCAACTTTGTACACAATGTAAAAGAACTTCAGAAAGGAGGCAGCAATATTGTTATAGTGAAGAGGCCTAATAAAAAAGTCTGGCTTCTGACTTTTTACCATGCCCACACTGTTATGACTTTATCTCATTGACGAATTATGGAGACATTCCCGTGTCTGCGAATTCAACTCAGATTCTGAGAAGATTAAAGATGCTACAAGTATGTTATTGTTTCAGCTCGTATCCTGCTTGAGAGTGCAAAGTTTGGAACAAACTGAAGTGAGAAGCATCCCAGATGATTTAAAAGTGCATGTGCTGACGTACGCAAAACAAGATGACATTTACAACACTGTCATATCCGACAGTCTCATTCTTACCTTTATGCCATTCTATTAAAAAGGCTTGGCCCAAGAAAAGCCAATGATATATCCTAAAGGATGAGACAACTTGGTCGATTATCCATGACATTAAAATCTCAATTGTCAGAAAACCTTCCTCTTGAGAGATATATATGTGGTGGTTATTTTGACAAAGTAGTTAAAGCTACAGAGGAGTTGTCTTGTTTACATATTACATCAGATAGCTGAAGTGGTTTCAATACATCCTCACTTGCAGTAAGACAGGGACGTTTGTTGATGAAATTTGCTAATGTGAAAAAAGGCGTTTCTCTTCTTAGTCAAAACACGAGGGCAGAAGAAGCAGAAGCATTCATTCAAACAAATGCAGAGGTGAAATGGCAGTGATCCATAACGGCGAGCGCTTTAGACCACTTAGCTCTCGTTCAGTAGAAATTATGCTTATCTGCCATGCAATATGACAGCTTGTGCTATAAAAGTGGATTAATTCACTTTTATGTGAAGTTGCTGGGGCAGTTTGGACCAAACTAATATAGAACTGATCTTTGCATCAAGAACTTTAAATTTCCACACAAATGATGTTGATCTGCCATTAACTTCAAATAGCAAAATTAAAATTACTTGTTCTCAAAAGCTTGGCCAATTGAGAGAGAATTTCACTGAAATGATAACTGCATCAATACTCATTTCAAGTTTGTTTAAATATAGCTGGTGCTAAATCCAATATAGTTGCTGTTACATAAAATAGATTAAAATTACTATGTTAAGACTAGCTAGGCCAATTTACCCTTTTTTATTGTCTATGCATATGCCTAGGGTTCTTCAAATGACAATACATCCAGTGATATATTTTGAGATTTAGTTAGTGGAGACAAACTTTTCATTTCAACGCCAGGTCACTGAGAAATCGTTAGTAAACATTAATCAAACTTAGAAGCATCTTATATATTTTGTGCAGTAATGCTTTATTTCAGGTAAAAAATATAATACAGATCTTTGATTTACCACAGATTAACAAGCTTTAATATCAATGAAGGCATCTGAAGCAAAAAGGCATCAGTTGATAATGTCCGCTGAGAGTTGTTAGCGATTTTATTTTTATAAGATGCTTTGTCATATCAATGTGTAAAAGAAAAATCATGACAAATAAACACAAAATGTAGCAGATTAAATAAAGTTCAGACTATTATGCCAAACTCTTTCATTTGGGGAGGTTAGTGGGTGGTCATTATTGTGATTGTCACTTAATTTCACTTCCTGTTTCCACTATATAATTAAAATGTGAAATAAAGAGTTACTTGAAAACAAGTTTTCCAGTTGATCTTATAATCCTACATTCACTGCTCCTACATATATTCATTTGTTTTCACTTTCCATTTATGATTCATATTAGTTTGAACGATGATTGGTGAAACCACACATTGAAACATGCCCTGGGAAGTTTTTTTTTAATATTTTGCATAAATCTCTCTCTCTCTCTCTCTCTCTCTCCCCAAAAAATAAAATTGTTTTCATCAATTTTGTCTTATTCATATCAGAAGTAATTACATAGAAGTATGTGTCCAAAATTTTATTTATCTAAATGAGAATTGGTTGTCACAGTGAAAATAATTTCTCACAAAGAATGATGCAGAGTAATAACACATCTCAGCAAATTGATTCTACATTTTTTACATTATATTCTGTACAGGGTTAATGTAGTAGTATAAAGATTGATATTCAGGTACATTCATTTTATGTACATGGTGACATGACTGATTAAGTCTTTCTTACTAATGCTTTGGCAGGCAATGTTTAAACCTTTGTAGAAAGCCTGTTTTACATGAAGTAACAAAAACACCAATATGGTATATGGTATATATATATATGTGTGTGTGTGTGTGTGTGTGTGAGATTATAAATACTGAGTATTTAACATCAAACGTTTATCTTGTTGCTTGTTTGCTCATGATTTACTGCTTCAAATAATTGGTATCCACTACCAAAATAAAGGCACCGAAACAGAAAGCTCCTTATTATCGGTGAAACCTTTTTTTGCACTCAAACATTTGTGAAAAATTCTTCGAACAGACTGCCACTATATTGATGTCAACGAATCTTACCACGTGTCAACTAAATACCCCTCGGTACATTCCACATCAACACTATGTTACATTTTAAATTTTTTTTTTTGCAGAACATTTACTTTGAGTAGATAGAAGACAAAAGGATTTAAGATATTTGTGTTATTTAACTTAGCGCTATATTATTATCATACTAAAAAAATCTTTCATAAGCTTGGTACGTTTGTACACTACCATGTCAAAGTCACTGTAGTAGAATGCAAACAAAATATCAGTTAGTACTATTAGTCTGAAACTCTTCCGCTGCCAATATGGTAATATTGCTGTACATTGTGTTTACATACAATTACAACATTCACATTAAAATGATCTGAAACTTGAACCGAACATTATAACTATATCTCAGTCATACCTTTTGGGTCACTAACAAGCAAATGTGAAAGAATAATATAAAATAGGAATCATTTTGGTGTTTTCTAATAATAGCGAAATGCAAGCAGAAATCATGGTCTTGTAATGTGCATTGTACTAATGAGCACGTTTGGCAGTTGAAAGGTATTGACATTGGTTTTAAAATTCTTAAATGTACGTATAGACCCTTGCACTGTGAGAATACGATTTATAAATAATCAGGAAAATAAACATCACTGACACCATCATCATCAGTCTCTTGACCTATTGTGGTCGTCTAGGCAATGTGCTACTGATCATCTGACCAGTTATCTCCATTTGTCTTGATTATGTGACACTGCATGTGTATCCGCACATATTTTCATGGTCCATTCTGCGATGTTGTCGGTCCACGTTGTTCCCTTTCTACCTCTTCTTCTGCACCCTAGATGCTCTCTTGCAGTACTGTTGTTGATAGACTGTTGGCTCTAGTGACATGGCCATACCACATAAGCTGTCTTTTTACGGTGGTGGGGAGCTCTTCATATTGGCCTACTTTGTGTCTAATGGTGTTCCGTACTTCTTTTGTGATGTGGTCCAAGTAGGAGATCCGAAGGATTGATCTGTATCATCTCATTTCACGTGCCTGAATTCTTCATTGTAATTCTGTTGTCATGGACCAGGTCTCACATGAAAACAGAAATACTGAGATTACTAGTGCTCTCAATAGTCTGATTTTAGTTTTTAGACAGATATTCTTGTCTCTCCAGATGGGTCCTAGCTTTGACATAGCTGCTGTTTCTTGTCTTGCTCATAACAATATTTCTGCTCTTGGTCCCTCTTCGGTGATTATGGAACCAGAATATTTGAACTGGCTCACTGTTTCCAGTTATTGTCCTCAGAATTTAATCTTGTCTGAGATTAGTTTGCCACATTGTATCATCATCGTTGTCTTCTCGGAGCTTATTTCCATGTCAAATCTGGAGGATGTTTCAACCAGATAATTAACTAATGTGGCAAGCTCGTTTTCACTGCACGCATGCCAATCAATGTCATCAGCATAGCGGAGGCTGGTAATGTTACGCGCGCCAATGCTGACTGCCACATAATGGTTTTCAAGGGCTTTATTGATGATGCGCTCAAAGTAGATGTTGAAACGTTTGGGTGACAGGAGACAGCCTTGACGTTCTCCGACTGTTGTCTGGAACTAGTTACCAACATAACCTTGAGCAATTAATGTACTGTTAGCCTTGGCTTACAGCTGTTTCATAGTATTGGTCAACATTTGACCTTTCTTGTACTTCTTCGTTGTGTCCAACAATGCCTCATGCCACGCTCGGTCAAAAAATGTTTTCAAATCTATGAACACATGATAATGTCTTGTTGATGTTGTTAGTACTTTTCACACAGAACCATGAGATTGAATAGATGTTCTGTTCTGCTTCTTTTACTCCGGTACCCTGCCTGTTCTTCTGCAAAAGATTATTCTGCTTGTTGTTTCAGTCTGTTCAAGAAGATCTTCATCATTACCTTACTAGCATGTCTGATCAAACATATACTTCTGTACTTTTCTTTTCTATGGACGATGGAGGCCAATGATGTCCTTGGTAGTTGTTGGCATGACTGTGATGAAAATGTATATTAGCACTTTAACATCAACATCCATCACAATGAGTGGATCAACATGTCCTCTGATGTTTGCGTGGAATGACTTGTATATGTTAGGGTCCTTCTGTATTTCAAGGTCTAATCTTGTCTTGTTAATTTTCTTCAGCATCACTTCCAAGTTCATAATCACAATGTTGTGATTACTGCAAACATCAGCACCTGGCAACGTCGTTATTTTTGCTATATTGATGCCAGATCGGTAATGGTTATAAACCAGTATGTAGTCGATCTGGTCAGTACCAAGTTTCTGTAGCTTGCGAAATCGAGCAGCTGTCTCGCTCTTTCCTTGGTAAGTTCATTGCAAAAAGGTCCACAAATGCCATCCCAGTCTTTCAGAGCATCTTTGCCAACTTTGGCATTCCAGTCTACTTGGATGATGAGGGTGTCTTTTTTGGACTATGTTCAGAACACCCTGCAGTTTGTTGTAAAACGCCTTTATGTCTTCATCATAATGATCCGCAGTTGAATATACACTTAAATAATTGCTATGTTAAACAGAGATACTTTCAGACGAATGGAGATGAATTTGCTAGCTACAGGGCGGCATTCAAACAGATATTCCGTGATTGCTTTGTTTACAAGGAAGCCCACACCTTTTACGGATCTGTCTTACCCTCCACTGAAGTATAGTATATGTCCATCTACAGTTGGGTGTTCTCCTTGGGCTTTCCATCTGACTTCAAAGAGTCTCTCGCTCCGATTTTCTGCAAAGTACAAGTAGCACACTTGTTACCTCTATCCTGGTGGACAACGGCAGGCGATGTCCTTGTTGGTCGGGCGACGACCGATAAGGTATGGTAACTTCAGATTTCTCCAGAATTATCAGTGTGTCTTGGGCACACGTCGTCTGGCGAGCCCGTCCCTCTACAGACCAAGGAGTTGCCACAAAGAAATGTAATACATTGTCTAGCAGCCTTATGGTCTCCACTCCCAATTTTTTTGAAGATGGATTACTCCTTTAGCAATTGGTTAAACAACGACGACATGCAAGGTAGTAGGACACTGGGTGGGTGCGTCCATGTCCCAAGCATATAAAGCATCTGTAAATGCAAGCATCACTGTGATAGAGAATTAATACAAGCAGATATAATATATTCCTTGATCTAGAAAAGTGTGGTTCATTGTTGGCACGTGCTCGCTGCGGATATTTGTGATGTTTATTGAAGTTGTCTTGAAGCCTATTAGCTAGCATCTTGGAAAAATGAGTGATCGAACGGTTTAACGATACGACTTTCGTTTACAATTTATCTCACTTTCCATATATCACTCCAGTACCTGTTCGATTAGTGTTCAAGAGCAGTTTTTCATTCGCAGTTATGTTCTCGAGAAGCACAAAACACACCATTACGGTTGCAAGAAACGGAAGAAAACACTGATCTGCTGATTGGAACAATCAGTCATGTAAGCGGACTGTGTATGTTTTCATTCTTTTAAAAAGAGGTTTGGAACGTTAAGAACATTACACTATAAGGTACCATGATCACACAATGATCCCTGCTTTCTTTGACAGCAAATCAATACCATAGATTCTTTTGATCGTATGCTGTCGCGGTTCTCAGTCTTAAAATTAAATATACGTTTAACAGCCTCCAGGAAAAAGAACCGTTATTATTTGCCAAAGTCTGAGCTTGTATGACACTGATACAATGCCTCGAGTTATTCTGACTCAAAAGAGTATTCTGATGGGTAACATTTTGCTAACATCGTCAAATCTATCGCGAGAGAAACTAAGCAATTACATTTCAGAAAACGTTGTGGCTCTATGTAACAGTGACATTATAAATTACGCAATGTACTTAAAAGTGTATTTTTTCACGTCAGGGTTGAAGAACATTAACACATAAAGATATCCAACTCTGACATTTACTTGGTTTATTTTCTCTTTTCCCATACTCGTTCAGTGTCTTTACAAGGATGTTGTGGCCATAATATTTAATTTCCATTGTGTGGATAATAGCCAGTAAGACGGTATCCTTCTACGTAGATGAAGTGTTGGTCAGTAAGACAATATGTTAGTCAGAAAAGTAGGGGAGGGGCAAACCAGAACGGCGGTGTCAGTAAGTGTCAGATTGGTAGAATAAACCTTCATCTAATCCAAATATCCTAAAAATTATTGCATCATTATCCACGTGTTCGTAGGTAGCAATGACTGCTTTGGTAGGGTGGAGTTTTCGTCATTGTCTGCATAGTTGGTCTGTGGAGGTGGGTAAAAGTTGTTAACAATGTGTCTTTGTTACTTATTATGAGTTTCTAGTATTATGTCAAGCCTTCTCGTATGTTCAGAAATCGGTAAATTATCAGTATAATCGATGTTGTGTACTGTTTTAAAGAGAAAAAACCCCAAACAACAGTAGATGTACCTCTCTATTAATCTAACCTCTTTTTTCCAATCGACATTCTAACCTTGTTTTCAAAGTATCAATGCCAATCTTTATTTTCACCATATGCTATCTTGTTAAATCAGTCAAATAGCAGAAAATGTCTGCCTTAACAAACTTACAAGCACTTACAAACCTTATCTTGCATCCCATCCTATAGTATGTATACCCCCTCACCATAACCCCTCAACGCATAACAAATCAACACCAAACCCGAAAAGTAAAACAATGCTGTTAACAAATCCATCTGCAAGTAATATGTGTCATTCTTTTTGCTACCATAATAATAAGAAGACTAAAATCAATAGCAACGAATATTATTTTCACTATTGTAAATACTAATTACTATATTTACTTCTTATATGTTGTCAATGTTACTGGAACCATATATAATGTCTTAGTTACTTACACGTTGCCTCTAATAATCATATACTGATCTTATTTAAGCCCAACATGGTTACATACGAATATGTGTTTACTCGGCCCGAACACGCCTTAGTGATGGGAATTGGAAATCCAAGAAAGGATAAAAGAAATGCCATTTTCAACCACATCGTAAAGCATGTTTCAAACAGTTCTTAAAATTGAACCTGGTCTTTGTTTAATATTTTCTATTCCATATGAGACGTTCTCGTCTAACGTGCATGTTGTATTGCTAGCGATGTACCTAGTGACGCTGATAAGTATATATATATATATATATATATATATGTATATATATATATATATATATATATATATATATATATATATATATATATAGTTATTAATAAAATATATATCAACTAGGAGCTAGTGTTGTTTTTAGAGATTTCGGTCTAAAACAATTCAAAATCATGTCGATGCTTGACTCTAGAAAATGTTAAACTATGTTATCAAGGTAAAACCACTGGCGCAAATTAATCTTTATTGCCTCATAAATGGAAAGAATGGTGATAGAGAAAAATACCCAACAAAGACATTTAGAAGCTACGTTCTTAGGCTGATAAGGGCATACTTATGATAAGACATGCATCGGCCAACGTTATGCCGGTTCAAAATGACAGGAACATTTATCATTTTTAAAACTTAGGGCAGTGTTATAGAAGATATGTTCAATACTAGTATACACGTATATATATGTATATATATATATATATATATATATATATATATATATATATATATATATATATATATATATATATATATATATATATATGAATTTTCAAGAATTAAAGCTGTTGTTAAATATTAATATTTTGTCAACTCATTAAGTTGGCCTAACCGAAAATTAGGGTTACATTTAGACATTACCTGTATTGTTGGAATAAGTGCCTAGAATGTATACAATTTACTTAGAGAAACAGCTTTATAAGTGAATGATTGGTCTCTTGAAGGATGGTCACTGCCTCCAATGATCAAGCGATTCGAATCCAACGCTGTTACATGATCAGTGATTGACATAAAAAATAAAGAGAGCAAATACAGGAAGGCAGGAAAGGCACGTAGATAGATACATGTTTTAAAGGGAAATTTTTTCTTTAAACGGTCTTGCTTATAGTCTTTGGGAAAACATACAAACTGTACTATGATGTCCCCAAGCTGTTACCGCTCCTCTTATGTCCCTTGTTTGCTTACCACTTCTGTTTGCAAGTAGGTGTTCTTATGTAAAGCTATGATCGTTTCTAACATGCGACTTCCATTTGTTCCTTGAAGTTTTGTCAAAAATGCACTTGTAATATTCATTATTTACTTATCTTTATTGCACTTCTGAATACAATGTCAAATTCATGAACGTTGTGGTATTGGTTGAAAATCAGAAAAGAATAGTCAGGTCTGTGAAACGTTATTTGTCATCGACTTGATATGAACAAAGCGTGTTTGATATCTTTTCTTCGTGCAAGTGTCAGAACACGCTGTGCATGATCAAATTTGTCTTTGCTGAGTTGTGTCAATACAAAATATCTGCCTTTAAAAAGGCATCTCGTTTTGTGCCAATGTATTTGCGGGCTACTGCATGTATAGTTATAATAGTTTATCGGAGGTGAAACAATGCTTTGAAATACTTTTTTAATTCCTTTTCTACTCAATGGAAAGCCACAGATCCTAAATGTAAGATACACAGCGTGCGCTAAAATAGGATACATTTGAACTCCGTTATGTATTATTTATACTGAAGTTCGTTTTGCGGCAATATTAATTACAAACTATAAGTCATAGCAAACTGGCCATAAGTGCAGATTTAAATGAAAGCCAATATTCGACATGATGACAATGAATTAAAAAACGGGGATGTTTGTTACGTTATTTGACTTATATAATCACATTCGTCTTGGACAATTCATGTTTAATCTACTTTAGCTCTTCAATGACGAATCTTCATGAACGTTTTTATATGAGATGTCATTAAACAAGATAGTTAAGATTTTTGGTGATGTAATTTGGCACAAGAATTGGAGAAATGCAAATACCTATTTTTATCAACTATCTTTGGAACGGCTTATAATTCAGTGTTACATGCTTCATGCATATAAAGCAAAACATATAATTAAAATAGTTGAATAAGCAGCACATAAAAGAAAAACAATGTATAATGCAGCAACAGATAATTGCCATAACTGCAAACAATTCAAACTGAATATTTCTTAGTCCCGCTTTGATTGCTTCCGCAATTTTTGTCACAGCTGAAAGTGTAGAGTCAGGAGATATTTTCTTCTACAACAATAATACGAACAAATGCCATACCTAATTTAGTAAAGAACTGTTACTAGCTTTCATGCATTTCTCACATTTTTGTTAATAAGAAGCTAGATTTAAATTTTTTTGCGTACTCACCCTGACCACGTGACAGCTTCTGGAAGCAAAATAAGACCCAACAAAGAAAGAATTAATACTTCTTTGAACCACATAGCAGATTTACGTTGATTTAAATTCGGTTTAAGTTCTAACTTATGTCTGCAGTATGCTCTTTTCCATCTGAAACGCCCGCGTCTAATGTTTATGCTGTCGAACTAGGTCTGCCGCTACTGACGATGATAGATACACTTTTTAAGTTGAGATTAAAACTCACTGATATCAGCTAGGAAGTTATGTTGTTTCACGAGAAAGACTGGTTTAGACACGCTTATACTTAGGCCATGCCAGGTCTTGTGATACAAATTACATCAGTTTCGTTTGTTCTAAAGTAAATATATGTCTAGAGCAAAAAACAAAACCAAAACCAGCAAACAAAAAAAAATGAACAAACAAAAAACTGGTTATCTAGGAAAGTTTTAAACAAGGAGCTTTAATCGGATACGTGAGTAAGAATTCAATAATATTAAGGATAGTTGGATTAGCTGAAAGGTTTATCTCCCAAGCTGACATTTGTACGATTAAAGCTAGCTAAATCGGGCCGCTTTCAGATTCATAAACATCCGGTACAAGGTGTATTACTTGACTAGTAGGTTTTACAATGGAGGTTAAGATAATATTCGTTGCATAGCTCTTTGTCGGACATCAGATTTCTTCTATCATCTAAAAAAAAAAAACAGAGACTAGTGCCATTTTGTTACCATCGGCAAAGTATTGGTACTAATATAGCGATCGGAGGACAAGCACATGCTATGGATTTGTATATTTAAATGTCTGTTTAGAAGTTTGTATTCACCTATGATGTTTAAATCGTACAATAAATGAATACTATTGTACGTCTGAGTTTTTCAAGCCCATTATTCTGAGATGTGAATTAAGAATTATTGGTTAATGTTTCTCTCATTAATTCAGAATTAGTAATGACGTTTGACCATATAAAGTTTAGAAAGAATCAGATTCGACCACTCTGGTGGCCTAGTCGTTAAAGCGTCCGCCTCGGATGCGGAAGAATGTGGTGTCGAACACGTCCGAGTGATAATAAAGACTAAAGAATGGTAATAGCGGCTGGTCGGCTTTCATCAGGATAATGTATATGGGTGGGACATCATGCTCCATGTCTCGATATCACTATAAACTGTCAGATTGCAGAAATTGTAGCTAGTAGGGTTTATCTGAAAAATTTATATTTTGAAGAATGATATTCTGTCAATTTGTTGGGAAAGGTTGATGACAATATACAATAACCTGCATATGCCTTTTTACGAGTTTATACTTAAATCACGTGATCTATGTTTTGGAAAATCCAAGATAAAAGACTATAACATATTTTATGTCTTCAGCTCTTAGTTCTATATATTCATATGGTGCAATCGATGATGTATATAGAGCTAAACAGAGACGCGCCATAGAAATGTATTTTATATCACTGAATAGGCAATATATTAGACAATATAAAGTAACATACCTGAAAAGGGCGATTAGTGAAATTATACAATAACTGCGTGATGCCAAGGATGTCCAAATCACCAAGGCCATGCAAGGAGCAGAATGCTGGACAGACCACAGACTTGTCAGAACTACCCTAGAGCTGCACATTGCCCCTCACCATCTAAGACGTCCTAAGATTGTGTGCACAGCCCTCAACATTGTCAAACTTCCAAACTTCAGCAGCCTTTCACCCAGCTCAATTTGAAGAAGAGACTAGATGACAAACTGTCAACAATCGGACCGTTATGTGGAAACACCTCTGAAAAATGGAACAAGCTCAGGAACATAATAAGAGAAACAGCTATGGCAACCATGGGTTCAAAGAGGCGAATTCATCAAGACTGGTTCGACGAGATCAACGCTGCCATTGAAGATCTGCTTGCCAGAAAAAACAAAGCTTTTATGAACTGGCAAAATGACACTAACTCCATCCTTAAGAAAGATCGCTTCAAATCCTATCAAGCTGAGGCTCAGAGAGAAATCCGCAAGATGCATGACCACTGGTGGGGAAAGAAAGCTGATGAAGTGCAAAGCTATGCCGACACTAACAACTCCAAAGAGTTCTACAACGCAATCAAGTCAATCTTCAGCCACGCAAAGTCCAGCTCTACGCCCTTGCTTGCTGCAGACGGCTGTACATTAATAAAAGACAAGAATGGCATTAAGGAAACATGGAAAGAACACTTTAACCAGGTCCTAAACCTGCCCTACTCGGTCAGCCAATCTGTTCTTGACCAAATACCCCAACAGCCAACGCTCAACCAACTGGATATTCCGCCAAAGATGGAGGAATTTAGAAGGGCCATTAAACAAACAAACTGTGGCAAGGCACCTGGAAAGGATGGTATCCCAGCGGAGGTGTACAAGACTCTCAGTAAGCAGTCTCTAGAGGCATTCTACGACGTGCTAATCAGCATCTGGACGGAAGAAGAGATGCCAGACGACCTCCGTGATGCATCAGTTTTGACCCTCAATAAAAATAAAGGCACACGTATGGACTGCAGTAACTACAGAGGCATCTCCCTTCTTTCCGTTGCTGGCAAAATACTTGCTCGCATCTTGCTCAACAGGCTTATTGCAGCAGTGTCAGAAAATAACCTCCCCGAATCTCAGTGTGGTTTTCGCCCAGACCGCAGCACCGTTGACATGATCTTCACAGTGAGACAAGTCCAAGAGAAGTGCCTTGAGCAGAACATGAATCTATATGCTGTCTTCGTGGATCTGACAAAGGCTTTCGATACAGTCAACAGAGACGCACTGTGAGTAATACTCAAGAAACTTGGTGTTCCTCAGAAGTTTACCAACCTCATCCGGCTCCTCCACTTTGACATGAATGGAGAGATTCTCTCAGACGGTGAGCCCTCCAAGAAATTCCCCATATCTAATGGTGTCAAACAGGGTTGTGTACTCGCTCCAGTACTCTTCAACCTCTTCTTCACACAGGTACTGTTCCATGCCATTCGGGACATTTACACTGGCATCTACATTAGGTATCGCCTGGATGGATCAGTGTTTGATCTCCGTCGCCTAGCTGTAAAAACCAATACACTAGAAAGACTCATCTTTGATGCACTCTTTGCAGATGACTGCGCCCTCATGGCCCATAAAGAGACTCACCTACAAGCAATCGTGTACAGATTCTCTGAAGCCTCCAACCTATTTGGACTCACAATTAGTCTAGGAAAGACAGAAGTCATCTTCCATCCCGCCCCAAACACTGTCCACTCGATACCCTGTATCACCATTGGAAACACGCAGCTGAAGAATGTGGACAATTTCAAATACCTTGGCAGCACAATATCTAGCGATGGCTCTCTGGACAAAGAGATTACAGCGAGGACACAAAAAGCCAGTCAAGCACTAGGACGACTCCGAACCAAGGTCTTGCAGCACAAGGACATACGCCTGTCAACAAAGCTGAAGGTGTACAATGCAGTTGTCCTCACGTCTCTATTATATGGCTGTGAAACGTGGACACTCTACAGAAAGCACATCAGTCAGTTAGAACAATTCCACCAGAGCTCCCTGAGATCCATCATGCGGATCAAGTGGCATGACCGAATTACCAACCTCGAAGTCCTTGATAGAGCCAACACAATACACATCGAAGCCAAAATATTCCAGGCCCAACTTCGATGGATTGACCATGTCATCCGCATGGATCAAAGCAGAATCCCAAAGCAGTTGTTCTATGGCGAGCTAGCCCTGGGAAACCGAAAGCATGGCCGCCCTCACAAAAGGTACAAAGACAACCTCAAGACAAACATCAAATGGGCAGACCTTCAACCACACCAGCTTGAGCTCGCTGCCTCAGATAGAAAGCATTGGCGACCCCTGACCAGGAAAGCCTGTTCCACCTTTGAGGTTGACCGCCGCCAGCGTCTTGCTGCAACTCGTGAGAGACGCCACAGATCCCAAATACCAACAACCACCGGTTTCCCATGCCCCACCTGCAACCGCATGTGTGTATCGGAATTCGGACTCCGGAGTCACATGCGCGTCCACCACTGAATGAAAGTGCACAACCTGTCTTCCTCAACTCGAGAGACTACCAAGAAGATGACAATAACTGCGCCTACGCATGCGCCAAATTGAAAATAAAAATAACCTCAGTGAAAAAAACTGATAGTCAGGGTACCTTCACATTAATAACCGCAGCGACCTAACAACCGTTTTTATGTATGTTTCCAACGATCCGCCCAGCCTCGAAATACTGACACGAACTACAAGAAACCTATCGCAAAAAGTGTTAATCTTTTCCCTACTTCGATCCGAACAAACCGCTTGCAATTATGGCTCCATGAGTGCAACACTGCCACAAAGGAATACCTTGTGGTAGGTTTTAAAAGGTTTTCGATGTGAGGTTTATAGGGACATGCAAAACCATGTATGTAATAATTTGAAATCAGCTCAAATTAAACCCCAGATTTCTGAAGAACAGATACAGTAAGAATTTTTAGCAGATCGCTTCACATAGTCTTTTCGTACAAAACCATTTCCTAATTTACATATTTCACCCTTGGGTCTAGTCGAAAAGGCAATTCCTTAGTCTTTCAGATTAACTAATCACCTTTCCTTCCAACCGGGCGAGTCGGTGAACGAAGGGATTCCATCTCAATAATCAGCAAAACATTATGAAGGCATTGATAATGCCATCACATGTATAAAACAGCTGAGTGGAGGGTGGGGTGTTTTATTGCAAAAGCAGACATATGTTGTGCTTTCCGCATTCTTCTGATTTGTCCCATGCAATATCATCGGTTTGGCATTTTGAGGCAGAACATGCACTATTTTTACAAATTTTTACAAATGTTTGCCAATGGGTCGTAGTTCCAGTTGCCAGATATTTGAGAACTTTAGCAATGCTCTCCAATGAATGGCAAACACAAAGGTATATATATATATATATATATATATATATATATATATATATATATATATATATATATATAAAATCTACATTACGCATATTAGGACCGTTGTTTGATATTAGATGCAACTCGTGTCCAATACCATCATGAGTGCAATCGCTTCCTGACTACATTTGCCGGCTCCGGCGTTCTTTTGGCTGCGGATGAAACATTTGCCCAGTCAACAACCACGACGTGCCTTCGATAGATACGAATTTGATTCCGTGTGAATCGAGGCCACGGACAAACTATAAAAATATAATAAACTCATACATTTATATCTAGTTCAAAATAAAATTACTCTCAAGGAGTTGCAATGCATCATAGGCATTCTTAACTTTGCTTGGATGGTAGTTTTGCCAGACAAACTTTGAGTTCCTGGGCGACTCATTAACGTGACAATTTGGATCTCAAAACTTCATCACCACATTAGATTAACACAAAAGGTAAAAGAACATTTAAGTACCTTGCAAACCGTTCTAACATGATTTTGACTGTAGATCAGTACTTTTACCTGACATATATCTAACTTCCAACACGTTCCACTTGTACACAAATCCTTATGTCTCAGTCGGATATGCTGCCATCTTAGACACACAGTATTTCTATGGCATTGAGGATCAGATATTTGCATCCCAAAATACGACTCTTCTATAATCTACGACATCGTTCTGGCAGATGAGATCTGGATATAACACTTATCCAATAAATAAATATATTTAAATACGGATAATCAAGCCTCTAAAGACATAAAAATAACGCATTTCATTCGCAAATTTGTCCTTTCATGCCTTAAATTAAAAATATCGTGTTGAGGGCAAAATATAAGCCGGGTATAATTAATAAACTCGCCGATGCCCTTTCTCGCCAACAGGTTTCGAGTTTTCACGCTGTGGCTCCCTATGAGAACCCACACCCGCATCGCATTCCGCGTTTTTAAACCTTGTGCAGCTAGATAGTGCGCTTAACCATTCGCTTAAAATCAGCATACACCCAGGTACACAAACCATATATAACCCGGCTTAGACGCTGCATAAAGAGTTCACTTCAGACACATGGACCAAGTTATCTCCACCAGTTTAAATAATCAATTTGGCCTTTTCAGATGCATTTACGAAATAGATAGGGTTAGGCAAGCAAAATGGTCTCAGCTTTGTAACCCTTCAATCACTATTCTAAGATCGACATTCTACCGGGTGTACTACTTTATCGCTCAGAACGCGTGCGTTTCACAAACCTAGATACCTGGGCATCGACTGTGCTTTGCTGGGATATTATTCCCCTAACCCGGACTAGTCTGTATCTACTTGCTTTCTTGACCCACATGAGCATATCAGGAATACCAGTATCGCATTGAGGAAGTACGCGCACCGTTTTAAAGTTTCTTCCCAATCCTTAATACATGCGGGATATTTCCTAAATACCTGGGATCATGAAGGTGCTCTACTGCCCCCGAACATCGGATTCATCGATTTAATTTTGATCACCATTGATCTTTCTTTGATGCTGGACATTTGTTTCTTTTCCCCACCCACCTTTAGTGGCTGCCGGAAATGCAGCATGCTTTATTTGCTGATATTTCTGTTATCGCGATTGCAGCGTCAAACAAATTCTGTCTTATACACTAAGTCCCGATGTTCAGTTTCTTACCACATTTACTCTATAGACCTTGCCCATATAGTTATGTTATGATGTAAATACATATCATATGTCTGGTTTACTAAAAGCTTTAATGTACATACAATAAAAAGTTTCAAAAGTAGCCAGTATCAAACACAATGTTTATTGTTGTTTTAAGTATGTTCCCATATTCTGAGATTTTATAACATTTACAGGACCAACCTAGGGAAATCTGTTATTTCACTTTTTATGTTCCTCTCGTATCTAACGATGCCTCAAAGAGTAGGGTGGTGTATGCACATTTAATGTTATATTTTAATTTAATAATACAGAACCATGGTTTTCATTCACTTTCATTCTGACAACAACTTACACGCCTCTACTACACGTGCATGAACACATCACATAAATAGTCGGCTTGGTATATATATATTGCTCTAGTGACATGGCCATACCATTTAAGTTTTATCTTTTTGGCGTTGTTGGGGAGCTTGTCATATTGGCCTACATTGCGCCTGGTGGTATTCCGCACATCATCATTTGTGATGTGGTCCACATATAGATGCAAAGGATTCTTCTGCATCACCTCATTTTATGTGCCTGGATTATTCGTTGTAATTCCGCTGTCATGGTCCAGGCCTCACATGAAAACAGATTGAGATGACTAGTGCTCTCTATAGTCTAATTTAGTTTTCAGACATATATTCTTGTCTCTTCAGATGGGTCCTAGATTTAACAAAGCTGCTGAGGTTTGGTTTGCTTATGACAAAGATGATGTCCTTGATCCCTCTTCAGTGATTATGGAAGCAGGGTATTTGAATTGGCTCACTGTTTCCAGTTCTTGTCCTCTGACTTTATTCTTGGCTGAGATATATTTGCCATAATTTATCATCATCTTTGTCTTCTCGGTGCTTATCTCCATATCAAATCTGTAAGATGTTTCAACAAGGTAATTATTTAAGGTGGCAAGCTCGTTTCTACTGCGTGCAAGCCAATCAGTGACATTTGCAACGCGGTGGCTGGTGATGATACGCCCTCCAATGCTGACTGCCACACAACGGGTTTCCAGGGCTTTGCTGATGGTGCGCTCAAAGAAGATGTTGAAAAGCGTGGGTGACAGGAGACAGCATTGACGTACTCCGACTGCTGTCTGGAACCAGTCCCAAAAAGAACCTTGAGCAATTGCTTCACTGGTAGCATTAACCTACAGCTGCTTGATTGTACTGGTCAACATACGACCCATGTTGTAATTCTTCGTTGTCGCCCACAACCCCTCATGCCACACTGTCAAAAACCTTTTTAAAATCTATCAACACATGGTATATGTCTTGCTGATCTTATTAGTACTTTCCACACAGAACTATGAGTTTGAATATTTGTTCTGTTGCGCTTCCTCATTCCAAAACCCAGCCTTTTATCAGAAAAGATTCTTCTGCTTGTGATTTCAGTCTCTTCAAGAAGATTTTCTGCATTACTTTACTACCATTACTGATCGAATTGATAGTTCTATAGTTTTTTTTGGGCAATCAAGGCCAAAGATGTCCTTGTTACTTTTCGTCAGCATCACTTTGAAGTTTATAATCACATGATCGTGATCACTGGAAACAACAGCACCTGGGAACGTCATTGCTTTTGCTCTTTTGATGCCAGGTCGGAAACGGTTATGAACCATTATGTAGTCGATCTGGTCAGTACCAAATTTTTTTAGCCTGCAAAATCGAGCAGCTGTCTCGCTCTTTCATTGGTGAACTCATTGCAAGAAGGTCCATGGTGATCATACCAGTCGTTTAGAGCATCTTTGCCAACTATGACATTTCATTCTAATTCGATGATGAGGTGTCTTTTTACGGACCATGTTCATAACACCCTGGAATTTGTTGTAAAACTCCTCCATTTCTTCATCAGCATGATCGTTAGTTGAGTATACACTTAAATAATTGTTTTGTTAAAGGGAGATAAATTCAGACGAATGGAGATGATTCTGCTAGATAGAAGTCGGTATTCAAACACACATCCTTTGATGGTTTTGTTTACAAAGAAACCTACACCCTTTACCGACTTGTTCAACTCTTCATTATATTATAATGTATGCACATCGTCAATTTGGTGTTTTCCTAGGGCTTTCCATCTGCTTTCATAGAGTCCCAGAATGTGCTATGTGTAGTGTTCCAGCTCATGGGTCATCTCTTGGAGTTTTCTAATTTGCACCACAGAGTTATAATGCTCCGTATGGCTAAACCGTCTCTCGCGTTGATTTATGCTAAGTACCACTAGCACACTTGTCAATACCATCCTTGTGGACAACGGCAGGCGCAGTCCTTGTATGCCGGGCAACGACCGATAAGTTATGGTAACTATAGATTTGTCCAGCAGCATCAGTGTCTTCGGCAAAAGTCGTCTAGCGGAGACCATCCATCTCCAGACCAAGGAGTTGTCACAATGGGATGTAATGCATCGTCCAACTGCCTTAGGGTGTCAAAGTGACTTTTTTATATAGGAATTACTCCTTTAGCAGTTTGCTAACCAAAGCCGATGGCAGCAGAGTCGTGTATAGGCAGGTGAGACCATTTCCCAAGCAGATAAAGCATATGCCACTGACCACATCACTGTGATAGAGAACTAATACAAGCATATATAATATATTCATTGATCTAAAAAAGCGTGGCTCATTGGTGACACGCGCTTGCTGCGGAAATTTTTGATGTCGATCGAAATTGTGTTAAAGGTTATTAGCTATCAGCTTATATATTAGAGTGATTGAAAGGTTTAAGATGTGACTTTCATTTACAATTTATCTCATCTTTCACATTTATCTCCAGGTGTGAAAAAGCAGTTTTTCATTCGCAGTTATATTCTCCACAAGCACAAAACGCACCATTACAGTTGTAAGGAACGGAAGGAAACACTGGTGGTCTGCTGATTCGAACAATCAGTCATGTAAGCAGGTTGTTTGTGTTTTCATTATTTTTAAAGGAGGTTTTAAGAACATTACACTTTATGGTACAATTATCGCACAATGATTCTCGCTTTCTTTGACAGCAAATCAATACCATAGATTATGTTAATCGTTTGCTGTCGCGGTTCTTAGTCTTAAAACTAAATATACGTTTAATAGCCTGCAGGAAAAGAACCGTTATTATTTGACAAAGTCTGAGTTTGTATGACACTGATGCAATGCCTAGCGCTATTTTGACGCAAAAGAGCATTCTGGTGGGTCACATTCTACTGACATCGTCAAATCTACTGCGAACGAAACTAAACTATTACATTTCAAAGAACGTTGTAGTTCTATGTAACACTGACATTAGAAATTATGCAATCTACTTAAAAGTGTAAATGTTTGTTCACGTCAGGGTTGAAGAGCATTAACACGTGTGATAGATAAAATAAAGATATCCAAGTCTGACATTTACTGGCGTAATGTTCTCTTTCTCCATACTCGTTCAGTGTCTATAGAAGGTTGTTGTGGCCTTTATATTTAATTCCCATTGTGGTGTTGGACAGAATGTGTTGGTAATAGCCAGTAAGATGGTGTCCTGTCACGTAGATGAAGTGTTGGTCAGTACGACAAGATGTTAGTCAGAAAAGTGGAGTAGGGGGTCAAACCAGAAAGGCGGAGTCAGTAAGTGTCGATTGGGGAATAAAACATTCAGCTAATCCAAATATCCTAAATAGTATTGCCGCATTACCCACTTATCCGTATTTAGAAATGACTCTTGCGGAAGGATGCGGTTTTCGTCACTGTCTGCATAAATGGTAATAGAGGTGGGTACAGTTGTTAACACCGTGAATTTGTTCATAAAATGGTGAATTATCAGTATAATCGATGTTGTGTGCTGTTTTAAAAAAAATTAACATCTTTTCTGACCTAATTTGGCAAAGTATCAATGTCGTGCTTTCTTTTCAACATATAATATCTTGTTAAATCAGTCAAAACAGCAGAAATCGTACGATTTAACAAATTCAAAGCACTTACAAACCTTATCTTGCATCACATCCTTAATGCTGATATAGCATGTATACCCCCTCACCATAAGCCCCCAAAGTAAAACAAATCAACACCAAACTCCAAAAGTAAACCAATGTTGTTAACAAATCCATCTGCAAGTAATATGTGTCATTCTTTTTGCTACCATAATACTAAGAAGACTAAAATCAATAGCAACGAATATTACTTTCACTATTGTAAATACTAATTACTATATTTACTTCTTATATGTTGTCAATGTTATTGGAACCAAATATAATGTCTTAGTTACTTACACGTTGCCTCTAATAATCATATACTGATCTTATTTAAGCCCAACAAGGTTACATACGAATATGTGTTTACTCGGCCCGAACACGCCTTAGTGATGGGAATTGGAATTCCAAGAAAGGATGAAAGACATATAGTTTTGAACCAATTCGTAAAGCATTTTTTAAATAGTTCTTAAAATTAAATCTGGTCTTTGTTTAATATTCTCTCCTTCATAGCAGACGTTCGCGTCTAACCTGCATATTATATAGCTAGCGATTTAACTAGTGACGAGGATATGTACACTTATCGTTATTAATGAAATATATATCTACTAGATGGTAGTGTTGTTTTGAGAGATTTGGGTCTAAAACTGTTCCAGATCGTGTCGATGCTTGACTCAAGAGAATGCTAAACTATGTTATCAAGTAAAACCACCGGCGCAAATGACATCATTATTGACTCATACATGGAAAGAATGGCAATAGAGAAAAATACCCAACATAGACATTTACAGGCTATGTTCCTAGGCTGATAATGGTATAATTATAATAAGACATGCATAGACCGAACATTATGCCAGTTCAAAATAAAAGGAACATATATCATGTTTAAAACTTAGGATCTGTTCTAGAATATATATTCAAAACTGGCATGCATGTAATATATATATATATATATATATATATATATATATATATATATATATATATATATATATATATATATATATATATGTGTGTGTGTGTGTGTGTGTGTGTGTGTGTGTGTGTGAATTTAAAACGATTTAGGCTATTGTTAGAAATTTATATTTTGTCAACGCATTACTTTGGCGTAACCGAACGTTAGCATTACATAAAAAATTAGCTTTATTGTTTGAAGAAGTGCCAAGCCGATTTCACATTAACTTAGAGAAAAGCTTAGTAAGTGCATGATTGGTCTATTGGAGGATCGTCTCTGCCTGCAATGTTCAATTGATACGATTCTAACGCTGTTACATGATCAATGATTGACATCAAGAATAAACAGAACAAATACACGTATGTATGTATGTATGTATGTATGTATGTATGTATGTATGTATGTATGTATGCTTTTGTTTTTGTTTTTATTGTTTAACGCAATTTTTCAGCACAATATGGGCTAAAATGGTGGCCAGTATAAATGGTGGAGGATGACCCCGGAAAACGCGAAAAACAACCACCGACCCACGAGAAGATGCTTGCAAGCTTTCTAACATACATTGGCCAAATCCGAGACTCGATCCCACGCAGATAGAGGTGAGATGGCAGTGGACAGCGCTTTAGACCACCCGGCCACTCAGAGCCCTACACGTAGGTAGGTAGGTATGTAGGTATATATGTATGTATGTATGTATTAATGTATGTATGTATGTATGTATGTATGTATGTATGTATGTATGTATGTATGTATGTATGTATGTATGTATGTATGTCTCTAAGAATCGCTTGAACTAATATAATTTGTATTCGCAAATAAAACTTTTAAAATCTCCTTGCGCAACATGGCTTCTACAGAGCGGACTGTATTTTGATCATTTCCCTCAATCATCTGCTTTAAATTAAAAACCGAATGAAATGTATTAAAATGCAGGAAAGGCACGTATATAGATAATATTTTAAAAGGAAATGTTTTCTTTAAAACGTTCTCGCATATAGTATTTGCGAACATTAGCAAGCTGTACCATTATGTCCCCAAGTTGCTACTCCTCCTCCTAGGTCTGTTGTTTGCTTACCATTTCCATTTACAAGTAGGTGATACTAATATAAAGCTATGGTCGATTCTAACATGAGAATTACATTTGTCCCTAGAAGTTCTGTCAATAAGGCACTTGTAATATACATTAGTTTCATGTAGTTATAGCACTTCTGAATACAAAGTCAAATTTATGAACGTTGTGGTATTTGTTGAAAATCAGAACGAAATTGTCACGTCTGTGAAACGTATTTTTATCATCGACTTGATTAGATCAAAACGTGTTTGATGTCGTTTCTACGTGACAGAGTCCGAACACGCAGTGCATGATCAAATTCGTCATTGATGAGTCATGTCAATACAAAATATCTGCCCTAAAAATGGTTACGTTATCGGGTCTTGTGCTGATGTATTGGTGGGCTAATGCATGTATAGTTGTAATAGTTAATCGAAGCTGAAACAATGCTTAACAATGCTTTTTTTTAATTTATTTGATATTTATACAGAAGTTCATTAGTTTGTCCTATTTATTACAAATTATAATTCATACAAAAATTAGCCATAAATGCAGTTCTAAAGGAAAGTGAATGTTCGATATGATGCCAATTAAACTGCTGTGTGTAATCAATAGTAGAAGGTGCAGCAAACAAACACAAACGCATTATCCATCAACTTATAAATTAACATAACCGCAAACAATTCAATCTCAATAATCCTTAGTCCCGCTTTAATTTTTTCCGAAATTTCTGTCACATCTGAAAGTGTACAGTCTGGGGATATTTTCTGCTACAACAATAATACGAACAAATACCATACCTAATTTAGTAAAGAACTGTTACTAGGATACAGGAATTTCTCACATTTTTGTTAATAAGAAGCCGGATAATCAACGTTTTGCTTACTCACCCTGACCACGTTCCTATGGCGGATTTTGGAAGTAAAATAAGACCCAACAAAGACGCAATTAATATTTCTTTGAACCACATCGTAGAATTACGTTGAGTTAAATTCAGTTTAAGCTCTAACTTATGTTTTCAGAATGATCGTTTCCATCTGAAACGCGCACGTGTATTGTTTTCGCTGTCGAACTAGGTCTGCCGCTGGTGACGATGATAGATGATAGATACACTTTGTAAGTTGTGATCAAAACTCATTGATATCAGGTAGGAAGTTATGTTGTTTCATGAGAAAAACTGGTTTAGACAAGCTTGTACTTAGGCCATGCAGGGTCTAGTGATCGACTCTTGGTTACATAGAAATTACACCAGTTTCGTTTGTTCCAAAATAAACATATGCCTAGAGCAAAAACCAAAAGCAAAACTAGTAAGAAAAATAATGAACAAACAAAAAATGGGTTATCTAGGAAATTTCTACACAAACAACTTTAATCAGATACGTGGGTAATGATATTATGGCTATTTGGATAAGATGAAATTTTTATCTTTCTTTTATCTGACATTTGCACGATTAGAGCTAGCTAAATTGGGCGATTTTCAGATGCATATTTAAACATCCGGTACAAGTTGTATTATTTGACTAGTAGGTTGTGAAATGGAGATTAGGATAATGTTCGTTGCATAATTTTTTGTCGGAAATGAGATTTCTTCTATCATCTAAAAAGGAACACTTTCATCTAGAATTTACTTGTGCTCATTTAAAATATTATAAATCTAAAACTGACTTCATCACGTGACATCGTCGTCCATATTGGATTCCATCGTCAAAATTCGAACCGGGAACTATTAGGACATTTTATTATTAGTTATCTGGCAAAAATCAATAAATTATTTAAATCAAATATACGTAACACCTTCCCCCATAAAATAAAAAGAAAGGTTTATATAATAAAACCTTCTTTTTATCACAAACCAATTTACACCTGAAGTTAAAAGAACTCATGTATATAATATATTGTTATACACGGGAAAGAGCGTCTGCAATTAAATTATCTTTTCCCTTGATGTGCCGGATGTCAAGATTATATTCCTGCAATAACAAACTCCACCTTAGTAATCTTTGATTTTTGTTTTTCATCTTACCGATGAAAGTAAGTGGGTTGTGGTCACTAAAAACTATAATCGAAGAAGGAGCTGAACATAGATAAATTTCCAAATGTCGCAAATCCAAAATCAATGTCAAACTTTCCTTCTCGATAGTTGAATAATTTCTCTGGTGCTTGTTCAATTTGTTTGAAGAATAGCACACTGGATGTTCAATACCAATTTTGTCTTCTTGAATTAAAACTGCTCCAACCCCAACATCACTTGCATCGACAGATAATTTGAAAGGTTGACTAAAATTTGGAGTTGCATGAACTGGTGCTGTTTCAAGTATGGCTTTCAACTTATCAAAAGTCTCCTGACATGTTTCAGTCCAAACGAAACTTGTTCTTCATTTTAAATAAATTTGTCAGGGGTTCTGCAATTATGGAAACTTTTGAACAAAATTTACGATAGTATCCAGCCATACTAAAAAACAGCATCAGTTGCTTTCTATTTTCAAGCACAGGGAATTTAGAAATAGCCTCAACCTTAGCAACTATTGGTTTAACTAGTCCATGTCCCACAATATGTCCTAAGAACGTCAAACTAGCACGGCAGAAATCACTTTTAGATGAATTAATTGTCGAACATGCATCATTTAGTCTGTCAAAGAATTTTCGAATTGTTGCTAGATGTTCTATCCAGGTGTCGTTGTAGATGATGACGTCATCTATATAGGCATCACAATTTTCTAGGTCAGAGGTGATCATATTCATGAGACGTTGAAATGTACTTGGTGACCCTTTCATCCCGAAAGGCATTGCTTTATATTGGCAGAGTCCATCTGGAGTCACAAATGCCGAAATTTCCTTTGCTCTTTCCGTTAGTGGAATCTGCCAAAATCCTTTCAGATGGTCAAATTTGGTGACTTTCTTGGCATTCCCAATTTTGTCAATAGTCAGTTCTTGGTAATGGGAATGAATCTTTTTTGTCACACTGTTCACCTTCCTATAATCAGTGCACATACGGAACGTTTTATCTGGTTTTGGAACAAGTATGCATGGTGAACTCCAATCACTTTTACTGGGCTCGATAAAATCCTTCTCCAGCAAATATTGAATTTCTTTTTTTAAGTATTCCTGTTTGAGTGGATTCATCCTGTATGGATGTTGTTTAACAAGTTTGGAATTTTAAATTTGAACGTCATGAAAAATTTTGTTTGTCCTTGTAGGAATATCTGGAAATAAGTGCTCATTTTCAAATAATAACTGTTTCAGTTCATTTCTTTCTTGCACTTGTAAATGTGAAAGTTTCTGGTCTAGATCGTTCATAATTTCTGAATTACAAGGATTCGTCATTCCAATATCAATATAATATGATGATATTTCTTCACTGAGTGGGACAGTTACAACTACATTAATTACAGGTTTAACATGGCTATCTCTTTCAACATACTCTTTAGCATGTTTATATGGCAGAGTTGTGTTTGTTTGCGCCTGCCAGATGTATTTATGATGTAACTTAAGTCATTAATTTTCCTGTCAACTGTGTAGGGACCATAATATTTGGCCTGAAGAGGATTTTGTGGCATTGGTAAGAGAGCCAGGACTCTACCACCAGGCTGAAAACTCCTTTCCTTCGACCTTTTATCATATCTTGATATAATGTTAGATTGAGCAGAGTCCAGATTTGATCTTGCCACATCACAAGCCTTTGCCAACTTGTATCTAAAATCAGAAACATAATCAAGAAGATTGATCTCAGTATCTTCATTAGAAAGAAGTTTCTCTTTCAATAGCTTCAATGGTCCACTCACAGTGTGTCCAAAAAACCAGTTCAAAGGGACTGAAGCCTAAGAATTCTTGAACTGATTACCTAACAGCAAGCAAGAGTAAATGAATGCCTTTATCCCAATCTTTATTCGTATCAAAACAATATGGTCGAATCATATTTTTCAAAGTCTGATGGAATCGTTCTAATGCCCCTTGTCTCTCAGAGTGATAGGCAGAAGATTTGAAATGCTGAATGTCTAATTCATACATAATTTGTTGGAAAATTCCAGACATGAAGTTTGAACCTTGATCAAACTGAACAGATTTGGGAAGGCCGTACTGAGTAAAAATCTTTATCAAAGCTTTTACTATTGTTTTAGATTTTATATTTCTTAACGGAATTGCTTCTGGAAACTTTGTTGATGCACACATAATACTCAACAGGTATTGGCTACCTGACTTGGTCTAGCGTAAGGGACCTACACAATCTACCATAATTCTACTAAAGGGTTTGTCAAAGGCAGGAATAGGTTGTAGGTGAGCCTTAGGTATCTTCTGATTGGGTTTACCTACCATTTGACAAGTATGGCAAGATCTACAGTATTTGGCACTATCACTTTTGATTTTTGGCCAATATAAGTGAGTCAAGGTCTTGTGATAAGTTGTATTAATCCCTAAATGACCAGCCAAAGGATGTTCATGGGCCAGATTAAGTATTTCCTGTCTGTAAGGTTTTGGAACTACTATTTGATAGTTCACTGACTACTCATCACCAGCAGGTATCTCCATTTTTTATTAGAATTCCATTTGTAATTAGTGGCTTCAGTCTCGCTTATGGCCCTTTGAAACAACCAGGAGATCTCAGGATATTTTTCCTGTTCGACGACAAGTGACTGTCGTTTAACACCCTGATTAGAATAAAGAGAATGAGTTGTTAAAAAAGGATATGATCAATACCTTCTGATTAATCCAAACAAGGAGTAAAAGTGACCTCATTAAAAGCCTGACCTATACACGTGTCAGCTAAAGGAATACTGTCTCAAGAGTTTTCTTTATAGAACCCTTCGATATGAATGGTTCATAATTTTCCATAATAAAATCAGACTGGGATTTATTAGACCCAACAAATCTATTGCTTTAAATACATTACTGTGACCTTGACCTCCTAGAAATAAGAACATTTGGAACAGGTCTGTTTTGATTCTGATGCCCATTTTTCAATTTGTAGCAATCAGAAATAACGTGTTCTTTTTTCTTGCAATAGGTACACGTCGGAAGAGACAAGGATCTAGAATCAAGCTTCTCTGAAGTTTGATTTTTAAAAGTTTTGCGAGTTTGAGTTTTAGAAGGGTTTGTATTAGGCGGAAATACTTTTCTGCCAGAAGACTGTTGAGTAGAAGTCTTGTTAACAAAAGGAACTTTATGTGTCAAAGAATATTTGTCAGCAGCTCGAGCAGCATTTTCCAAGGTTTCAATCTTATGCTCTTCAAGATAAGACTTAACATCACTATGGACACAGGTTTTGAACTCTTCAATTAATATAATTTGCTTCAGATTTTGATAATCTTGTTCAACGTTCTTGGCTAAGCAACATCTATCAAAAAACTGCTATTTTTCTCTAGCAAATTCGACATGAGTTTGTCCAGCTTCTTTTCTGTAATTTCTGAATGTTTGCCGATAAGCTTCAGGGTCTAACTCATAACCCCTTAGAATGCATTCTTTAACCACATCATCGTAACCACTTTGGTGAACAGACAGTGAAGTGTAAATCTCACTAGCCTTACCAGTAAGTACACATTGTAATAACTGAGTCCAATTCTCTCTTGGCCACTTTAAATTTTCTGCAACTTGTTCAAAACGAATGAAGTATTTGTCTACTTCTTTTTTCTGAAAGGGGGCACTAATCTAATATTCCTTGCTAAATCAAAATGTAAATTTGGATTTGAAGTATGATGGTGAATTTGGCTGGCCAGCTCTATTTCTTTTATTTTAATTTGATATTCCATTTCTTTCCCCTTCCCTCTCTCTCTCTCTCTCTCTCTCTCTCTCTCTCTCTCTCTCTCTCTCTCTCTCAATCCGCATCTGCTCTTTCTGTAATTCACTTTGCCTTTCTTTCTCCTCTTTCTCTTTATCATATTGTAATTGTCTTTCTTTTTCCCTTACCCGTCTCTCTCTCTCTCTCCTCTATTTCAGATTGTAATTGTCTTTCTTTGTCCTTTTCCTGTCTTTCGCTCTCCCTTTCCTGAAATTCCAGCTTCTTCAACTCTAATTCCATCTTGATTTTTAATTCTAATTCCTTTAGTTTAATGTCA
This sequence comes from Unio delphinus, assembly GCA_029339505.1. Lineage (NCBI taxonomy): Eukaryota > Metazoa > Mollusca > Bivalvia > Unionida > Unionidae > Unio > Unio delphinus. The sequence continues at coordinate 3,319,093 of JAQISU010000003.1, read as the reverse complement.
GAGTCTGATGCAGACTTACTGACCGAAATCAAAGCACTTTGTTCCAAAACATCCTTTTCTACCAAAAACTGGACCAAATTTTTCTGATATATTGTTTCATTAAAAAAGCCTTGACTTCAGAAAGATCATATTTTCTGGCAAGTTGAATCAACTCATCTTTTTTAAAAGGATCTTATTGCTCCTGGGTAGGATTAGAAAGAAATATTTCTACTTTCGATGTCATTTTAATACAAGCCTGTCAGTCTCACCAAATATTTAAAAATTTCAAAAACATGGGGAATTCAAATTTAAAACAAACATTTCTGAGAAAAATTCTAGCCAAATTCCTATTTATCTCAATCTCGGACGATAGCTCCCAATTTCTATGTTACGTGATTAGGCTCGAATAAGCAGCAACATAGAAAGAAGTGAAAATAACAAGCTTGTAAAAACTTAACAAACAATTTATTGAGTACAAATATTTTCATAAAAGAAAATAAATAAACTTACGGTTTTAGAGAATCAAGTCCAAAAACTAATCCAAAAAGAATTCACAATATAATGCTTGTTTGATTTTGTTTTTTATAGTTTAACGCCATTTTTCAGCACAATATAGGCTATACATGGCGGCCAGTATCAATGGTGGAGGAAGAACCCAGACAACCCCCGGAAAGAGCCACCGACCCACTAGAAGCCACTGGCAAGCTTTCTCACATAACTACATTTGCTGAATCTTTGACTCGAACACACGCAGACAGAGGTTAGATGGCAGTGGTTCGTAACGGACAGCGCTTTAGACTACTCGGCCACTCGGGGCACCACACAATATAATGCACTAGTGGAATTGCAAGAGTCACAGAACAAACCCATGCTCGAAGAGTCACGTATACAGTATGATCTAGAAAGATGTCCTTGGAATCAACCAATCATTTTTGCGAGCATTGGTTCGTTCTGTGACCTTCTAGAAAATCACGTGACCGCTTCCTATTTACGAGGGAATCAGTATATAGCTGTGTTTTATAAGCTAACGGTTCAGTAGTTAGTCTGAGCTTTAGAATACAAAGATGTGTGTTATTGTCTGAGTGTATATTATTTCAATTCGTTTAGGATCAAGAGGAATTTTATGTGTTATTTATCTAGAAATTACTTGTACTCATTTGAATCATTATAAAACTAAAACTGACTTCATCACGTGACATCGTCGTCCATATTTGATTACATCGTCAAGATTCAAACCGGGAACTATTAGGACATTTTATTATCAGGATTCTTTTGGAAGATATTTTCTATAATCATTTTCACTTTTTGCATTCTAATTAATTTTCCATCGTGGAAAATAAATACGCCTACGCAATTCTGTTGCATTTCTACTTTTTTACAATATACTGCTACAAGTTTACACAGCATCTTTGCCTAAGTTTATGATCATTTGTGCGGAGTAGTTTTCAAACATATGGATAGCATTAAACTTAGCACGATCTTTTATCCACGCGCACAGTAGATGAAACACTACAAGATCACACTGAATTTCTAATTCCATCTCGATCTGCTGTAAATGTTTTCTCCATTTGTCTAATATAAATTATAAAATTCAGTGAAAGAAGATAATAGTCAAATCAAACCATAATGTATGACTAAGGTATTTAGATATTCACTAATTGCTCATTCTTCAGCCTACATGCTCGGAATCAGTGATTACATTTATTCTTTGATATCTTCAACGCGCAATAAAAATGACCATTCCTGTTTTTTTTTGGCTGAAATTGTCTGCTGCAGCATGGTTGTTTATCTAGCACATAACGAAACAACAATGTATGTATTATTTAAAAAAAGGTTTTGCTGTTTGCTTCTTCAACAAAGCTAAGTACTCTCAAATAGCTACAAAACATAGGTATTATTACGTCATTTTTAATTATCTATTATAAATATGCACAAGAAATCACGGCAATGCCCGTAGAAAAGCAGGACAAATTATGTATTAATGAATACAAGAAAAGAGACTCAAGTTATTAAATGAAATATCAAAAAAACAAAGTTTTGTTTGAATTGGATTTAAACAATATATGATATTGGTTCTCTATATTTCTTATTATCCCAATAATTGTAGCAACCGTTTTGATAGAGACATTCTATATATATTCCGTTCGCTTATGCAACTGTTGATATGACAAAACTTGAATTCATGATTAAGCACTTCAGATCCCTTAAGGCATACTATTAACAGTTCAGTGAGACTTTATACAAATTTTATTTTAACCGAGTACTTATGTATTGTTAAGTTGGTTTATATTACTTCGGTTGTGTTGTCATCGTCAACGTGGGCTACAAATTTTGTCAAGACATTTCAGTATGATGAATAGAAATCCTGTACATGGGGTAATTATTAATTTACATGTTTTGTATTCGAACAAGGTGGTAACAATATAGCACGAATCTGAGGTTAGTCTGCATTGTTTTGCATACGACCACGAGCGTCACAAGGTCACCAATGTGTTGCAATTGACGGAAGGTGATATATGCCACCGTTATCAACCGTATGCACTAGTAGTACCGTCTTGGTCGAATGAGAAAATTGAAAATTGGCAATTACCCTGTGCAAGAGATATGTATTACTTTTAAACGTGATAAAACTGTCGGCATCGCTCCCTTTATTACGTTGGGATAGCTTGCTCCCAACATTAATTACTTTATTACAGAAGAACCACCCTGGCTCGTTGGTTTCAGAAATTGAAGTAATGATAGAGAGATGCAAATCTACGAGCCCCAAGTCTGCGGTGATGGCTGCTAAATTAATGAATACACAAATTGTGAAATTCAAATAAAACACAATTTAATAGCTTTCAATAACAGCCATTGCATTTCTCATATAAACGTCAAAACCCTATCACTCGTCTTTCACTCGACCAAGTGACGGCCTATTTCGAAATCTGACTTAGTGTGATAGGTTTTCTACTTATCATGTGTTCCTACTCCTCTGTATGATATTTCTCTGGATTGGTAATCAAATTACATCCAGTCCGTCTAACTTCTGCCTCCGTTGTTACTTTTCTTTGACTCCTTAAGTCTCGCGACAACTGAATTATGGTATGTCCCTCTGTCTTCTACAGTTCCTCTGGTCCCGAAAACCTTCTTGTACCGACGCACTAGTAATTCCCAGAATAACAAGTTTGCCGCAAATTTCTAATGACGTCAGAGTAGCTTATCTTCCCTTATAATGTGCGCGAGCTGATACCACGACAACGAATGTTTAGCTCTCAAGATAATAGATTTAAGCTTGCATTTCTAATGTTGGCCACATCTTTCTCAATTCCGAATGGATGTTGATTAATTTAATTATCAGACACTGACCCTCCCAATAGTCTGTCAAGGGTGCAATTACGACCCCGACCTGATGTACCTTTCTTTGATACGAATAACAGAATTCAATCACGTTTCTGTGCAAAATGTGTTGACAAGTACTACGTAACTGGCTTGCCTAAAACACAGCCAGTCATGAATTTTAATACCATGTCAAATTGTCAAATAATTGTCTTGACACCGCTTGGTTCGCCGAATTGACCATACATATTTACGGCTCGAAATTATTAGCCTCAGGGTCTAACATATACATGTTAAAATCTGGTTAATCCTTGAAACGTGACGACATCCCCCTCCAAAGCTTGAGAATAAAATATGTAATTTATTCTCCTACATTTCCTCCAAATGCAAATGTGTGTTACTCACGCACGAAACCAAAACTCACAGCGAAGCAACATGCTGACTACGGAAACGAATATACACACGACATAGGGTTTTTTACAGAGCAACGTATACCATTTCAACGCACCTACTCATGAAATCAGCGCCTGCATTCTCTGTTCCTTTCACCTATCTGATATGAATCTGGTGCTGCTGTAAGAACAGCAGCCATTGCATCAAGCGTCCTTTCGATAATTTTGCCCGCGCCAGATAGGCAAGAGGTTGGTGGACAGTTTCCAATATGAACTTGCGCCCGCACATAAACCGCTCGAACCGTGATATTCCGAAAACGATTCCGAGGCATTTTCTCTCCAATACGGATTATTTATTCTCGGCAGCAGACATTTTTCGACTGCTGTACGCGATAGGGAAAAGCATCCTCTCGTGCTCTTGTAACAACACTGCTCCTTGTCCTGTATCGCATGATTCGTGTTCGGTGCCATTCTCTGACACTTGTCACAGGAGAGTCAGATCCGCTTGACATCTCCCTAGACCCATGGCCAGTACAATTCTTTGACAAGACGGTCAAGCGTGTTGGCAATTCCCATGCGTTCTCTCTTGAGACGTGCGTGCGCGAGTTTTAACACTTCATCTCGCTTCTCTTTCGGCACGACGACTTGCTTAAAATGTTCGCTGGATTTTCTTGCGTGGCGATGCATTTCCTCTTCAGCATATTTGTGCCACTGCGGGAGAGTTGCAACCTCCTGCTCAAGCTTCCTCAACTCATCCGGAAGTACGTTACTGACCGGTGTCGACGTAACTTCCATCGGAGTCGGTTTCCTCTGTGAACTCTTGGATCTGGTTTCCACAGCTCTCATCAGCATCGGTGTGCAGGTTTAGTGGTTTGGTTGTGGCAATACATAACGACATACCAGTGGGACGTCATGTAAATTCCAGCCAAGTACTCAGCTTCAATTTTCCCCTTCATGTAAGATGAATCGAGGTCAATGACAAAATCTGGTAACGAGTTACGCGTATTGTTAGCATACTGGACTTAAATTACCTCTCCTGTGTAGTCATCAGCCTTCACGTATTTCTTGTCGACAATCGCTGGAACGCTACTCCCAGTTTTGTCCAAGATGGTGGCACCTTCTCCGTTGACAGTTGCACACGCAAGGTTTGCTGGCTTGCACTCCTTTTTAGCAACGGCATTCACCTAGATATGCCTGCCTTGGGACAGTCACTAGAAAAATGCCACATGCGCATGCAGTTGAAACACGTCGGCGGCCCTCGCCGACCTGCAAGTCCTGTTTTCGTGGGTGAGGTCTGTCCGGGTCTATTGATGGCATCCTGGAGAGTATGAAATTGAGAGTGGGACTCGGTTGTCTTTTTTATCGATTCCCGAAAACGTTTACGGTACCTTTCTGCAGTCAGACCATGATGGCACAAAAGGCCTTCTTAAGCGCAACTTATTCCTAAGCAGGGTCGGAAGCTATGTTGTGGTAAAGTTCGCGAGCTGCACGTTGCAAAACGGTTGAGGCATTGATCGTCCAATGCTGAGAAGAAATTTTGTGAGCGGTCGCAAGTGTCGAAAATTGCAATAGAAAATCGTCAATGGGCACGTGTTTGGCATTGAATCGCGGCATACTAATCTGTACCATTCGTTGGCCGATGAGTCGTCGTATGCTTCAGTCAGGGATCGTACTGGAGTCGTTGCTATCGTTAGTCCTAGCTCCTTCCTTATCCATTTTTACAGCGTGAGAGAGCTCTCGTTCTTTTGTAGCCACGCATATACGGGCAGCTCTAGCTCTTTCTGCCTTGCTTTTTCTATTTCGGTGTCTTTTCCAGCCCTTCATTCTTTATGCGTTCTTCTATAAAAACTGGTGGGCAATCTCCCTCGCAGCCGAGATCTCCCGCGCCCATGACACGGTACTCTTTAACCATCTGTCTTTCTGTAGCCAAGATATTATTATTATACTAACAATAAGTGATACCTTGTCGAAGCTTACTAAACAATTAACAGATGTTAACGTTTCCAATCAAATACGCACCGGTCGACCACTACCTTCGCTCAGATAAGATATTTTGCTCGATATTTGCTTCATCATTACTGCAAGCAATCATAAATCTATCAAGCGTGCCAAGATCACAATATAATATAAACAATATGACAAATCGAACAAATCCATATGCACAGGACGGAAAATATCTCACACTGGTCACTACTACTTCCTACAAAATAACTTTAGATCGTAAATAGAATATTTGTCTAATTAATTCACATCCCGGACGGGAGCGCCCATGTAAAGATTTCCATTATTTAAATTTTACAGATGGCCCAACCTTGCTCGTTTTTGTCAGAAGCTGAAATAGTGATAGAGAGATGCAAATCTCAGAGTCAACCGTCAGCGGTGCCTACAGTTAAATTAATGAATACACAAAATGTGAAATTCAAATAAATAACAATTTAATATCATTCAATAACGGTCACCTCTCAAATAAAATTCAAATTTAAACCGTCGACCAAGTGACGGCCTATTTCATCATCCGACTTAGTGAGATAGATTTTCTTCCTGTTCTGTGTTCCTACCCATCTGTATTATCATTCCCTGGATTGGTAATCCTATTCCCTCCAGTCCGTCTAACTTATGCCTCCGTTCTCACTTTCCTTTGTGTCCCAGAGACTCGGACCAACTGCACTCATTGTTCGCCCAATTTACCTTCATACATATTTACGGCGTGGAATTATTAGCTTCAGTGTCTAATATATACATGTTGGAATCTAGTTAATCCTTACAACGTGACAGTCATGAAAATAAGAAATGAAAACTGTACCTCGATCTAACACTATTGATATGTTATAAAGCTCAATTTGAGGATTTCGGTATTACAGGTTTAGGTTATAGGTTTTCATTGAACACACACACACACACACACACACACACACACACACACACACACACACATACATACATACATACATACATACATACATACATATACGAACTAAACCTCTTAGGTATTGAATGGTATTTTGCTGACTTTTCATACCTGTAATGGTTTCATTGGACCTGTGAAACAAAACAAACGCTGTATGATATATCTCCTTCACCTAGAATACATACATACATACATACATACATACATACATACATACATACATACATACATACATACATACATACATACATATATATGATCCAATTCTAAATATATACTGTATGCATTTTTAAATAAGTAACCTAAAAAACATTTCTTTACCGCCGACCTTGCACTAAACCAATAATATGAGAGAGAGAGAGAGAGAGAGAGAGAGAGAGAGAGAGAGAGAGAGAGAGAGAGAACGTTAATGTGAGGGTGGGTGGGGAGAAAGTACACCCATAAGTGTAATCTTACTGTTATGCCTTTAAATCATATATTAGAAAAACTATCTTTTATTCTTGTTTTAAAGATCTTTGAATTTCATATTTGTTTTCGCTGAAATTTTAACCTTATATCTGAGATTGCAATCAAAAAATATCTTGGCACAGTTAAAAGAGAAATCGTCCTGATCCTTAATTTGTGAAAGAAAAATGTACGAGATGATCTACAAAAAGCATGCCAACGTAAAAGCTTACACATGGATAGAGTTATAAGGTTACATCATGAACAGTCATTATTATTCCTGATCTTTTCCGTTGATAACGACAGTATGATGAAAATAGTTATATGAGAATATTTCTTTCTTCACGTTAGACAAAGCCATGAATATTTAATATTCCTGCAAATTTTTGTATCTACTAATCGAAATCAAAATCGATAGATTACTTTTATATGCACGCCATCTCGAATATCTAACGCTGTGAATCATATATTCGTCTCACTTAATCTGAATCTAGAGTATTTAAATGTACTGAGTTACTGCCTAAAATTGTGCTATTTTCCAAAAATGTAGATAATTTTAAGACGTTGTGTTTCATATGGTTTACATATATCTAAATGGGCGACGGGCATTGCCCTCTTTGGATAATATCTGCATAAAATCTTTTGAATTCCATTTGTATTGGAATTACATTTTAACGTGCAGCGTAAGGCTCACAATAAGTACTTGTTTTAAAAATAAATTTTAAATGCGTGTTAGATACTGCCGTATTTTCCAAGCTATCTACGTATCCCCGCATTATCAAAATACTTGATAAGGTTGTTGTTTATGGGTATAACACCATTTTTCAGCGCGTGATAAGGTAGTGTAATTTGTGAAGGAAAATTCGGGAAAATCCACTTAGAACCACCGACCAAAGTACAGTTAAGCTTACCGCCATTACACTGATTGAACCCGAGATTTGAATCCATGCGGACAGAAGTAAAATGGCAGTGAAAAATGGTGAGAGCCTTAGATCACTCAGCCATTCGTTATATAAAATAAAATTTACACCTTTACTACCCTTAACAGCTTTACCTGTTTAACATACAAGTTCAGGGAATGAGCGGAATAATTACAAGATAACACCAAGTTCAGTGTACTTACAATATTGCAGCAGCATCTGATAAACAGATGACCTAACCGGATATTGGAGTCTCATATGACACTTAATAACCTAGATAACCAAAATAAACCTGATATCCTGACAGACGTTATGGAAAAATGTTGAATAACTTTATCTCAGTGCTTCATATTCTGGCATGACCCAGTATAGAAAAGAAATATGGTGACACAGTACTTGTTAAACTTCGTTATCAAGAACGTTAATTCTTAAAATACAGCCATTAATATTATTTTTGACGTGTTCATTTCCTTTCGTTTCTAGCATATGTGGGGGATATATAAATTATGTATTTATTAGCACTTTTAGGTTTGTGTATATTTGCGAGAAAGAGTATGTGTGAAAGACGAATATCTGCAAAATGTGTTGCTTTTAGTATTTTGTATGAACATTTAAGAATAAAGAAAATTTACGAACAACATATCTACCTTTAGAAACTTAGTTATGCTCGAATTAGTAAACAAAATTGTTCCAATTAGACAAACGGTTCTTGTTTCAAGAAACCTGTACGGGAGGGTACACTTTTACAACATTAATATAAGTCAATCAAAACAAAGAATGATAATCCATACTGTTTACCCACTGCGTATAATGTCCCTATATCACCACACCTTTAGGTTTTTCAAAAGAAGTTGTGGCACAAAGCATGCAATTTGATAAGACACGTTATTTTATCAATGTTCTGTTTAATTCTAGGAACCTTTACTGGTCGTTCTCACATCATGAGAAAGAATTCCATTCCAAAGACTGTCATTTTTATCTAAAATCAAGTATAAAATGTTTATTGAAACTCATTCAATTAAACCTGTCTTTTAGAGTCCTCTTTTGTCAGTATATGTCTGGGGAGCATCAAAAGAGAGACTGCATGCATGGTTAATAGGTAGCGATGTTTGTATTTTGCAAAGCAAAACAAACAACAATGGTCTGTCATTTGGATTGTTTATTAACAAACGATGAATACACATAGATAAGAATATTTTTTCTTAACCGCCGACCTTATGTATTGCCAATGAATAGCAACACACTGATTTTGCATATTATAAAGTTTTCCTGGCTTTTCTTTCAAATAATTCATATTTGATATATGAATATTGTTCCACCGTACCCCATTCACAATCCGCTTCCATTTTTCCGTTGTAAATAAATGGCACACGATGTCATATTTTATTGTGTTACGTGCTTAGGGTCGAATAAGCAGCAACATAGAAAGATTGAAAACTAACAAGCTTGTAAAAATTTAACAAACAATTTATTCAGTACTAATATTTTCATAAAAGAAAATAAATGAACTTACGAATTTAGAGAATCAAGTCTAAAAAAATAAAATATGATAATAAAATGTCCAAATAGTTCCCGCTTCGAATCTTGACGAGGTAATCCAACATGGCAGACGATGTCACGTGATGCAGTTCTGATTTTATGAAAGTTTATGAACACAAGTAATTTTTCAGATAAATAACACACATCAGATAAATAACACAATAAGTCATCTTGATCCAAACGAATTGAAATAATTTCCAATATAAAGTAATAACACAATAAATTCCTCTTTATCCAAACGAATTGAAAAAATTTACACTCAAACTATAACACACAACTTCGTATTCTAAAAGCCCAATTTTCTACTGACTTTTCTCTCACAGAACAATAATTTAAGTGCCCGTTTTTCGTAAACAGAAAGGGGTCACCTGATTTTCCAGAAGGTCATAGAAAGGACCCATGCTCCTAAAGGCACGCACTCACCACACGAAAACCAGCTATGTCCTTGGAATCAACCAATCATTTTAGAAGCCTATTTATCACCTTCAAACAAGGCCAGAAATGAGGTTAACAAGCATGGTCAACACCTGGTTGTTTACAGATGACCCCACCTTCTATAAAATCTCTCAGAATTAATAAATTTTAAATCCAAAATGTCAAATTTGAATCTGACAAATATAAATAAATGTTTTAAATAAAATATACGTAACAAGTGCCTATTCTTGGATTTTGATATATTTTCCGACAGATGTTCTAACTTTTTCATAGCAAATGAAAGTTTTTTTAGTATGCTGAAAAATATACCATGTTTTCTTTCTCCGACAAATATTAATGTTTTTTTTTCTTCTTTAAACGTTTTTCTGACCTCCACACGTATTTTTCACGCCTTTGCTATTTGAAAATGTGACTTCTTTGCACAGAATTAAAAATGTATCAATGCCAGGCCGTACGTGTCGTCGTCATTGTATTTTGCATAACCAGTCATTTCGATAATGCTTACTTGGTACTAGTCGTATATAAAAACCTTTATGTAGTAACACCTTTTCCGTAATTGATTCTCCAAAGTATAATTAGATTGTTCATTTCACAGTATATTGTATTAGTTTCGTATTTTTAGTGTACATTTTTACCACATATTAATGATAATTGTGTAATCGAATATACCTCCCGGGTCGTAGTCAAAGTGTTTTAGATAATTGAATTTGTCAGTCGTACAAGATGGAGAGCTGCAGTTATCGTACAACTTTTAACGAATTCTAAACATCAATGAACATTCTTGTCACCTTCAACTTAGTCAGAAACTTTAACAGAATACAAATATATTCCATCGTCTTAATGATCTATTGTAATCATTTATCAATGTTGATTATCCGAGGTTTCACGCTGTCATCATTAGAACACAACTGGCAAATATACAGCTTTTCTATTAGATTGTATTATATCTTTTGTGATGCTTGTAACCAGCACATATACTTTTTATTTGTGTTTTATGCTATATTATGCAATTCTGATTAGAGTAATCACTCACCAGCTGTGCTTACTTAATATAATATTAGGATAGTTAGAATGTAGTGGCTAGTAGTTTCCATTTATTGTGCTAATTTAAAGTTGTAAAGGTGGGCTGTAACTCCCAATATAATAACTACTAAACGTATGCCCATCAAGAAATATGAATACAATTAATGTATTTTTGGTGCATTTGTTCAGGACTTAAAACTTAATTATATTATAACATATATAAGGTTTAAGTTAAACATGGTAACCGAACAAAATTATATCAGCGATAAAGCAAAAGAAGAAACAAAATCCCCCCAACCCAATTCTTATTTGTTAAAATAATTAATATGGTTACTGGCATGATTTAATAATCTAAGACATATACAATTCAAAATGTCGATATAACACAATACTTTTTTTTAAAATTGATTTTCCATCAAATGACATCAGATGGAAAAAATCTTTGTGATATCAATAACGAAGTTTTTTTTCCTGGTCTCTGCTGTGTCTTACGAATGGTTATATTGACATTGAGTAAACAAGAACATGGTATTAACTTGTCATGCACATCACGTGTATATCGATATTTAGACATTCGTCCGCCACGTAGTGCATTTACTAATTTTCCCAAAGCAGATTAAACTGTTTACCCGTTACGTACGCAATCCTTCCTGTTCAATCTAAACATATAGTAGCGAGTTTGTAAATCAAATATTCCAAAAACCGTTGTTAAAAGTTTGAGAAATGTGTTCTTCCTTGCTACTATTTGTATTTTAAATAAATGGAATTTGTTTTTCTCCTTCTAAGGACATTACCTTTCCATTCAAAATGTTCGTGCATTACATTAAACTACCTAACATCACCCTCATCAATCACATTTAAAGGCATACAACCTAAGTTTTTCGACATTTTTGTTCTTGCAATTGCATGATATTATAAAAAGTATAGTAGAAATAATGAGTAATTACAGGTCATTCAGTTTCAAAAAATGTACATCTGTAAGTTTAATCAATGAAAATATAACGATTTTCTGTACTGATTGCTAATTAATTATGCAGAAACGGAATTTACCGATCTTCTCCGTAGTCGTAGTGTCACATGAAGTCGAGGTAAGCATATGTTTCGCTTTTGAGTAATTATTGCCCTATTCTTCGTCTGTCCTTCTCCTTAGTTCATTATAGTCACCCACAATATATGTATTGCTTATAGATTTCTCATTATATATGATAAATTACAAGTAGTAGGCAAAAAAGTCAATACGATGGAAAATCCTGACAATAAGAGGTTCCTTTAAGGGGCGATTCTTGAAAGTGTTTACTTGTCGTGTTTGTTGAGATTGTGTTAAGTTGTAAGATAAACCAACTAAAAATGTGATAATTTGTATCATTGTAATCAGAACCACTATTAAAAGGCAGCAGAAGAAGATAATACCACCGGGGTAAATGGCATACTGCTAATAGGCAATTTATTTTATGGACTTAATGGATACCTAAGTACTGGCAACAGACTTGTCATTCCAAGCTGTTGTGTATGGCGCATAATGGGTAAATAATTTTGGCCAGTACCATTTTGGATTTACTTGAGGAAGACTTGGGTGATCTATCCAATGATATGATGTGTGAATAATGAAATTTATGTTTATTTTAAGTTGTATAAAGCATTTCTTTTGTAGTATGCAATTTTTATTTTGCATGAACAAGTTTTGTTTTAACTACCTACCCACTAAACAATGATTATATGTATGGCTATGTTTTGAAACAACTGTGAGGAGACTGCTTATTAAAAACATGAATTGAAGTTGACTAGCATTGTCTTAGGATGCAAAGGATGTAAACAACAAAAGTACACTGGTGAACATGATTTTAATTGTGCATATACAGTTAAATTAATGAATACACAAAATGTGAAAGTCAAATAAACAACAATTTAATATCATTAAATAACAATCATCTCTCAAATGAAACTCAAATTAAAACCCTATCACTCGTCTTTAACTCAACCAAGTTATGGCCTACCTATTCTATCATCTGACAGTAATTGATTTTCCACCTGTCCTGTGTTCCTACTTATCTGTATGATCTTTCTCTGGACTGGTAGTCCAATTGCCTCCAGTCCGTCTAATGTCTGCCTCCGTTCTTCCCTTCTCTTTGTCTCTCAGAGACATTTTATATCAGAAACTAGTGTACCATTACTATAACAGATTGATTACAGACATCCCATTCCAAAATACTAGACAGTTCTATAGAAAATAAAATTAATGTTTTAGTATCTTGTGCTTGTTTTTTATACTTTTGACAAAAGTGATTACCATTTACTCAATGCCAAACTTTAGTTCATCACCTAAACAAACTACTGCAGAGAAACAAATATTGAAATTAAGCCCATCCCCTCACCCCCATGTATGTTTCCTATTGCATTTCTTTTAAAATTAGGGTAGCTAGGCACACACACACACACACACACACACACACACTGATTAGTATATATAATGTACGAAGTACAATGCAAAACTGGCTCAGATATACATATAAAATTCAGGAATGCAGGGGTCATGCTACCAGTGTTGATACTAATTAGCCTACACAGACAAACAAACTCTTACACATTCACAAGGGTGTTTTAATTGCTAATTGACCATTAACCCTGTTTGCAACAATATATCACTGCTCAAGTTAATGAAATTGGGCCTACTACACAGTGATGAAAATATGCCAAATTCCGTTTCAAAATTGTAACAGTGTGTGTGATTTGCATTTTTAACATACCTTGAAAAATGTTTGAGTCATATTGCTATGATGTTTGAAGTGTGGCAGTTTATAGTGATGTCTAGCACGAGGTATCATGCCGCAGACATGTAGCATGACATCCCACCCATTTACATTATCCTGACAGTAGGACGACCAGTCCATACACTAACCTCTTAATGCTGAGCACCAAATGGGGCAGCTGTTAATACCATTTTTATGTGTTTGGTATGACTTGGCCAGGGATCAAGGACTCCAACCTCTTGCATATGAGGTGGATGCTCTTAACACTAGGCCACTGGAACGGTCAACACCAGTATGTAAATAGTAATTTGTTAACAAATATGGTCGGTGAATATCATTTCTAATTTATTTATTTTTTTTAATTAAAAAAAGACAGAAGTTAACAGCATTATTTTCTTTATAAAATCAGTTTAAAACTGTATGTGAACCTTTAATGGCATGTTTAGCGGGAGCAATTAAATCAAGATGAAGAGTATGGATTGAAGTCATTTGCTCCAATGTACATTTTTTTCTTTTTCAAAGTATACTAGAAATCTTTCTGATTGCAATTTTACACAAAACATTTAGAAATTTTTTTTATTAAAAAGTACTTTATTATGCAATAATACATACTTGTAATTACATGATTTTAATCTTGTTACTTCTATAAGATTAAATGATTTACAATGTATAGCCTCTGCTGTGCTTTTTTTATACATCATATGGCCAAAATACACTGCATCTACCTCAATCTAAACATACATATAAGACAAGTATAAATGCAATGGGTATGAAAAGTTAGAAAAGGTCTTACATCTTGTTGTTCAAATGCACGTTTTTTTTAAAGCTTTAAGAACATAATCAACAGTGGTCTGAAGATAAACTGCTACTTGGAAATCAAACAGATGCTGGACTTTAGCTCATGGTAGGCACTTCAAGAAAGACTTAGTCAAAGTCTATATGGGTCCATGGTTTGGATCATTTCTTACCATACAATCACTAGAATAGTCTCTCCATAACAATTTGATATCAACAGGTGTTACCTGACTAAAAGGTCTAAATCATTTTAACTTAAAATGAGATTTCTGCTTTGTAACAATCTCTTCTGTAGGTGGTGGTGGTATTGGAGCAAGTACATCAGATATTCACCTAGGATCATTTATGTCCAAAACAACTGGCTAGTTCATGCCAACTCTATCATCTAACCTCATTTCAATATTTTCATATTTATTTCTGGAATATACAGGTACTGTTGATCATCTTTCTTTGGGTATGCAGACCATCTCTCACCTTTTTGTTGAATGACCTTTGGTATCTGACAAGAAAATGCAAACATTTCACTGACAATGTCATTTTATATTTTTTTATTCTCACATGTCCCAAAAAAAACTGCATACACTTACATGTAACAAATCATTTTGCTACAGATGAAAATGTCAAAATAGCAAATCTGTACCTTACCCATATATCATAAAAATGTTTAGATTCTATACAGAATTTTCTAATTACATTAGACTAATTCTAACCAAAATTGGTTTTTGAAATTTATTTTAAAAAATGTCTTCTGTAAAAGATAAAATTGTACCACAAACAGATGGTTTATCAACTTTCAGGTAAAGCATTAATATTTTAACAAAGATGAATTATTATGTTAACAAGAATAAAGTTTATTACCTTATTGTTCACACTGTGTTTACAATCACATCTCTGTCAATATGATTGTTGTAATCAAGAGCTGCCAACATATTCCTAGCTCTGAAAGCTGATGGCTTATATGAATGACTTTTGGAGGCATACAATAAAATCAAACTTCTGGAAATTCTTCAGTTCTGCTGTACTTCTGAAACAAAGTAAAATGACTAAATAAATAAATTGATTCAGATGCAGAGAACTATTAACATTTATAAATCCCCATTAATCTGTTTCGATGAAAATGCCAATGTACAGTAGCATTATACAGGCAGAGAATAATCAACTCATTACACCCATACTATTTTTTTTCCCTTGTCACCTGGGGGTAGGGAGCGCATTTGTGGGCTAATTTTGAATACATTGAAATACATCTGTTTCCAAGAGATTTGATTAGATATACACCTAGGTGTGCTAGAAACATCATTCGGCATAAGGATAAAAGTGGGAGTTTTTTCTTCTTCTGACCCATCATTTTCCTCCTGGCCACTTTTTACTTCCATCCCCAATTTATCCTACTTTGCAATTGTTCACCTGTATGTGTATAGCTCCGACCGGTGTGAATTAGATTGCAAGCAAAAAAGTAAAAAGTCCAGAAACAAAATCTGATTCCAAATATGGACATGTGTGCAAAAATCGGGCAAAGCTTGACCCCTCCCTCATTGTACACATGCATACTTTTTATTTACAGACACACCATCTGCATACATGCGATTGCCCTCCCCATTCTGTAGAACAGCCAATATTTAATCCACACAGAAAAGATCAAGGATTAACAATAATACGTATTTAATGCAACAGATAGTCCACCAATGTTGAATGTCTGGCTGCATCAAAGAAATAAGCAGCATAACTTTAAAAAGTTTGTCTATTGTCCACTAAAACTCAAACACCAACTGAACCCAGTCAAGCAGGTTATATATTAGACAAATTACCATCGAGGTATATGTGTACGTATATTATCAGTAGACCACCCACCCCCATACACAAGCATATGCATTTGTGTAAACCCCCCTTGCCCTCTCCATGTGTATTAAATGGACAAACCATAACAATGGCCTTAGTGTGGTTTGTATTTATAATACAATGTATTCATTTTCTTTCCGTGATAACTAGTATATCTTCATTATTTCAATTATGCATTGATACTATATTTAAGATAAATTGTAAATACACAATTTTTACTTTTTTGATAATACACAGAAAAGAAAGCTTTTGTGGGAGCAGCTTTCTGTTTCATACACAAATACCATCCACAAATACCAATACAATACTATACATTGCTTTTAGTTTAGTTATATATATCATGCATGTATCATAATGGTTGTCTTTTTAGTATACTTAACTCAAATATTCCCTTTTATGTATGTATCACACATTTTTTTGTTAGTATACCTTCTCAAATGGGTTGATAAAACTTTTAGACTTTTACATCAACTTCAGACAAGACTGAATCCCTTAAAATAAAATTTTGAAATGTGTAAATACTAATGTTGAACTTGGGAATCTTTAGTTTTGTATCAAAAGAAATTATCATTTATCTTGGTTATTATGACCTGAATGATAATGCTTCAAGAAATAATAATAATAACTTATTTAAAGGGGTGACTAATTTAGTCAAAGACTATTCTCCCTTGAGGCCCTTTAACTAAAATACATACAGCATGATGAGGAACATATCAATAACAAAAAATAGACATATGCCAACAAACAATTTACAACTAAAATATTATTCTAAATAAAACAAACCAGATTTTAACAAAATGTACAATCTTTACCAACTGCAAAATATTAAACTAATATAGAATGATACATTTCCAGGTAAATCCTTAGATGTGCATCTACCAAAATATTTGTAAACAAGAAAATATACATAAAATTTTTTAAAAAATGTAGTAATACTTACACAGATGCCATATCTGATTATGATGTGGTCAGACACAGCAAGAATTTGTATCCTATGAATTGTTGGCCCAGGTGTAGAAGTTGTGGCCATGTCTTCTGTGACATTTTTCTGATGTTTTCCTTGCACTGCCATTCAATTCATTACCTAATATAGCAAGGGAAAATAAATGTTTTATTAGACACAATAATAGTATATACTGTACAAATAATAGTATGCATAATATAAACTTAACTGTATTGCATTACTTTCATTTACATTCATCACCATTTACATTATATATAATTTTTTTTATTAAAAAAACAAAAACAGAAGTGACTGCTTGCCTCTAAATAAAGTCTTATGGTTGCGAGCGAAAATGATGATCATTATAATGCCCCTTTGATGGCCTCTAAAATAGCAGCAGTGGTGTACGTACATGCGGTTTTCAGCGATATTGTTGCAGGGCTGTGACATTTTATTTCAAGCTAAATGGAATAATGCCAGTTTATATAAAATATGTTATTTTAAGAGTTTTGATAAAGAGTTAACAATACAGATATACAATAGCGGTATAAAAACTCGACTGTTCATTGCAAAATTGAGACTCACCAGACACCAGTATCCAGCAAGAATTTGGCGACCTCTGGATTAGTTTCCAGGCTCAAAGTGGACTTCTTTTTATTCCATCGTTCATGCTGGTCACCAATACATATGCGTGTGCTGCCATAATTTGCCCAAAGATCTTTTTATCCCCCCTCCTTTCAGAATCTAAGTTTTGGTTTTCGATCTAGTTGTGAACACGCCATTATTTTTGTAAACACTTGTTTGCGCATGGCTAAAATTCTTAATCTTCGGGAGAGGTCAACACAGAGGTTACATGAATATAGGCGTGGCAAAACAGCGAATTTTTGTCAGCAGACAATAATTCAGAATCGCGTTTTTTATCACAAAATTTCCGATACTAGCCTGATTTCGGCCTCAGAAACAGTCTGAATCGTAATTATTCATCTAATTTAGTAATCGTGAACTGAAAAAATAAATATATAATTTTATTCGTTTTTACTTAGGTTGTATGCCTTTAATGCGATGAATACAGACAAATTTTGTTATCAGCTGGGACTGAGAAAAGATGCTATCGATTGTATGATGTGATTTAGTATTACTTTTCCACTCTCTAGTTATGAATGCTAATTAATCTGCATTTGGAAATGCTGCCTCAAACTAGAAGATTTGAATGCAACGGAAACTTTTGAAAGGGCACTTAAGGAGCCGAAACAAACGAGTCTCAGCCGTTGTCTTTTAAGTGTTACCATTCTTTATATAGGAGTTTGATTCAGAATGAATCGTTGTATTTCTCTTCTATATCTAGCATGACGTGACAAGGTAGACCCTCCGATTTCGCAAACCAGCCGATACATTTATCCGTCCTTCCACCATGACGTTTGTAATGACATCTAATTGAGAATGGGTTATCTAAGTTACTCCGTGTCATACACAACTGTAACATATTTTTATCAGCTTTTACACTTCAACAGACCCTATAACACTGTAAGAGTACTGAACCTGCTTCTCGAACAGTTTTATCTTACAGTGACTTCACTGATACCCTAGACTAATAAATAAGACCAATGAGTTGTCAATTTCGTTGTCTTTGAATTAGTTCATCATCATCGTAGTCGTCGTCGTCATCACCATCATCAGTAGCAGCAACAATAATAATATACTTTATTATTAGTAGTTCTCGTAGACGTAGCAGAAGTAGTAGTAGTAGTAGGAGGAGGAGGAGCAAATAATAAAATACTACTACTACTACTACTGCTACTAATAATAATAATAAGAAGAAGAAGAAGAAGAAGAAGAAGAAGAAGAAGAAGAAGAAGAAGAATCGAAACGTTGAAATGCAACCTAAAGTAAGAACGAAACCAGTTGATAAACCTATTCGATATTTACAAAATATAAATGACTATTTGAGAATTAAATTATTTTGCTCAATTTAGTATTGACATAATACAATATATGGACAGAAGTAAATGTCAGTAACTTTAAAACATTACTTAATAGGTAAAATATTGAATTGATCATTTTCAGAAAGAATAATTGTAAATATAGTATTTTAAAGACACTTCGTCCATTAAGAACAAATAATAAAATTTATCTAGAAAATGTTAAATTACAAAGATCAACAGCAATTGATGATGACATTGATAACTGCTACAAAAGGGTTATTGAAAACGGAAACCTTAAACCGTCGACACCCACCTCAAATAAAGCATCTCTGGTCTAAGGTTATAAATATTATTTTAAAAAACAGGAATAAACATCTTTACAATTATATCGGTTATACAGAAGAGGGTATTTGTAAGCATTTTCCATTTATTTCGTGTAAAATGTTGATAAATTATACAGAGAAAGCACCTACTCATTAATATGCATGTGAATTTATTTTGTAATAAACGAGATTTTTGGCACTGTATGACATAGACTGTGTATAACATATAAATATTGCTCTGATCGTTTTATTATGTTTGTGCTTATTATTTTTGTGCTTATTATGTTGGAGTTCATCTAAGTTTATTGCTTCTTACCTAAAGAAATAAAATGTAAGTAATAAAAGTAGACAATAAATAAGCATGACAAATTTAAATTAAACCAATTTCAATTTATTTTGCATTTATTTCAGGATCGTTTTTTATTTTAATGACAAACAGTATGTGTCAAACAAGGCAATATATTGTCTGCATAATTGTTACTCACATTATCGTCTGGTTCATTATTATATGGTTTCATTTTGCAGACTCTTTAATAACAATATATTTATACATGAATTTACACCTAGTCTAATGAATTGTGTTTAATTTTGGAACATGCGAGCGTTCTGATATAGACAATATAGGATAGCTCAGAGACGGTGCTTAGAATTTATAGTTCAAAGTTAATATACCACTGTTGAGAATCTAGTTTAAAAGTAAAACATATATCCGGAATTAATATTGATTCCAAATTAACCTGGATAGTGGAAGCATAGCTCAGAAGATTTCTAAATGTATCATGTTTTGGGGATATTTTGGCTGAATATTTGGTAATTAAATTTTTTTAAATATTTTTATAAATTCCTGTTCATATGTTAAGTTTATGAGTCTTTTCATACTTGATAAACAAGCACAAAGAAACAAAGTGAGAGAAAAATTTGGATGAATTAAAAATCCTTTTCATGGAAAGTTAGATTATAATATCAATTGAATAGTTCAAAGCAACTACATGTAGATGCACTGGTTAGGAAGATATGGAACACAAATTAGAAATTGCAGATCTTGAAAAAAAAACTTAATTAATGAACGCGATTTCCTGTACATAGGACCTAAGGTTTACTAAATACAGTATTGCAGTATTTTATGGCCTTACGTACTTCACCTACAAATATAAAGAAGATGCCGTTATTTATTAAATATATGCGTACACACATTAAACTTTTGTTTTTGTATCTTATATGTTTTCAGCATGTTTTTCTGTTTTTCAATTTCATTGTTATTGTCATTTGTTTTTCTAATGTGTAGTCATATCATTTTTGATGGTGTAAAGCGCTTGGAGCTTCGAAATATTAGACGCTATACAAAGTCCTCATTATTATTATTATTATTATTATTATTATTATTATTATTATTATTAAATATGTAAAACTTCAAATTCATATCTTTTGATGTTGGTTATTTTTTCTCTTTATTTCTTCTGTCGATATCTTGTTATGGTCACTGCTGTTTTCTCCATTTCGCAAATGGGAAATTCTTTTCCAGTCATGTTTAGTAACCTTATGTATATTGATATGACCAGTCATAATAATAATAATAATAATAATAATAATAATAATAATAATAATAATAATAATAATAATGAGGACTTTGTATAGCGCCTAATCTTTCGACGTGCTGTATTTAAATTGTCAGATCATCTTTATTTTGTTGTCTTGGATTTTCTATCTTCACTCTGGTTTCGTTTGTGTTTTCCTTTTGTCGTTCTTCTTGTTTCATCTGCTCTTCTTGTTGATTTCTTGGCCCTACTTCTATGTGTTATTTTTTTCCCCTGCTGCTTCTCCATCTGTGTTGTTTGTTTTTAATTTTACTTTTCCCTCGGTGTTGCAGCTGATTTTCTTGTTGATGTTTCCTTGATTCCTCCATGGTGTTTGGTGGGAAGATGCTTGCGATTGAGATTGACTTGAGTTATTTGGTTTTTTGGTAATTTCCTGGTTCCTCTGTTATGGGGTTTCTCTGTTGCTTGTTCGGCTCTTCCATCATATCCTTAGGTTTATTTTTATTTCCCTTTTCTGTCTGGCTCTCTTGAGTGTTGGGGCATTTGTGAAGGGTATGTCCAGTCTTCTCGCATCTGTAACACTTTCTATGGTGAATACACCCTTTATACCAGGTTTTCATTAAAAACAAACCGTTTAGGTAAAATGCTATTTGTATCCCTTGTAATCTGCTTTTTTCTATTTCGATGACTATGTTCCCATTGTATATCGTTGTTTGGGGTATTGTTGCTAGTCTGGCTTTCCCAACTAGTATTTCTATTTTCTTTGCAATGCATGATACGGTGGCTTCTAATGGTATTTCTAATGGTATGTCTGATAGATGTAATTATCCCGTTTTTGTATTTTTTATTTTCTTTAAGATGGGTGTTGGCCTTCTTACTGTGAGTTTTTATTCCATTATATTTATCTCCCCATGTGGAAGTATCGGTTTTTTCCTTTTGGGCGTAGTAAGTATCCTTTGTATCCATTTCTGTTTATGGAATATATTTGACTTACATATTATGGGTTCATTTGTTTAAGAGCTGTCATCACCGTTGAAATTCCCATTATTCTGTCTCTTGGTGTTGATGTCATATCCAATTCCTGGGTACCTTCTTTGTATAGACATTATATGTATGATCCTTCATCATTCTCTATTCTCCTTAACTTGATGAATATGTCTAGGTCGTTATTTTGCTTTTGTGTTTCCGCCATTTTGTTTCCTGGTTTTCTTTCAGTCCATATTTTGACTACAGCTCACTCTGTTTGATACGGTTTAGTTATTTCTTCTAGGTTTCCGTTATAGTTTTCTTGGTTCCAATAACATTAAACGTGCTTATTTTTGAACATCAGTGTGAATATAAGACTCAAAATACATACACATTTATGAGAATCAACTTTTTTTGTATATGTTGATTTGAATGTAACTACGTGACTACCCGTGCACATGTTATCTAATTTAAAAAAATTAAAGTGAAATATATTACTAAATTTACCTCACGGATCAATCTTATGATCATTTGTTTTATGGCTTGTTTTCTGATTTTCTTTTTCATCAAGATAAGACCCGGTAGCTTGTGTAATCTATCAACGCATGGGGTAAAGTACATAGTCCAGACCTTGTAAACTCAACGATAATGTGTAATGTTGTTGTGTTGTAAATCTTTTCTGGTTCTTAATTTACACTTTTAGTCGAGCATTAATACATATTTTTTTTCGTATTAATTTCATTGGCTTCTCCCAGTAGTGATGTAGCCTTAAGTATATCATGCTCTCTTTATATTTGCCACTTGCCGATTACGTACCTGATTTAAAAGTAATTATATGGTAATTTAGATGTTTCTGAAATCTACATTTCCCATATCAGCAGTGTCAGCAGCGCTGGCGGGAAGCCATAAGAATACAGTAGACAACATTCCGTTAGCATGAGGAAATCAAACAGTATGCTTGTCTACCTTTCATACAACACAAAATGTCAATATCAGTACCAGTAATTTCTTAATTGTCCGTATCTGATATCGGCTATCTCCGCCTTGTACTCATTATTTCTTTGTTTCATGTTGAAATGAGGTAACACGTGTTACCTTCGTAACTTATAATAATACCTTTGCAAAATATTCGTTTTAAATTTAAATTGTATATTAAGTGTATTTCGCTTGCCTTTATCTTCCTAATCTTTAACACAGTTCAATATTATATTTTTCGAACTCAATGTTTTGTTTACATTACGTAGCGACATATTTCAGGCTGTAATAGCGTAGAACACTAATACATCCATACATTATTCAGTCCATTTTCTTCTCAAAAAAGCATATTAACTCAATTCTTTAGCATATTATATTCTGACAATATCTGAGTAACTCATCCTGAAGAGGCCATTTGACTTGGTAAGATTCTGAGCAATTTTCTGATTTCCTTCGCAAGCATTAAATAAATACTTTTTACTCCTATATTATTAACAAATATTTTCAAAAGTATATACACAAAGCTACTGCTCGGTACGATACATGCTTTTCGGTTTAACTTTGGTATGATAAGGATGATGTGATACAAAGCGATTGAAGGGATTTAAGTCAATTGTGGTATATTTTCTTGATGAGTATCAATGCATCTATTGTATTTTGCCAGTCCTATATGGTTATACATCATTTTAAAGGATTGCAACAGCGTTGTGGATTTCGTGAGATATTTTAGTTGCTCATTAACTTTATAATATCAATGATGGTATGACCGCTTCGGTGGTCTAAGTGGTTTGATCGTCCGCCTCGAATGATTGATGTCGCTAGTTCGAACCCCGGCCGAGTCATACCAAAGACTAATTTTAAAAAACTCTAACTAACAGCTGCCTTGCTAGGCTCTCAGAATCGAATGGTTAGTGCCATCACAGTTCGGAATGTAGTCGAGATTAAGTGACTGGTAGGTCATAATGCCACATGTCCACGATATGATGTCCCAGTATTAGAGATCACTAGAAACTGCTACACTGCAGACATGTTAGCGATATGACTGAAAACGTGTTAAAGCTACGTAGCAAATTCAAATCACACACTCATC
>JAQISU010000003.1:2902500-3290000 GCA_029339505.1 Unio delphinus | reverse complement strand
ATAAAAGAAAATAAATAAACTTACGGTTTTAGAGAATCAAGTCCAAAAATTAATCCAAAAGGAATTCACAATATAATCCACTAATGGAATTGCAAAAGTCCTGATAATAAAATAGTTCTCGGTTCGAATCTTGACGATGTAATCCAAGATGGCAGACGATGTCACGTGATTAAGTCAGTTTTAGTTTTATGATGATTCAAATGAGCACACGTTTGTCCAGATAAATAACACAATAAATTCCTCTTGATCCAAACGAATTGAAATAATTTCCAAAACAATACATTCCTCTTTATCCAAACGAATTGAAAGAATTTACACTCAAACTATAACACACATCTTTGTACTTTAAAAGCCCAATCTTTCTACTGAACTGTTAGCTTCTAACACACAATTATATACTGATTCCCACGTAAACAGAAAGGGGTCACTTGATTTTCTAGAAGGTCACATAACGAACCCATGCGCGCAAAATCACGTATACATTATGATCTAGAAAGATGTCCATGGAATCAACCAATCATTTATAAAATAAATCTCTAATGTCATTGGAATCAACCAATCATTTTAGAAGCTTGTTTACACTCTGAAGCAAGGTCAGACTACCGAGAGAGATATTTTCTTATTGATCTCAGTAATCGAGTTAAGGACCGCCCTATTTATTTCTATTTTGTAAATAACATGATATTTAACAAATATTCTGTTTGATTATAGTTAGACAATACGATCACTATTTAATGGGCTTTACAATATTTGCTTGTTTCCGCATTCAGGACATTAGTTTTTCACTTGGAAATACATATGTTGTTGATAACATACATCCATTAGAAAGGAGGTCGATTGTCATCATGGTTTTTTTTATTGTATTGTAACTTTTTACAATAAGGCTTATCACTTCAAAGTGATTAATTACTACTTTAACATCTAAAGCGGCATTTGTCCTATTCTTGTGTTCATTTTGTATTTAAGAAGATTTATATATTTAAATTATTCACCGGAATCACAAAATGTACACTAACACTTTATGGATTAAATCCCTTTTTTGACCACGCATGTGGCCTTGTTGTAGAGTGTCCGACTCAGATACGAGACGTAGCGGCTTAGATCCCTGGCCGAGTCATACCAAAGACAAACAAGCATGGTAGTAACAGCTGTCTCGCATGACGACCTACATTAGGAGGTTAATGTTAGGACTAGTCAGCCTGGTGTCAGGATAATGTGACTGGGTAGGATATCATGATACATGTCTACAGCATGATGCCCCAGTGTCAGACATCTCCTTAAACTGCCACACTGCAGACCATCTGGCCATGAGATTCAAGTTTCTAAAAATACATTAAAAATTCAAATCACGCACTTTATGATTTGGTACAGTTTTCATTATGGCATAATGTACAACAAAGTTCTTGTACACCATCGTGCGTCCATTCGTTTTTTTTCCTTTTTCTAATTTTGTATCTAAACATTAACATTAGCTGTCTAGTATATATCAATATTTATTAGTCTTCAAACGGCTTGTATTTAAGGTAGGGAAGAAACCTATTGATCTAAACATCAGAATATGCTTTCACTATGACTGAAAGGATTGGGTTGGTTTCCTTACAATACAGATATTTCTGTCCATAATGGTAAATCCATAATTCCTAATCGGGGTCTTTAATAATATAACAGCATCAGAATAAAGAAAATGCTACATGGTATACTCACGCTTGGACGTTGGAGTAGCTGAGTAGTTAAGATTCCTAATGCTCGTCTATATGTTGTACAATTTCGTTGGCGCTAATAGTCGCGCCCCGTTTAATTATAATGACGTGTGACTGGTTACATGTTATGTGTTTCACCTATACGTAGATAAAGACCAACAATCCATGTTAGAATTGTTTCCCATTTTGTCATGTAACCTAGCATGACGTAATCCCAATAGTACAATTGCAACTGGCCCTGCTGTTGCAATAAAACCTTTAGTAAATATTATGGTTGTCGTATGAAGGAAATAATGTTATTATGCAATTTATTTTCCTCATTTATGTAGAAAATCACGCAGATTGTGACGGAATGCTACGATATTTGTAAATGTTATATATGCTTTCCTTTCACATCTCTGGTTTTCTCATCCTCAGATATCGCAATATTCTGATTGAGTGCATCTCATAATGTTTTAAATCTTCAGTGTATTAAATATTGTGTACTATTGTACTATTTGGTTTGGTTCCTGTTTAATAGTTCAAAATAACCAAACCTCTTAGCGTTATTTGATGACTCTTTATAAGTATGACGAAATAATATTTTGGATAATTTCAAATGAATTTTATTTTCTTTTATTTGCATATAATTGACTAAAGTGCTTCAAAAACAAAATCAGACTTTTAAATGCCAAACTGTCTGACCATCATGTCTCTTATGCATTCTGCTCCACAATAGCTGGATATATATATATATATATATATATATATATATATATATATATATATATATATATATATATATATATATATATATATTAGGTGTTGTCTAGGATACACACATCATCAGAGTAGGTCAACGCGCAATACAGTTCACATCCCTCATAAAAGAGAACGCAAAACAAAATATACAGTAATTAGTATTATGCGCGAATGTAAAGCTGTGGTTTTTAGTTATACGGCAAAGAAAGACAACTCGGTTATTTAATGATGTGACAAACACAATAAAGTACCTTGCCAAAAGACACAATCATGGTATCTATTCCAGGCAAAATTAAACTTGCATACTCTTGGCTGCAGATTTAGGAATGATATCTACACAGCCACCAATACCTCGATTAGTACATCAGCTTAAGTATGTTATGTGACCCAAGTAATCTAATACGTTAAAATAAGTATACAAATACATACAATATTTCCTTTTATATCTGACGTGAAAAAAACGTGAGGAGCTATTTTTCACATACAAACAACTCGCACCCGTACCCCACTTTCGTATTACAAGCTGTCAACTACCAAACATGATCATTATCTCTTACAGAGGAAAAACAGATAATATGAGAAAGGAGGATGGTTTTAAAACTCTAAACTACAGTAATGTAATCTTTAAATATAGAGTTTATGATTTAAGAATCACAATGTTTTTAAAAGGTAGGACACATTTCTAACTGGATATAGTAAAGTAATATGAACTGAAATCGACATTCTAACTCATGTCGGTGAGGCAATACGTTGATACATTTTTGTTTTTCCTATGTCCATAACATAAAATAATTAATTAATATTGATGAATAACATATATGTGGAACTTAATGTCAAACGTTCTAACGGAATCATTGTGTAATGTAATAAAACGTCTTTACTATATTCTCATTTTTGTATTTCATTATCAAGTATTTAGAGTATCGTAACTGGACATATGCGTCTTCAAATATGCTTGCCCTTTTCAGTATATTAACAAGCCCTAGGAAACATATAATCTTCTTATTTATAAGAACGTAAAGCAAATAACCACTGTCAAATTCCTCGTAGCTTGTATGTTCATTAGATACAAATGCTCATGGTCATGCTCTGTGCATTCTGTATCATTAATTGATTCCATGCATAACATTTCAAGCTCTGGTAGGCTGTCTGGCAGTATTGCTCATGCAATACAGTTGTACAATGCTTGAACATAAACACTGATGACACATTTGACCACATCCGTGACAAACATGATAGCGTTTTATATTGATGTGTTTATACTAAGCTAAAGGTCGCGATGTTAATTGTCTTAAATGCAGCCTAACATGTTTTTCATGAGCAAGAATGGTTCCATGCTCTCTCTCTCTCTCTCTCTCTCTCTCTCTCTCTCTCTCTCTCTCTCTCTCATATTGAATTTATACGTCTTGGTCTCTATATTTCTTCAGGACGTTAATCAGATTTGAGCAACGGTCAGGTTTCTGAACCGCTAATGTTTAAAAAATATTTGCATGTCGTATTACTTTTTCTCGGAATGGGGTTGCCCCTGTGAAGACTTTGTTCGTTAATTCGAAAGTAAAAATTATAATCTTTTTTGGAAAAAAACTTTTTTGTTTTAAACATTTTTGAAGTTGTATTGCTTTTCGGTCACTTAATTGAGGTTAGGCTTCCTCTGCTGCTGTAATTAAATTATCGTTGATATCAACAAAATGACACCTAGCAAAGAATCTCATACGGCTAGATTTGCTCGAGAAAGATTAGAGTCAATAAAAAATATCCCCCTGTTCTTGATTCTGTTATACAAAAACTTCAGGAACGTCACGTAGCACAAGTCGAATTTACAGAAGGTACAGAACAGCCATTTAAACCAGTTACAAAAGTTACTGAAAATGTTGTAACGGCTACTGAATGTTTGCCTCCAACGTTAGAACAAAATGTCATATCAAACCATTTTGTTCCGCGACAGAATAATGTATGTAAAAAATAAAATATGATATAATTTTATAATATTTAAAACTTCCCAGGGGATCACTTTGCAGGTTGCAAGATAAAATAGGGTCTATCAGATAAATAAATCATGTTGGACGTTCATCTGTGCTCAAAGTTCATTATGAATAAATTTAACGAGGAAGCGTATTGCTGAAAACAACGTAAATACGCAACCAAAGAATATATCATATGATTATGGAAGTTTCCGCACAGATCATGATTATCCGACCAGGGTAATTATTTTCTATCTCGTGGCGAAAGATTATCAATTATATGATCAAACACACCAATGAGAGGATATATATGTCAGGTGTATTCCCATGTGCCTTTTTAATTTCGATTCTTGTATCTGAAAATGACCTGAAATGGTGACAACTTGAGATATGATAAATGTTTGTTCTTATCTCGCCTGGTGATAAGTCCAGGTGGATTTATTGGGTCTTGCAATCACTTGTTTAATTAACATATATAACCAGCACGTACTGTTTAAAAACTTTAGAAACCACATTTAAGCACACGTACCATACAATAATCATCATTAAAGTTTATATCGCTCATTCATGTCTTCCATCACATATAGTAGCCTTTAACTGAAATACAAAATTCAACGAGTTGTGCAACAAACCCGAACATCAGAACTATATAAAGTTTCTGTAATTTCATTACAATGCAGAAAATACAAATCAAAATATAAATCCTTTAAATTGTATCTAAAATTTGATCAAAATAATTTTGATCCAAATTTACATAAAGTATTCTGGTTTTAAGTTTTGCATACAACGAAAAAGGAACTGCCATTAATTATGGATCATAATAGTAAATGTAGAAAAACATTCCTACAACTTTTATTACAAATCCGGATTTAGCTGAGGAATGACTCAAATAGAACATTATATTGGCAAGATGATGAATGCTAACATTATACAAAAAACAAACGTCTGATCACCAAAACCAAAGTTCATATCTTCAGTATTAAGATATATTTAGATTAACTATATCTATTTGTGAGACTATTCCTTGAAATTCGATTTAAACTGGGTGTTAAGGCGTTGTTGATTACGAATTGTATTGCTGGAATAAATGTGATCGAGATTGCTAATTCTACAAACCAAGCAGCATGATGATTGCAAGAGTTAATGTTCTCCAACAGATGGCGAATTCTTAAAGACATTAACTGTTCAGAAATATGACTGTTAGTCAAATCTGATTAACGTCTTGAAGAAATATGAGAGAGAGAGAGAGAGAGTGAGAGAGAGAGAGAGAGAGAGAGAGAGAGAGAGAGAGAGAGAGAGAGAGAGAGAGAGAGCATGGACCCACTCTTGCTCATCACAAACATGTTAGGCATCAATTTAGGATACATAAATCAACGCGATCTTTAGCTTTGTGTACCCGCATAAATATGTAACGCTATCATTTTGTCACGGAAGTGGTCACATGTGTCATCAATGTTTATTTTAAAGCATTGTACAACTGTATTGCGTGAGCATTACTGCCAGTCAGCAAACCAGAGCTTGAAATGTTATGCATGAAATCAATTAATGATATCGAATGCACAGAGCATGGTCATGAGCATTTGTATCTAATGAATATACAAGCTACGAGGAATTTGACAGCGGTTATTTGCTTTATGTTCTTATAAATAAGAAGATTATATGTTTCCTAGGGCTTGTTAATATACTGAAAAGGGCA
Source organism: Unio delphinus (assembly GCA_029339505.1). Lineage (NCBI taxonomy): Eukaryota > Metazoa > Mollusca > Bivalvia > Unionida > Unionidae > Unio > Unio delphinus. The sequence continues at coordinate 3,283,902 of JAQISU010000003.1, read as the reverse complement.
AGCATATTTGAAGATGCATATGTCCAGTTACGATACGCTAAATACTTGATAATATAATATAGCAAATAAGAATATGGTAAAGATGTTGTATTACGGTACACAATGATTTCCGTTAGAACGTTTGACATAAGTTCCACATATATGTTATTCATTAATATTAATTAATTATTCCATTTTATGGACATAAGAAAAACAAAACTGTATCAACTTATTGACTAATCGACATGAGTTCGAATGTCAATTTAAGTTCATATTGCTTTACTATATCCAGTTATAAATGTCCTACCATTTAAAAACATTGTGCTTTGTATGTAAAAAACCATATATGTAAATATTACATTACTGTAGTTTGGGGTTTTCTCACATTATCTTTTTTTCTCTGTAAGAGTTGAAATGACCATATTTGGTAGCTGACAGCTTGTAATACAAAAGTGGGGCATGGGTGCAAGTTGTGTGTAGGTAAACAAATAGTACCTCAGATATTTCCACATGAGATATAAAAGGAAACATTGTATGTATTTGTATACTTATTTGAACGTATTAGTTTAGTTGGGTCACATAACCTACGTAACCTGCTGTACTAATCGAGGTAGGGGTTATGGTGGCTGAGTAGATATCATTCCTAAATCAGCAGCCAGCAAAATGCAAGCTTGAATTCGCTTGAAATGGATACCATGTGTCTTTTGGCAAGGTACTTTATTATATGAACTGTATTGCGCGTTGACCTACTCTGATGATGTGTGTATTATACACAATACCTAATAAAGATATATATATATATATATATATATATATATATATATATATATATATATATATATATATATATATATATATATATATATATATATATATTATAACCCGTTATTGTGGAGCAGAATTCATAAGAGATTTATTGGTCAGACAGTTTGGCATTTTAAAGTCTGATTTTGTTTTTGAAGTACTTGAGTCATTTATATACAAATAAAGTCCATTTGAAATTATCAAAAATAATACTTCGTCATACTTATAAAGGGTCATACACCAACGCTAAGAGGTTTGGTTATTTAGAGCAATTAAACAGGAACCAAAACAAATAGTACAATTGTAAAATATTTAATACACTGAAGATTTAATAACATTATGAGATGCACTCAATCAGCTTATTGCGGTCTCTGAGGACGAGAAAACAAGAGATGTGAAAGGAAAAAAGCCATAACATTTACAAATATCGTAGCATTCCATCATAAACTATGTGATTTGCTACATAAATGAAGAAAATAAATTGCATGATAACATTTTTTTCTTCATGCGACAACCATAATATGTCCTAAAGGTTGTATGGCAACACCATGAATGGGATTACGTCATGCTAGGTTACATGACAAAATGGGCAACAATTTTAACATGGATTGTTGGTCTTTATCTACGTATAGGTGAAAAACATAACATATATCCTGTCACACGTCATTATATCAATACGGTGCGCGACTAGAAGCACCAACAAAATTGTACAACATATTAACGGGCAGTAGTGATCTTAACTACCAAGCCAATCCAACTTTCCGGCGCGTTTATAATTAGCGTCTTTATTCTGATGCTGTTATATTATTAAAGACCCCGATTAGGAATTGTGGATTTACTGATATGGACAGAGATATCTTTATTGTAAGGAAACCAATCCAATTATTTCAGTCATAGTGAAAGCAAACTCTGATGTTTAAATCAACAGGTTTCTTCCCTACCTTAAATGCAAACAAAATTAGAACAAAATTAAACCGAATGGACGCACGTTGTTGTACAAGGTCTTCATTGTAGATTATGTCATAATGGAATTTATATCAAATCATCAAGTGCGTGATTTGAATTTTTAATGTATCTTTAAAAACTTGAATATCATGGCTACGATGTCGGCAGTGTTACAGTTTAAAGAGATGAAAGACACTGGGGCAACATGCTGTAGACATGTGTGATGATGTTCTACCCAGTCACATTATCCTGACACCAGGTAGATTATTTCTAACATTAACTTCCTAATGTAGTGCGTCATACGAGATAGCTGTTAGTACATTGTTTGTATGTCTTTGATATGACTCGGCCAGGGATCGAAGCCGCTACCTCCCGCATCTGAGTCGGACGCTCTACAAATAAGCCACATGCGAGATCAGAATATGGATTTCATCCATGAAGTGTTAATGTGCACTTTGTGATTCTGGTGAATAATTTAAATGTGTAAATCCTCTCAAATACAAAATGAACAAAACAATACGACTAATGCCGCTTTGGATGTTAAGGTAGTAATTAATCACTTTGAAGTGATAAACCTTATTGTATAAAGCTACAATATAATAAAACAACCACGATGACTATCGATCTTCTTTCTATTTGACCTATGGTATCAAGAAAACATGTATTTTCAAATGAAAATCTAATGTCCTGAATGCGGAAACAAATAAACATTTTAAAGCCTACGAAGAAAACGATCTTATTGTCGAACTATAATCAGACATAATGTTAGTTAAATATGATGTTATTTACAAAATAGAAATCAGTAGGGTAGTCCTTAACTCGATTGCTAAGATCAATAAGAAAATATCTCTCTCGCTAGTATCTTGGGCCGAAGTTGTGCTATCTCATCGACGGTGGACGCGCTTGTTGCTCCGAAGTCCAAGATCCGATGCACACAGACGGTAAACGTTTCGTCTTTACCGTTCCAGAAGAAGGTGTAGCCGCTTGCTAGCTCAGTCAGATAACATACTTCTACGAACCTAGTTTTCACTCAAGGCTGCAATGTCGATTTTGTAGAGTGAAAGCTCCTTAGTAACTAGAACTGTACCTTTATAAGGTCTAGTCCAAGAGAGCATGTATTTTCCATGCTCCAAAAAGAAGGTTTTTCTGTGATAGTTTCGACCGCATATATGACTGATCGTATCAGCAGAGGCAACATAATTTTAAAGTCTTTCTTTATAGGCCACTCTCAATAAGCCCCACCATATGCAAGGTGGGCATCGCAGTCCTGGAAAGGTCAGCTCAGTCTCCCTGGATGCTGCCGAACTAGTCCGCTGTCCTGGATACAGAGCCGAGCAGGTAACGATGAGTGGGATGATTGGGAGGAATGATAAGTGCACAAAATAAAATGTGCGTGAAGGAGATGTAAGTGCAACGGCATTGGCACAACGACGAGCCTCACTCACTCGGCCTTGGTAGTTGGGAACCAGTGGTATGTAGATTCGTCACGCCTGGGGACTACATCGGCTGCATTGGATGGCCATGACGTCTTCAGTGCGTCGTCGTACCCGTCGGAATCTCTAACGTGATCTATTCTGCCGTGTCTCTTTCGAAGAAGGTTTTTCATGCGTAGATAGGCATGCTCGCTCCCAAATCACCAAGTAATTGAGGTCCTTCACACGTACATACATACTACTGTTTCTTCTAAAAAGCTTCCAACTTTAAGATACGGGGTGGAAAATAATACTGTTCGCTACGAATTGTCTTTCTTTCTTTCGGATTAGTTAGTCAATGTTTTCACGAATAAAGAATTTTTATAGCTGTAATATATTGAACGCATCTTAAAATACTCAAGTGAAACATGATCCTCAGTAACCTAATTATTTTGACCTGTGGATTAATTTCGAGGCATAACAAATACCGAAGGAAATGTGCATTGTTTTTTTGTCTATTCATTATTCACAAGTGTCTTCCTAAGTGTGTCTCGTAGGCGTTTTCTTTGTTGGGTTTCCTTGTGAAATGTTTCTGGTTTTTTTTTTGTTCTTTGAACATTATAAATGATCCCTCTTCCTTTATTGTATCTCGTGCTTATGCCGCATTGAAATGTTAGACCATTTTTTAACAAAATTTTTTTGATGTTCAAATCTTTGATGGTGCTAATCTTGAACAATCACTTTGTCCAGACATATAGCTACGTGCCACCGTCAGTATCATTTTACAAAATATAACTAATATATTAATATATCGCTGTGTTGTTACATTATAAGGATTAGTGAACTAGAATTGTCATTACAAATATTTTCCACCACGGATTAAACAATCCTTATATCGACTCAGAAACGTATGATTATATTTCCATTAGATGTTTATAAAGACGCACAAGTCGTTGTAAATGTTCTGTTTATTCTCTGTACAAGTATGGTTAACAGTAGCAGGCCATTTCTACATCAAGTCGTTGTTAATGTTCTGTAAATGTTCTGTGCAAGTATGGTTAACAGTAGCACCGCATTACTACATCGCAAAGAGTCTTCCAACACCTAATATTTTCTTGCACGTATTTATTCAGTGAACATTGCTAGAGTACGGGTAACACGGTAACGTACTGGTAGGTCCGACAACTTTCATACAGTAGCATCTTTAAACTAAACATTATAATGACTGTGATTTACTTATGAATCTTTACCATATTTATATTTGTATATTTGCATTCGTATGTGAATTATGTGGTCTTGAAAAGCTTGTAGCATATTTTGGTAAGTGCGCCCATGTTTAATTTTAATTTACACTGACAACTCGCACTTCTATTCTGACATTGTTTTGCAAATATGCCCATCTGTTTCTAATGGTGTTCTGCAGTCAAATTAATTCATTTACTTCCAGAATGAGTTCAAATATAGATAATGCGTGAAGCAAAGTTAAAAAGACTTACGTAATTTTCGTATTATTTCAATTTTATTCTGTGACTCTTAGTATATGAGATACCAAAAAAAAATCGAATATGAAACAGAAACAGTTCATACTTGTGAAGTCAACAAAAATATGACAAATGGCATAGTTAGGTTATACAAGTTGTTTGAGTAAATACTAGGAACATATTTCGCGAGTAAAGCAGAAACATTAAATAATCAAAAGCTACACTATATAAAGTGTCCACTTAACGAGTGGAGTAGAATTATATAGCAACTGAAACAATGCACATTTGTTTATCTTATGTATCTGTTACGTCACAATCCTTCATTGTGCATGAGACTTTTTTTCCCAATTTGTTTAAATACAGTTTATGATTGCATTACTACAGCGACAAAAGAATGTTCGTAAATTCTATAATATTTTTACGATAGCCAACGTTAACAAAAGTTATACAAATAATACTTTGAATCGTGTAATTTATTACTTTATTGATTGTTTCAACACTAAAAAGAAAGAAATGGTTTTTTTTGTTAGCACATTCATTGCATGCATTGATACAATAAGTATTTACGGGTTGGGAGTAAATCTGTAGATGGCGGACAGAACTATCCAACGGATTATAATGATTTTGAATGTACTTGTACGGATTCTGGTTTCAATATTGGCTTATTTCTATCTTTAAATATGAATGTATGCATGCTGGCAAGCCACTAGGCTATATCAATAACAGATTTATTAAATTAAAATAAATTTTATTTAATTTTGGGTGCACGCAAAACGCATCAAATCCTAAATTCACAACCATTTCAGACTTTTATTCAAGAACTTTATGTTCCAGTGTATTGAATAGTTTTCTCATTGTCTGCAAATAATACTCACATCTTGTCATGGTAGTACATGTAGTTGTCTCTGTTTCAGATGAAACAGGCTGGTGATACCTGTTCTAATTCGCCAATTGTGATCGCTTTCTATGTCTACTGTTTGATAAATGTGAACTGAAAATATAAAAATCTGTAAATGAAGACATGACAATAAATTTCTATCCAAATTTTTTTCATAGATAAAATAATCAGAGTAAATATATATTGATTTGTAAAACTAACGCAGTCATCTTAAAATATAACGGACTGTAAAATACAACTACAAGATACAATGTGATTATTTTGCTTTAAAAAAATATAAGTTAATTGCATTTAATGTTACTGCATATTAACATAAAAACATTGTATCACCCTAAAGATTAAGCTACCAAAATATAAAGGTTAAGGACAACTGTCAAAAATTACAAACATATGCCCACACGAGTTGTAAAATGGAGTCAACTCCATTCGAAAAGTAGCAGTTATCTTAAATAAATTACAACTTCTCAGTTACAAATGGAAAGTAAGTAAAAACGGAATCTGAACCCTCTCTTGGAAGGTATATACGAAACAATGATTGTCAAATGCATACATATTAGACAAACACAAACAGAGTGACGCGTGTCAGCATAAATATATACGGTTGAAATGTATTTATTCTATTATTAAGGATTGTGCAACCTTGACGATATAGCTTAAATATGAGAATGTACATAAACAATTGCAGCTTTCAAAATACCTTAAAAGTAGGCATTGCATATACTTTGAAAGCTTTATTGTTATGCATACTATTCAAAGACAATATATATGTTTTATGAGAACTTTTATTGGAAGAAATATGGTTTGTTCTCATAAACACATGCTGGGAACTCAGGAAGATAGGAAGAAGAAAAAGGATGAGTTCCCAGATAAAGAATGTCACCCGATGATGGAATCTCTAGGGAATCAGGTACGGAATTGTTGCTGTAATGAAAAGACAGACATCTATTTTCTCGTCGGTAACTGACTTTATTTAATTAATCAAAACACATATATTGACTACATTCTAGAAACACATCTAAAATCTTTATAATAAAAATTCATGAAATACATATTATTTTTTCCTTTTTAAGCTTTCCAACTTCATTCATTTGTAAAACTTCTGCATTTTAGAATATTATACAAATAATAATTCTCGATCAATTTCAAGATAACCAAGAGTATAAAATGTAATAACTATAATTAATCTAACAATTAATATAAAGAAATGCATTTTACTTATTTTAAAATAGAATATTTTTTTTAAATATATTGCTAGATATTGTTCTTTCTTGCTTAAAGAATACTTCATTTCAATCATTAAATCAAAACATGAAAGTGGTAGCGAATTCAACCTTTACAATAAAAATTACATAAATATAATTAAATATGAATTCTTTAGAACATTTAAACATTCCGTTACAATATATTATAATAAAAGTATTAAGTGAACAATGTTGCTAACATAACAATGTTACTGTTAAAATCTCAAACATTAAAAGTACTTATTCCTAAAAGAAGTTTTTCGACATGTACAATTCTTACCTGTAATGAAAAGACAGACATCTATTTTCTCGTCGGTAACTGACTTTATTTAATTAATCAAAACACATATATTGACTACATTCTAGAAACACATCTAAAATCTTTATAATAAAAATTCATGAAATACATATTATTTTTTCCTTTTTAAGCTTTCCAGCTACATTCATTCGTATAACTTCTGCATTTTATAATATTATACAAATAATAATTATCGATCAATTTCAAGATAACCAAGAGTATAAAATTTAATAACTATAATTAATCTAACAATTAATATAAAGAAATGTATTTTTCTTATTTTAAAATAGAATATAGATTTAAAATATATTGCTAGATATTATTCTTTCTTGCTTAAAGAATGCTTCATTTCAATCATTAAATCAAAACATGAAGGTGGTAGCGAATTCAACCTTTACAATAGAATTACACAAATATAATTAAATATGAATTCTTTAGAACATTTAAACATTCCGTTAAAATATATTATAATAAAAGTATTAAGTGAACAATGTAGCTAACATAACAATGTTACTATTAAAATCTCAAACATTAAAAGTACTTATTCCAAGAAGAAGTTTTTCGACATGTACAATTCTTACCTGTAATGAAAAGACAGACATCTATTTTCTCGTCGGTACGGAACTGACCTGAAACTTTGATGCGTGGTATATTTACATGCATCCGGTGTCAGTGTTAACGTACCGGTCAGAAAAGATGTACGTTCTCATCACGTAGGGATCAGTTTCATCCGATAGGAACCAGTTTGTTTTACGTTAACTGACATAGGTAAAACTGAAACTTGTGGTTTATTTATATTCGTTTCGCACAAGTCAGGACCAAATACGGTAATATACTAATATACTAAGCCAGCAACGATGTATTAATATGCTAAGCCAGCAGCGACGTCTGTCTATCATTAGATAAGAACCATTTTGTGGCGAAGTCTGTCTATCATTAGATAAGAACCATTTTGTAGCGACGTCTGTCCATCATTAGATAAGAACCATTTTGTTTTAAGTCAGCAACAGAAGTTCTTTAGAGAAGGTTTGTTCCACTTTTATTAACCGAATTGGAAATTCGCCAATGCCTGGGTTACAGAATATATGTTTTACTGATAAGACGTAGGAGCTGAATCAGTGAGATGGCCAGTAAGATGTTGTTTTGTAACCTAATTCCACACACATTGTACATTGGAAAGATTCGGTTATCTTAGTAGTTTTTGGCAATATACATTGCTTATTTTTCGTTTACATAGCAACTATCTTCGTTCCATATAATAAATAAAATTACTGTTAATATATTTTAGAAACTTAATTTAATATAAATGAATAAACATTACTTTAATACAATTTAAAGAAAATAGCAATCTTATTAATTTTACTAAAAAATCAATCCTAACAATACCCTCTGTGATATTTGAGCCAAGTCCTCGAGGTTCGAAAATAAAAATAGGTTATATACATCAAAACAAGGTAAAAGGTGAAAGATCAAAAATACAATGATAAAAAAACATTGCGACACATTTTCGCAAAGTTTAAAGATACAATGTAAAACACTTCTAAATACATTGCATAGTACCATGTAAAATAAAAAAAAAATACAATGAGAAAGTACATTGTAAAATACTAGAAATACAATTAAAGAGGTATATTGCACAATACTCAGTCAAATTTAAAAAGTACAGTACAAGGCAAAATACATGATAAAATTCCCCAAAAACGCAATGGAGGACACTTAGCAACATTGGATACCTTCATAAAATACAGTAACATAATGAGGTAAGACATTAAATAAAAATTAAACGTTTACGTAGGCTTAAACAGTTTTACAATATAAAATTCTACAAAATCTACATCTAAATTAGTCTTGTCAGACGATTGTAACACAAAATAGTAGCATGCAGTTCTTGGTATCTTTATTTTTCTTTTTCTTTTTAGTTTACTCTTTTTATTTTATTTTTTTCTTTCTATTTTTTTCTTCTTTTGTCACTTCTTCCCTTTTATATTTATTTGCATAACATCAGCAGAACATATGTATGGCTGACTTCGTTAGTATATTGCTTCAGCCAAGTGTAATTAAAGAATTCTTGTTTTTATGAATAATGCTAGTAAGCAGATATTGAGATGATCTTTCTAGTTCAACAAAGAATTAACAGTAGCTTTGAAGTAAGAATGGTTGCAAAGAAAATGGCGTAAAAATTTAGTATTAATCAAGAGTTAGGAAACTGACAATTTAATGTTGTTCTAGCCTAAAAAATCATGACGTATGTTCACTTGCAATCAAACTTTGACCTGTGAGTGTATGAAATATGTATTGAATTAACCCAAGAACAATAAGTGAAAATATTATTTAATCGTTTGGTACGGTATGGTCCAGTGCAGCTATGAAATGTACTTGTATTATCAACGTTATCTGTGACGTGTGAAAGAGAATGTATTGCCGTTATCGTTTCAAACAAATTTGACTCAAAAGCTGGCCGTATATAGGCCAATAGCTGCCCATGTCGTGAGAGCTATGCATTACGTGTTCTCGGTTTCGAGTAATCGGTCGGACACTTTGTCTATTTTATATCATTTCAACATACATTTACGACAACATCAATTGATGTTGCAAAACCAGAGAAGGAATGCTTCCTCTTCTATCTGGGTGGTAGGCATTAGAGCCGATCCTACAGTACCATAAGGTACACACATTCATACATTGGTATGAAATCGTGAGAGAAAAATATTTTCGAACCCATTTGGCTGGCAAACAAAAACATCTGAAGTCAATATGTTTGAGACGTCTAGGCGGAATTTACAATTCTCCCTAAGATAGGTAAATACGGAAATACTATGTGAAATGTGCTAGCAGCGAATCATATATACGGTGGTTTCAGATTTCAGTACGAACAGGTTTTTGATAGCTTAGTCTAAGGATACAAGAAACGTTCAGTGGAATCATTCAAGCTCTGTAGGCAGAACATTACAACTGTAATGAAGGTTACTGTAGTAGATATAGATAATAAGAATGATACTACATAAGAAATACAGCAAAAATTAGATCAGTTGTTTAGAAATATTTTAAAATTAACGCATTAACCTTATAATATTTGTATAATAAGACACAAAATAAAAAAGAGCAAAAAACATACCTGTGTGAAATTATCACAGTCCAGAAATATTATTCCTATGAATGAATTGTATATTAAGGAATAGTAAACAATGCACGTATTGTCTGTAATAATGAAACAGTTCAAATTGTAAAAAGTTCAAGTCACTGTCAATGCGGCTGTCGTTCACTCTGGGTCTGTCGGAGATGTTGCTGTTATTTCCACGGAAATGTCTGTTTAAGGCATGGATAGGTCTATTTCAGTCTGGGTTGCAGGTAGCTTCATTTCGGCGCTGGACTAGGTATACATACATTCGACATGTGGGATGTTTCAAGTGATACTACAAGAAAAATTCTCATCGGCGATATGCATTTTATGATGGTAGACGTTTCAGTTTGTACTTGTTCTTTTATTCCTATTGTGATGACATTGGTGCTGATGTCTTAGAACTGACCCTTCGTGTGGGCGAAAAATACGAAAATCACAGAAGAGTTGTTCTGTCATTCCTGAGTTGACGTAGTGTAGATGACGGAGTGATGTCTTATGATAGCAAAGATGTTGGTGCGAGTCTCTCTCGTGGATTATAGTTATACGTGTGACACCTTTCTTCATGATGTTATCTCCAACAGCATATGATAACCTTTATTGGAAGAATTACGGTTCGTTCTCATAAACACATGGTGGGAACTCAGAAAGATAGGAAGAAGAAAAAGGATGAGTTCCCAGATAAAGAATGTCACCCGATGATGGAATGTCTAGGGAATCAGGTATGGAATCGTGGCTGTAATGAAAAGACAGACATCTATTTTCTCGTCGGTACGGAACTGACTTTATTTAATTAATCAACACACATATATTGACTACATTCTAGAAACACATCTAAAAACTTTATAATAAAGATTCATGAAATACATATTAATTTTTCCTTTTTAAGCTTTCCAACTTCATTCATTCGTATAGCTTCTGCATTTTAGAACATTATACAAATAGTTAATTCTCGATCAATTTCAAGATAGCCAAAAGTATAAAATGTAATAACTATGTAACAATTAATTTAAAGAAATGCATTTTACTTATTTTAAAAAAAGAATATAGATTTAAATATATTGCTAGATATTATTCTTTCTTACTTAAAGAATACTTTATTTCAATCATTAAATCAAAACATAAAGTTGGTAGCGAATTCAACCTTTACAATAAAAATTACATAAATATAATTAAATATGAATTCTTTAGAACATGTAAACATTCCGTTACAATATATTATAATAAAAGTATTAAGTGAACAATGTTGCTAACATAACAATGTTACGATTAAAATCTCAAGCATTAAAAGTACTTCTTCCTATAAGAAGTTTTTCGACATGTACAATTCTTTCCTGTACTGAAAAGACAGACATCTATTGTCTCGTCGGTACGGAACTGACCTGAACCCTGATGCGTGGTCTATTTATATGCATCCGGTGTCAGGGTTAACGTACCGGTCAGAAAAGATGTCCTTTCTCATCAGGTAGGGATCAGTTTCATCCGGTAGGAACCAGTTTGTTTTACGTCAACTGACATAAGGTAAAACTCAAACTTGTGGTTTATTTATATTCGTTTGGCACAAGTCAGGTCCAAATACGGTAATCCCTTAATATACTAAGCCAGCAACGATGTCTTAATATACTAAGCCAGCAGCGACGTCTGTCCATCATTAGATAAGAACAATTTTGTTTTACGTCAGCAACAGAAGTTCTTTAGAGAAGGTTTGTTCCACTTTTATTAACCGAATTGGAAATTCGCCAATGCCTTGGTTACAGAATATATGTTTTACTGATAAGACGTAGGAGCTGAATCAGTGAGATGGCCAGTAAGATGTTGTTTTGTAACCTAATTCCACACACATTGTACATTGGTAAGATTCGGTTATCTTAGTAGTTTTTGGCAATATACATTGCTTATTTTTCGCTTACACAGCAACCATCTTTGTTCCATATAATAAATAACATTACTGTTACATTTTGGAAACTTACTTTAATATAAATGAATAAACATTTCTTTAATACAATTTAAAGAAAATAGCAATCTTATGAATTTTACTAAAAAATCAATCCTAACAATACCCTCTGTGATATTTGAGCCGAGTCCTCGAGGTTCGAAAAGAAAAAAAGGTTTCATACATCAAAACAAGGTAAAAGGTGAAAGATCAAAAATACAATGATAAAAAACATTGCGACACATTTTCGCAAAGTTTAAAGATACAATGTAAAATACTGCTAAATACATTGCACAATACCAGGTAAAAAAGAAAAAATGCAATGAGAAAGTACATTCTAAAATACTATAAATATAATTAAAGAGGTATATTGCACAATACTCAATCAAATTTAAAAAGTACAGTACAAGGCAAAATACGTGATAAAATTCCCAAAACATAAGCAGCAGAGAGTGTGAACAGACCACACTTTTCCGACAAAATTTTGATTGAATCTTTAAAACGAAAATAGAGCCTTCCTACGAAATCTCATATTTTAACCAAAAAAAAAATAAGTCTCCATTTAGCACACGGAGACTTTACGATTTTGCAATCAATTTTGGTCGCAACGATCTCTGCTGCTACATGTTAACAAAAATAATAAATGATTTCAACCAAATATTTGATCCAATCCGATACGATATCGTGTCCGAGGATCATGTAAATTTATTGTTATAAATCCGTGCGGGGTCGACTGAGCGTTACTAAAGAAATTTTTAAATTGATTGAAGTCCATATCAGAGCACCATGTCTGCCAAATATTTCGTAGCGTATGTGTATCAACGCCGTTAAACACAGCAAGAATATTACAGTTGTCTCTGATCACTTTTGGAATCTGAGTGTATCGTTGAGTGACATATATCACATCAGTGCTTTATGCCTGCCTCTGGAAAAGATCCTAGCTGGTTTTTTTTGATTGTCTAACATCACATCGTCGTATACGACTAAATTGTTAATGTTCCCATCAAGGTCATCCACGGATGGTGCCTCGTCAATATCTGTAATAAATTCAATAATACCCTCGCCGGCAATTTCTGATGCATTCTCGTTAAAATCCTTTAACACTTCATACCATCGTTGATCATCTACGCTAGGAGCAACTAAATACAACTTATCCCACTTCATCCATCTCATTATTAAATTGAGCAACAATTGCGCCTTGCCGGATCCAGATGGCCCGATTATAATTGCGCGGATAGAGTTTGGTAGCGCTGCATGATGCTTAACTGGTTCTCTTGTTTTAGTCGCTGAAAAATCAATTATATCCATATCTCTATATATAAATAATGGATCTATATTGTGTGAAGTGTAAAACGCGTACTAGCACAAATGATGTGACGAAGATTACAACTAAAAATAACAGATCAGCACTTACTGGTAGATGTGCAACATGTGGTACAAAAAAATTTAGATTTGTTTCTATGAAATCCGGAGATGTTTTAAAAAAAAACGAGGAGGTGATATCGCAGCCAAATTGGCAAAGCTCCCTGGAACCCCATGGGCAAATTACCCCGGAGAAAAGCACCTTCCAGGATATAGCTACTGTGGCCCCGGAACACGATTAGATATCAGACTTGATGATCAAAATCAGCCCCGACCCGGCGAGTATCCGATAAACGCTATTGATAATGCGTGTCATGCTCATGATGTCGCATATAAAAGCAGCAATTTGCAACACAGGCATCTCGTGGATGTCAAATTAATTCATGCGTTAAATGCTATTCCTGATAAATCTTTCAAAGAAAAGTTGGCTTCATGGTTGGTAAAATCAGCTATGAAAGGCAAATTGATGTTAGGTGCCGGTAATTAATAACAACATGGAATCTATTTATTATTCTCCAAAAGGATACTGGCGGGGTAAAGCAGCAATCAATAAACTCGCTAGCGCCGCAAAAGTGAAAAAGGCCACTGCGGCTAATTGGTTATCCAAACAGGCTATATGGCAAATTTATCTACCGCGCCCTAAACAAAACAATTTCTCGCATTTTGATGTTACCGGACCCAATGAAGTTCATCAAGCTGATTTATTGTTTTTACAACATGACAACGGTTACAAATACGCGCTAACCGTAGTTGACGTTGCGAGTAGATACAAACAAGCAGAACCACTAAAAACAAAATCATCACCTGAAGTTGCTTCTGCATTTAAAAATATTTATCGACGAGGCCCGCTACGCTGGCCAAATCTGTTACAAGTTGATCCTGGCAAGGAATTTCAAGGCTCTTTTTATCAGCGATGAAACATCACAATGTCACCATCAGACGAGGGCATACTGCGTTACATCGTGATCAGGCAATTGTTGAACGATTTAATCGGACTCTTGCTGAACGGTTATTTGGATATCAATACGCGAAGGAGTTTATTCAGGATAAAAGATCCCGTGAATGGATTAAGAGATTACCAGCTGTGATTACCGCGCTCAATAACGAGATTACTCGAACAATTAACATGAAACCTGTCAACGCGATTAAGAAAGCGTCTATACCAAAAATGGAAATCCAAGGAATTTCACAAAAAGATTTCAAAGAACCAATTCTTGGTAGTAATGTCACTGTTAGATATTTATACGAACCAGGAGAGCTTGAGGGTGGTAAAAAAAGAGCTACCGATCCTATTTGGAGCGTCACTACGCATAAGATATCCGGTATAACACGATCTACTGGTAGACCTCCAATCTATAAACTGGATTCAACTGCTCCTCAGCGAGGATTTACTCGACAACAACTACAGGTAATTCCCGAGGATACTCAATTACCACCGCGTGGTCTTAACTAGCACCCCTTCGTCTGTTGCACTCAAGACAAGTCAGCATAACGTTATCTCTGATATGACCAATGCTGCTATTCTTTCTGTCTACGGTAAATTGGCGAGGATCTTTATCCGAATACTGCCAACGCATTATACAATTGCAACTCGCGCAGTGATTATTCTGTTGCTACTTCAGCGTAATTATTAATTCATCATCAATGTCAAATTCTCTATTATTTTTTTTATCCTGTTGTTTGTAACCGGAGAGTTTTTTATCAATAATTTTAACATTAACGATGCTAGCATCATCCATTGTAGTGTCATTATCATCCAGGACAATTCTTCGAAGCTGATTTATTTTTCGTACTCTGGATACTGCGAGATAGACTAAATTCGACCATTCGATGCGATTATCCACCATCCAAATAATTGTATCTGTGATAGTTAATCCCTGTGAAGAGTGTATTGTCGCTGCGTAACCTAACGTCCATGGGGATTTATTAGCACGCAATGCATTTTCGACGACGCTGATATCAACCAGCACAATATCATTTAACACGAGAATCTGCTTTTCACTCTTCCCTGGAATATCAACTTCAATATTCTGCTTTCGTGTATTCGAAGGCCTATAACACAACGGTACTGGAAGTGTTGCAAATTTTTCTTTATGCGTTTCAAATAACTTCATCTGAAGTGTGTCTCTGACTATTTTTCTACTTGCTACTATCAAATCATTTGGTCTCCACATTTCCCAAAAATCATTCATGGGAGTTTCTGAAATTATTCCACGCGCTATTTCACATTGGATTTTATCCGGTTGTAATCTAATTAGCGCTTTGAATTCTCGTAAATGTTCATCAAGTGATCTATAATCAGTGGTAATTTCTTCATAATAATCTACAAAACCCTTTAGCCATTCATGTGGGGATGCACCGATAAATGGTGGTGGTTGGCCGTGATCACCGCACATGACGACTTTTGTATTTTTCAATAACAACCACTCGAGAAATGTTTGTAATACATCTAATGACACTGTGCATATTTCATCCCAAATTATGATTTCAGGAATGAATTTATCACCCATTCGATCAGGGTTCCATTCATCGCCTTTCCATCGAAAGAAACTATGATAAGTACAGGCATTTACCCCTCGTTGTTTCATCTCTCTGGCGAGTCTGTGAGTTGGTGTTAACACAATTATGGTTGACCGACGAAATAATTCAATTGCACGAGTTGTCTTTCCTGACCCACCACAACCATTTAAATAAACTGTCTTGTATCTACATATTGGATCAGATACCGGTGGTGCATTAGAAAATTCGGATTGAATCTCATCACACTTTAAGTACTTTTCATCCATGGTAACATCTGCCGATTATCAATACTCATGTAGCGCCTCCTTTTTAAATCTCCAACATCCCCAATTTGCCTCCGGATCTGTGAATTTAGCTACATCTGATTTGTATTTATTGTGTATATACATCGAATCAGTGGCTACTCTAACTGCGGTAGTAGGAAATCTATTTATCATCGAAACTAAATTGTTAGAAGCATAAGCTAGCATAGAACTTCTCAAATGCGTATATTGTTTCATATATCCATCACAATAGGTAACAATTGTACCTAATCGTCTTCCATCGGATAGGAAAGCGTCTTTACGATTTACAAGTTTTCCCTGTTTCGTTAAATCCGTTACAATAAAATAGTATTCAGCGATGTCTATGATCAACCGCGAAGAATATTTTGCATTGTCGTATCTTCCACCCTGAGTAAATTTACCGATTATTCTTCGTCCAAAATCTTTTGCTTGTTATTTTTTAATTTCAAATAACTTCTTAGACCAATTCATGATTTGTTCTTCATTGAAATCTGGAAACTGTTTTCCCTGTTCGCTAATTATACGATCTAGATCGGGTTGTGGTAGCCAAACTTCTTTCTGAGCTCGATAGCATATAATAGCTTCGGAAACAATCAACGATATTAGCATACCACAATCAATCATATATCGTAGTAACACTATTGGCATCTAGGCCTTTTCAGATATATGTCTACCAAGCCAAAGATAACTACACGGATGTAACCCTGTAGCGAATTCGAATGATATCACACGAGCGAATCCAGTTAAATCAAAATCAGGTAATTGCCCATTAATCGCAACACGAGTCATTTCATGTGTGGGGTGTCCAAATCGTTTAAAATAGTTACTACATTCTCCATACCCGAGGAAACTTCCAGGATAACACGCGAATATATCAATTGAAATCATACCGCCACGATGGTATTTTGTATTCCACAGTCCTCCATGACCAAATGCGACGCAACTCAATTTAACGTCGTCGAGAAAATCACTTCGTGTTGGACGCCAAGAGTTTTTTTCTCTTGCGAAGTGAGCTACCACTGATGGAATAGTAAAACTATACGTAAATAGTTTTTCATGGGAACTCTCCGGTGAAAAATCACTAGCGATTTTTCTCATTCTGTTATCTAATTCTTCAACGCGATATAATTCACCATTTGGTCTTAAAAATTGATCAAATCCTTTTTCGGGATCTTCATCACTTCTAAGTAACCACACTGACACAGGATCATCCTTACACAGCGTGTGAATAGCATCGAATAATTTCTCATTATAAAAAACATCCCCGACGAATTCCGGGAGGATATATCTCACGGTTCTATCTCGTGGAAATATTTTTACTGCAGGTGTCCACGCGTGTTTGTTATGATCAATAATTTTAATTGGAGCTCCTCGCGATTGATATTTCGGTTCGTATAATACTTCTCCGGTTATTGTCGTTACTGATATTGGTAATTTTAATGATGCTTCTAATTTAGCTATATCAGAAATCTTTGCACCGTGCTGTTTCACTGTCAGTTCCCATTCGGTTATTTTCCTACGTCGCAGATCAGTTAGTTTATTTCCTCGGGATGCATTTGTGAAGTGTTCCATTACCCGTGTTGCTACACAATTCAGTGAACTAGAATATTTCATAGGAGCTAGTTTTGCAATATCGGGTTTATTATTTAACAGATATATCCCATAAACAATTGCTGTTACAGGATAAGATCTGTCGTAGTATGGTTTGTCAATTCCAGTTAGAATTCCTGGTTTAGAATCTCTACCCACAATGACAGTTTTTTTATCCTTGAGGATTGGTTCAAATTTATCCCTGATAATCCATTTGCCTTCGACTTCGATAATGAATTTTATTCTGAAAAAATATTTCTGTTGGGAATTGTTTTGCAATGAAAATCCTTTGGATTTTACACCTTTGGATTTCCAACCCGTTGGCTCGCCAAGGTGTGAAATTATCTCAGCTGCTCTTTCATCGTTCATAGTAGCATCGATGTTGGGTACATTGACATCTTCATCAATAATTCGAAATTTCGACCAACAGTATACTGCAACGTCTCGGTAAAATTCATTAAAACACTCCCTGATTTTACCTAGTATAGCTCTATCACCGATTAGATGTTTTGGTGTATCAGAGACTCTATCGAGATTGAATTTATTATTTTTCCAAGGCTTAATTTTCGATAATCTTTGGAACTCCTTATCAAGATTGAATTTAGTATTTTTCCAGGGCTTAATTTTCGATAATCTTTGGAATTCTTTCATAGTATAATCAATGAATTTAGTATTTTTCCAAGGCATAATTTTCGAACTCCTCCATGTTATAATTAAAACAAGTATTTAAATAGAAAAATATAGTATAATGAATCACTGCAAGTGGCTAATGATTGGATCAACAACCCCGTGTAACAAATCATGCAGAAGCGAATTCTGTGGGTATCATTTACAAAGCGTTCGCAACGGTTCTTTCGGTCCTCTTCCATGCCTCAAATGTGGGGTGGGCGTTAGAGGAAAATCACAATTATGTCTCAGTTGCGGCGGCAAACGATACAGGGAACTAAAACGCTATTATGACAGACGAATAAAAAATACCGTCATTGACCCTAACGATGACAAAATCATAAAAAACCCTCAAGATTATATCAAGAGGTTTATAATTAAAGCAGATATAAATTAGACAAATAGTATTATTATACAATGAGCCAAGATTTCAGACCCCATCCAGTGCTTGTTAATTACGAAGCCTCCAGTGATGGTGTTGTCATGCACCGCAGACTAAAAAAACCGGTTGGATTTCTGAATAATATGGGGTATTTGCTGTTTAGTGCTAGAAATAAAAAATATCTCTGTCATAGAATTATTTTTGAATGTCATAGCGGATTGATTAAAGACGGCCATGTTATTGATCACATAAATGGCGTGAAGACTGATAATTGTCTTGTGAATCTTCAAGCCATCTCACAAAGTCGGAATTCAAAATTAGGTGGAACCGGCAAATACGCAAAACACCCCAAGGGTGTGAAATCGTTTGATTTAGAAACCAGCGAGGAGAAAATATTTCAATCAATAAATGAAGCCAGTAGATACTATGACATTTGTGGGACTTCAATACGATTTGTTGCAGAAAATATAATTAAAACAGCTCTGTCTAAAAAAAATGGTCATAAAATAAAATTCGTATACACCTGAAACGATTCAAGGGAGATAAATCCTTTATGGATAAATCCTCCGCAACTCACACTCTACCCACTAAGTTCCCTTGTATTATGACGTCAAAAGAATTGTGCCGTCTGCTATTACTTGTAGAGAGAGTAACCTTGACTAGTCGCGCGCACGTGACTGTAATGAAGTATAACATAGTTTCGTTCGAGTTGTATTTTTATCAACCTTAACAATTTCTAAGACCTTTTATTGTCGCTTGGCTAAAACTGCAATTTAAACAGTTGTATTTATTTAGACCATCTATAATACACTTTTAGTACAGACGGTTCTTTATAATCCAGCGTATTACCTTGTTCGCTCAGCCGGAACAGTGTTTCCCATTCATTGAAGTAGGTGGGCGTGGTTAAAATTCCTCTGTATACAGCTCTTTGTGATCCAATCGATAATGTATTTTGTCCAAAGAATTAGAACAGGGAAAACACGCTGTTTTATCTAACAACTGTATTATTTTTATTAATGTTTTATTTAAATATTTTGTCTCATTTAAATGTTGTGAAACAGTATTAATAGGTAATTCAAGGAAATAAAATAACACACTCGTGAATAGACGCGGCTGTATTAGTCGCCTTATATATGTTATGATTCGTAATAAGCTTGGGGCTTTCGAAAGCCAATCGACCAATCAAAACTAACCAACGCCATTAACACGGGCGTGTGGTTGTCTTTTGTCAATCACATGCAACTGGGTTAATTTAGTTTTGGTTGCTTTTGATTGGTTGGATTGGCCGTAGAAAATCTGCCCCCGTCATTTCATGTTTGTGCCGTCCCACATCATTACCATCATCGTTTCATTGAATATATCCATCCTTAATTAAGTTAATAAAGTAACCTCTGGGTCTCTCTGACGTCATAAGGCGCCAGCGGGATTGCCAAATGGGGTTTTCATGTATGTGCTGTCCTTAATTAAGTTACTAAAGTAACCTCTGGGTCCCTCTGACGTCATAAGGCGCCAGCGGGATTGCCAAATGGGGTTTTCATGTATGTGCTGTCCTTAATTAAGTTAATAAAGTAACCTCTGGGTCTCTCTGACGTCATAAGGCGCAAGCGGGATTGCCAAATGAGTGTTATTTTTTTTAATAATTAGAGGTAAAATGTATTATATCTATATTTTTATAAAAATATGGATATCAAAGATGTAAATTCTATAATTGCTGAAATTTCAATTTTAAAGAATCGAGGGGTAATATTATCTAAAGATCTCGACTGTGACAGGATTGCCTCGGAATATGAAGACATTGAGTATCAGTCTAGTAAGGGTCGTTATGTTTTACCTAAGATGTACAGACTGGTGAAAGGAATTCAAAAGTCCATCTATGCTTGTTTGTACGGTAACGACATTGATGTATTTATAACGCTATTTAGCACCGTTGAAGCAATACGTCAAAAGCTCGGCCAAGAGTATCAAAAACGAGCTGAAATTAGTTCTAAGGTTCGTGATATTAGAAAAATATTAAACGAGGAAAAACCAGTATCCTAACCATGTGAGCGTTACTAAAAAAAAGGCTTTCAGTAAATGTTTTAATAAAAAAATTTTTTTTTAGCGTTTTTTGTAACTACATAGGATTTTCTCCTGAAAGGATACTGAGCAGTTTGGGTTTGCTCATGCAGTTATGTGCGTACTGCATGATCTGGTTGTGATAGCAAGTAATCACCGCGACGCCTCCATTTTCACGTAGTTGTTGTTGTTGCCGCGTCGTTAACAAAAATCGTTCATCGCCGTTCTCAGATATTACAATTCTGAAACCCCCAGCGATGTTATTTCTGAAACACTCGCGGATAGCGTCGTACAGTTTAACCTTGTCCGAGATGGATACGTTAGCTTGATGGTACATTATTTAATAACTCAGCTTTTAATTGTGATAGTTTCACATTTGAAAACTCAGTTCACAAACAATATATGGTAGGTGAATCGCTTACAACTAGATTAGCCCGAGAGCGGCTAGCAGCAATTAAAAAGTTTATACCGGTTCGAGACAGACTTCATGAGAAACTTCAACAACGACAACAAGCGCAGACTGAATTTTCTGTGTCAAGTGAACAACTGTTCGTCCCGGTAACTAAGGCGACCAAAGATGTGAAAACAGCAACTGAACGAGCAATATTTGGGGATATTCCTGAGGAAGGCAAGCGACGAGAAGTGCCTGTTCTTGGTGTGCTTGAAAAGATAGCAGCAGAGACCGAACAAACAAAAAAGTCTTTAGAAACACTTCCAGTAGATATAGTAACTACTTCACGGCAACAACAAAAAAAAGAGCGAGTACTAGAAGAACTAGGTGCTACTGCAAGAAAATCAGAAGAAGAGGAAAAAGAGGTTACTAAAGAAAAAATGTATTCACTGCAAAATATATTTACATACTATGCATACAGCATAATTAAAAATTTTAAAGATGACAATGATTTAATTAACTTTACCGTGCAAAATTTTTCACTCGATCAAAGAGAAAGAGCTGTAAACAAAGGGTATAAAGAGTATATAAAAAACGACGAGAATTGGATAAAAAAAGTATACCTGGCAAACCATGATAGATTTAGAATCACAGACAGTAACCGCAATGATTTTGAGAGTTTTAAAGACGAAGTATTGAATAGAATAGATAAAATGTATCTAGTTGAAGAGGATTCAACTGAAGATGAATATTTAGGTAGCGGCATAGTTGAAAACACTAGCGTTACTTGTCCTGGTAACATTCTCAGTGATATATTACGGCTGGAAGTTCTCATCGGAGGGAAACGAGCCGGAAACAACTCCGTCGAGATAATTAATGAGGCCGCTGATATCTGTAGACGATTATTTGCCGGTGGTATCATGGACATTAATGTATATCGAGAACTCATTGCTGAATTAGTTGAAAATCACAAAGATGCCCATGGTTATTACAGCGATTGATCACTAATTGAAAAACTACTAGTTTTATAACAAGATGATTATACACTACAACCATGATAAACCCGTAAGCGTCTACGTGGTGAACTCACGATTTCCTGTTTATAGAGCATATTACGGAGATGGTTTCGGCAATACCATTGCGGGGTTATTTACAA
This sequence comes from Unio delphinus, assembly GCA_029339505.1. Classification (NCBI taxonomy): domain Eukaryota; kingdom Metazoa; phylum Mollusca; class Bivalvia; order Unionida; family Unionidae; genus Unio; species Unio delphinus. The sequence goes on along the minus strand of JAQISU010000003.1, from coordinate 3,261,387 downwards.
GAATGGCTCCCAAGGTGGTGCCGTTAGCTAAACAATTATCAATGAAAGCCATTGATATTATTCGTGATAAGGGAATCAGCGCTGTTGGAAATCTTGCCGGAAAGGCATTTTCTGCCGCGAAAGATAAAATAGCATCATTGGTGCGAAAGAAACCAACGGTGCTGCCATCAACTACAGTGATGCCTGCAAAAATCAGCAAAGCAATAAATAGCGCAGTGGAAGAAAAACTAGCGTCGTTGGCTGCTTCGGTGACTCCGTCGCCATTGACGACTTCACCGGTAACAGATAGCGCTATCATGAACGCGATAGCAGGAAGTGGTTTGAAACGAAAACAAAAACGACGATGATTATAAAGAGTTTCACAATTGAAAGCACTAAATAATAATAACAATGTTTAAACAAACAGCTGATCCCGCGCTTGATATGGAAGCCAAAGTGGGCAAGGACGATTCCGTCCGCGATTATCAATACTATTCCTATCATGCTATACAACCCAACCTACGATCTCGAGTTGAACTTCAAGTTCAAGATACCAGTAAATAATTTTTACCGTGTGAAGCATTTATTGAAATCGAGGGAAAACTCGTAACAAATGTTGCAGATGATACCCCATATGCAGATAACGCAAATGTCCGAGTTGGTTTTGTTAATAACGGCATAATGGCGTTTTTTGACAGTGCAAAATATTTCATTGATGGAAAAGAAATTGAATCAATAGACCGTGATGTTGATGTTGCAACAACAATAATCGGACTAGCAAGATACTCCGATGATTAAACAAGATCGGCTGGTCCGTCTATGATGTTTGCAAAGGATACCTCTGATAACGCTGACCACCTTCAATACATTAAAGTGTTAACAGCACAAGATACTGCAGAAGCAAACCAACAAGAAGCTGCTAATCCAGAACGTCGAACCAGACCCGGAGCTGCGTTTGAAATTATAAAAGAAGTTAATGGTAATTTCAATCTAGGGTTTGCAACACGAGTAGCGATGTTACAAGGACAGCAGAAACAGTTTTCATGTGCGATTCCACTCCATCACATATTTGGATTCTGCAGAAATGTCAGAAAAGTCATCTATGGAGCCAAACACACAATCGCGTTAGTGCGAAAAGGCAGTGACAATGATGCAATCTGGAGTACTGGTGCCGCTGAGGGTAAAGTTGTTTTGAGTAAAATAGTACTGTGGATGCCAGTAATGACCCCATCAATTACCAGAGAAGAGCGGCTGATCTCATTTATGGAAACAGGTGGCAAATCATTGCTAAGTTGGCTAACAACAACGACTGATGTCAAAGAGGGTAATGTTGATGGTACATTTACATGGCACCTGGCATCAAAACAAGGCGTTTCAGCTCCACGTCATATATTTATAGCGCTGCAGAATCAGAATCGATTAGGCTTCCAAGAACGCAGTCATATGATATTTGATAAATTAGGGGTAAGTGAGGTTTCGCTGAGAATAAACGGACAACAAGAACCATCTGAGGATATACAGCTTGATTATAACAATAACCAAAAAGCACGTGTGTATCATCGGATGCTGTCATTTATGGGTCGTGATCAAAACGTTGATACTGGTTTACAAATATCGCAACTTGATTTTAATCAATTGTATCCAATTTATTACTTTTCACTGGAACATCTTGATTTAACAAGGCAATCCGTCGTTGATATACACCTCAGAGCTCGTGTACAACGCCCTGCTGGTATTAATAACTATAGAGCGGTTGCTGTCATTCTCAGCGACAAATCAATGTTGTTAGAAGGGGTTGGCGGACGAATGAGAATCATTGATGCACCAGTGGAAAATATGTAAATGAAACTTAAAAAGTTTCCAATTAGATCAATTGAAAGCCTAAATGTGTTTTACAATAAAATGACATATAGTGTTGTTAGTGTCAAGCTGACTGATGGTCAGGTAAAAAAATTACGATCAAAATCCGCTAAAGAATGTGGAACCACAATAACGTTGAAACCAGCGAAGATGTACGGCGGTACACATAAAATATCATTGACGGATCGCCAAATAAAACATGTCAATGATGCAATGAAAATAAGCGAGGGGTTCAAAATGTATTTTCAAAAGCCGCAGTCGCGAACATGATAAAATCAGGTGGTATATTTCCATTGTTAGCTGCAATAAAAGCATTGATTGCAGCGGCTGCCCCAGCGGTGGCGAAAGCGGCAGCGTTGGGAGCCGTTGGGACCGCGGCAGGGATGGCGTTGAAAAAAGCAACTGGGAAAGGATATAAAAAAAGGGAAAGGGTCTAAGACTACCAGGAACCCCGTATTCATGGTACAGTGGAAAGGGTCTGAGAATACCAGGAACGGTTTATTAGTTGAAAGCCCAATTGTTCCCATGTCAAATTTTGATTTAATTGATGCTGCTAAAAAACTGGCGATAAAAAACTTCAGAGGGGTTTTTATGAGAGATCAATTACCGAAACAACCTAAACGCGTTGAAACCGGAATCATCAATCTTGATAACAGCAGCGGATCGGGAACTCACTGGGTTGCATACGCGATTGATCCACGTGGGATTGTCTATTTCGATTCATATGGGTTAGCTCCGCCAAGCGAGTTTATGCGGTATATAAAAACTTTTCCAATGAAGACTTGGTATTCTACGCTACCAACACAACAAATGAATGACCCACCAATATGTGGCAACGAATTATTAAATGTCCTTAACGCTATTTCTAACTCCTTGGGTAACCCAAGGGGAAAACCACCACATGTTGTCGTAAATGAATACACTAGTAGTCGCTGGAAATCAAAGATTTTAGAGAGAGAAAGAGTTTTACAATAACATGATTGATATTTGGGAAAGACCTCTGAAACCCAAACCCGATGGCACTGCGACGGGTGATGTAAAAAAAATAATCGAAGATGAAATAGCTGAGACGTTGAATTTAGCAAGTGTTGACCCGAACGAAATAGTTGTATTTCAAGATCTCGAGGGTAAATTGAAAACCAGTAATATATCCGCGGGTGACATTTTGATACGGCAGCGCGACGCCGCTGAAAATTCTATTGCGCTGTATTCCAAGGATGGACAACTTAAAACCAGTAATATATCCGCGGATGACATTTTAACACGACAACGCGACGTCGCTGAAGACTCTATTGCGCTGTATTCCAGCGACGGACGACTTAAAACCAGTAATATATCCGCGGGTGACATTTTGATACGGCAGCGTGACACGCTGAAAACTCTATTGCGCTGTATTCCAAAGATGGACAACTTAAACCAGGCGAACCTGTGTCTACGATCACCGACGCGATTTACGCCCACGACAGCATGATTGCCACCCGCGGCCGTGAGCTGGATGATCATATACGAGGTTATAATAATTTTCGCAAAAATGTCGTACATAAATTCTTTGGAACCCCGCTTGTGGTTGGCATGACTCTCGCTGAAATTAAAAACTTTTTATCGCTATTCTTTTTTAACAAGGACGCGGGAAGGATGATGAATGAAAATGAAATCAAGGCAAATTATCTCGATATTTCTAAACTAATAGAAAATCTTGAAAAGGTAAAGATTCCGCACAAGGACATTAAAAATATCGTGCATACGGTCAAACATGTAATCGTGGATTGGATAGGAGAAGAAGATACTTTTAGAACTACTATTCTTCTCGAGTGGGGTGGGGAAGCGAAGGTCGATGGTATCTACAGGTTAACGTGGGCCTCTATCGATCAATTTAATATGATTGCGGGAGGTAAAACCTACTCTGGTGGCGTCGCGACGTTAATTATCGAGACTGGCAGAACACCAACCTTTCACTTCGTCGCGGTTGATAGCTCCACCATTAGATCAAAAATAGCCTGGTGTATAGAACTTGTAGATAATTTTTCAGGCTGAAGCTACTAGCAATTCCCGCTAACGATGGCGAATAATTGAAAACACTAGCGGGTTTAAAATAACAATGGCATCAATGAAATCAATTGAACCGATAATAATCCCGTTGACAGAGTCATTGGAATCACAATCACATCGATATCGATATGATACCGTGAAAGAATTTTCCGCGAATTTGAAATCACTTTCTGAGCGTTATCGTCAAAAAATGAAAAAATACCGACGAAGAATCACCGTAATTGATATTACCATGTACTCAGTGTCAGGCGTTCTCGCTGGCGCCGGAATAATACTTGCATCGGTTACAATGATTGCCCCGGTCGTAGTTCCAATTTGCATTTCTGCGGCGGCTACAATCGCGGGTATATCAACCGGGATAACAAAAAAGATATCATCATGCAGCCAGAGTAAACTGCAAGATTACTTAATTCAATTTCATATTGTATCAACCGCATACTCGCAATTATCCTCGATGATATCGTCGTCACTCGATAATACAATTATATCAGATAGTGAGTTCTCAGCGATGGTCAGTATTTATGATTCCGCGATATCAAAATTAGAGCGACAACATGAGTATAATAACAATGACAACACCGATGGAATTGGAAAACACGAACCCGAAAACTAGAATGATCTCAATAACCTGAACGATATCAGATAGTGAGTTCTCAGTGATGGTCAGTATTTATGATTCCACGATATCAAAATTAGAAATACAACAACAGTATAATAACAATGACAACAGCGATGGAATTACTTCAACGAATAATGGAGAACACGAACCCAGTAAAAACAAGCATGATATCAATAACATCAACGAATCCTGAATTCAGTGTGAATTTCCCTAGCCCAGTCCCTGTGAAGGAGATAGCGCTATCAAAACTACGAGTGTATCACAGTTGGCCTAATATCAGATCAAAATCATTTGGTGGTCAACAACCGAATAATTCCTTGGTTTTTGCGAATAAGAATAAACCCGATGGAACTCCAGACTGGAACGTCGTTTCGATACCAACCGGATCATACCAAATTGAACAAATCAATAACGAATTAGCGCATAGAATAAAATCGATTACTGGAACAGAATCGAAAATCGCTATAACGGTTCATGAGCCGAGGCTATCATCCGCAATTGAGATAAGCACAGAAGGATACGTCGTATATATCTATCAGAGTTCTATTAGAACCGTACTAGGATGTCCTGAATTACCACCAGGGGGGAAAACCGTTGATTTACCAGAACCACAAAAAAAAAACGATTATATCACAGACAGGATAAAACCTGATAATCCAATAAAGAGTTATAAAGATCACACAGTTACTATAGATTTTTTTGGTTTCGGATATCAACCAACTGGGAGAGAGAAGGAAGAGGGTAGAATAGAGGGATATCATTTTGTTAACGAACCTAAAATCGTTAACAATTTCACAGCGATGAATAATGATTTTTCACTGTTGTTAATATCTCTTAAATCCGGTACTCTTACCCGAGATGAATTAATCAGCGTCGTAGAAACATGCAACAAAATTATCGACGATATGGAAACATTTAATTTGAAAATTATTCAGGATATACTAGATGACGATAATCCCACATCGAGAACAAAATTTGCAACAGACTATAAAATTCCCGTTAAAGATATTCCAACATTTAAACTACCATGATATAACGTACCAGAACTAAAAAAACTTCTCAGTGACACCATCGATGTTGGTTTTAAAATAATTCATGATGCATGGAAAAAAACAACATCACAGGAAATAAAAAACCTCAAACATAATAATGACCCAGACGGTGGCGGTAGGCATATCGCTCCGTTCAACGTGAATATATCCTCAGTGATTGTGCTCAATTTAGTATGTGATGTTATCGAAGGAAGCTATCAAATTAATCTCGAACGATCAAATCAAGCTTAGCAAGGATATATTCTTTATTCATTTGCACCAATAGCCCTTCCAGGATTTTTAATAATTGAGTCTCCGGTTAATCCAGTCTATATGCGGTGTCATAATGATTCATTAACCAGAATTAATTTCAAACTCACAGATCAGTCCAATAATCTAATTGATCTACAAGAGGAGGTGTTAGCGATTGATCTGTTTGCGAGATCCTAAAGACTGGATCAAATATTTGGTTGAAATCATTTATTATTTTTGTTAACTTGTAGCAGCAGAGAGTGTGAATGACCACATCGTTGCGACCAAAATTGATTGCAAAATCGTAAAGTCTCCGTGTGCTAAATGGAGACTTATTTTTTTTGGTTAAAATATGAGATTTCGTAGGAAGGCTCTATTTTCGTTTTAAAGATTCAATCAAAATTTTGTCGGAAAAGTGTGGTCTGTTCACACTCTCTGCTGCTACATACAATGGAAGAAACCTAGTAACATTGGATACCTTCATAATATACAGTAACGTAACGTGGTACGACATTAAATAAAAATTAAAAGTTTACGTAAGCTTAAACAGTTTTACAATATAAAAGTCTACAAAACCTACCTCTAAACTAGTCTTGTCAGACGATTGTAACACAAAATAGTAGCATGCAGTTCTTGGTATCTTTATTTTTCTTTTTCTATTTTAGTTTACTATTTTTTTTTCTTTCTTCTTTTGTCTTCTTTTGTCTCTTCTTCTCTTTTATATTTATTTGCATAACATCAGCAGAACATATGTATGGTGACAACGTTATTATATTGCTTCATCCAAGTGTAATGAAATAATTCTTGTTCTTATGAATAATGCTTCTAAGCCAATATTGAGATGATCTTCCTAGTTCAACAAAGAATTAACAGTAGCTTTGAAGTAAGAATGGTTGCAATGAAAATGTCGTAAAAATTTAGTACTAATCAAGAGTTAGAAAACTGACAAATTAATGATGTTATAGCCTTAATAATCATGATGTATGTTCACTTGCAATCAAACTTTGACCTGTGCGTGTATGAAATATGTATTGAAGTAACCTAAGAACAAATAAGTGAACATAACATTTAATCTTTTGGTACGGTATGGTCCAGTGCAGCTTTGAAATGTACCTATATTATCAACGTTATCTGTGACGTGTGAAAGAGAATGTATTGCCGTTATCGTTTCAAATAAATTTGACTCAAAAGCTGGCCGTATATAGGCCAATAGCTGATTATGTCGTGAGAGCTATGCATTACGTGTTCTCGGTTTCGAGTAATCGCTCGGCCACTTTGACTGTTTTATATCATTTCAACATAAATTTACGACAACATCAATTGATGTTGCAAAACCAGAGAAGGAATGCTTCCTCTTCTATCTGGGTGGTAGGCATTAGAGACGTTCCTACAAAACCATAAGGTACACACATTCATACATTGGTATGAAATTGTGAGAGAAAAACCTCTAAAACATTTGTCGAACCCATTTGGCTGACAAAAAAACATCTGAAGTCAATATGTTTGAGACGTCTAGGCGGAATTTACAATTCTCCTTAATATAGGTAAATACGGTAATACTATGTGAAATGTGCTAGCAGCGAATCATATATACGGTTGTTTCAGACTTCAGTACGTACAGGTTTTTGATAGCTCAGTCTAAGGATACAAGAAACATTCAATGGAATCATTCAAGCTCTGTAGGCAGAACATTACAACTGTAATGAAGGTTACTGTAGTAGATATAGATAATAAGAATGTTACTACATAAGAAATACAGCAAAAATTAGATCAGTTGTTTATAAATATTTTAAAATTAACGCATTGGAAGAATTACGGTTCGTTCTCATAAACACATGCTGGGAACTCAGGAAGATAGGAAGTAGAAAAAGGATGAATTCCCAGATAAAGAATGTCACCCGATGATGGAATGTCTAGGGAATCAGGTATGAAATCGTGGCTGTAATGAAAAGACAGACATTCATTTTCTCGTCGGTACGGAACTGACTTTATTTAATTAATCAAAACACATATATTGACTACATTCTAGAAACACATCTAAAATCTTTATAATAAAAATTCATGAAATACATATTATTTTTTCCTTTTTAAGCTTTCCAACTTCATTCATTCATAGAACTTCTGCATTTTAGAATATTATGCAAATAGTTAATTCTCGATCAATTTCAATATAGCCAAAAGTATAAAATGTAATAACTATAATTAATATAACAATTAATTTAAAGAAATGCATTTTACTTATTTTAAAATAGAATATAGATTTAAAATATATTGCTAGATATTATTCTTTCTTATTTAAAGAATAATTTATTTCAATCATTAAATCAAAACATGAAGTTGGTAGCGAATTCAACCTTTACAATAAAAATTACATAAATATAATTAAATATGAATTCTTTAGAACATTTAAAAATTCCGTTACAATATATTTATAATAAAAGTTTTAAGTGAACAATGTTGCTAACATAACAATGTTACTATTAAAATCTCAAACATTAAAAGTACTTATTCCTAAAAGAAGTTTTTTGACATGTGCAATTCTTACCTGTAATGAAAAGACAGACATCTATTGTCTCGTCGGTACGGAACTGACCTGAACCCTGATGCTTGGTCTATTTATATGCATCCGATGTCAGCGTTAACGTACCGGTCAGAAAAGATGTCCGTTCTCATCAGGTAGAAATCAGTTTTATCCGGTAGGAACCAGTTTGTTTTACGTCACCTGACATAAAGTAAAACTGAAACTTGTGGTTTATTTATATTCGTTTGGCACAAGTCAGGACCAAATACGGTAATCCCTTAATATATTAAGCCAGCAACGATGTCTTAATATACTAAGCCAGATGCGACATCTGTCCATTATTAGATAAGAACCATTTTGTAGCAACGTCTGTCCATCATTAGATAAAAACCATTTTGTTTTGCGTCAGCAACAGAAGTTCTTTAGAGAAGGTTTGTTCCACTTTTATTAACCGAATTGGAAATTCGCCAATGCCTGGGTTACAGAATATATGTTTTACTGATAAGACTTAGGAGCTGAATCAGTGAGATGGTCAGTAAGATGTTGTTTTCTAACCTAATTCCACACACATTGTACGTTGGAAAGATTCGGTTATCTTAGTAGTTTTTGGCAATATACCTTGCCTATTTTTCGCTTACACAGCAACTATCTTCGTTCCATATAATAAATAACATTACTGTTAATATATATTAGAAATTTACTTTAATATAAATGAATAAACATTACTTTAATAAAACTTAAAGAAAATAGCAATCTTATTAATTTTACTAAAAAATCAATCCTAAGATATGTATAAATTTATTGCTCTACATTTTCTCTTTTTATTTCACCTTTTAAAGCCAGTGTAAAAGGGGCACGTTTCTTGCGAGAAATCAGAGTTTCTTAATTGCTCAATTGAAAAAAAAATTGTTGCATTTAAATGATTTCAGATAGTATCTCCAAGCGAGACTTAACTGCCATTCTGTGGTAGGCAGTGCAACACTAATTCACATCAAGAATTTGATCTGCACTGTGTTTAGACCTACTGTTTAAACAATCTAGCTTTGTTCAGGTATTTTTTATTTTAATTTGAATGAGGATGGTGACTTGGGTATTTTTCCTGAATGTTATGTAAATTTCACTGGAATGGTATTGTCTTTAAAATAGTAAAGAAACAAAATCCGTGTAAGGAAAAACATTCCAATACTAGTGCGGAATAAAAAAAAATACTTACAAAAACAAAAATAAAAAGGTACACCGAGAAAATTTTATAAAATTTGAACAGCTAGTTTTAATTTGTAGATTTGATAAAGAATCTGTGCTTAGCGTAAATGAAATAATGTCCAAATCCGTTCCTCCATTGAAAACTGGATTGCGTATTTGTTTCTTTAGTGAATACATTCTAGTTGGGGAAATGTTTACAAATAATTCTATGAACATTCGTGATAGAAAATATTGTTGTCCTTTTCCATCTTAGTCTGCTAGACAGTCTACTGTTTGAAATTTGAATCGTGGTTGAATCCCTACTCATCTGTCTACATGTGATACATAAAACCTTTGACAGGCTGTTGTCATGCTCGTCTTTACATAATGTCGACATAAACATTGCAGATTACCTACCTGAAGGAAAACCTCATACCGTCGTTATTAATAAGAATCGTTGTTTAGATTCAAACATTTCAGTGTTAAATATTGAATTTATCCAAGGAATTGTTGATAACCATAACAAAAACATCAGTATATATCATCGTCATCCATCTTAGATTTTCCAACAGAACTCGAATTTGACTTTATTAGAACATTTTCCTTTTAGTACTTTTGTAATTTAATTCATGGATTATTCTTAGATTGTTTTTTATCAAGACAACTGTCAGTTTCTCTTCTTCATTTCTGCAATTTTGTACAATTTTTTTCCTTGGAAATAAAATATTTGTTTAATTTTTAAAAGCTTGTTGTATGAACTTTTTCTGTGTTACTGTTTATTAAAGCATAAACATGTAACTACATAACATACCTTTAGTTTTGCAGCACTTAACAAATTACTGGTACTGATATTGACAGTTTATGTTGTATGGAAGGTAGAATGGCATCCTGTTTGATTTCCTCATGCTAATATATTCCATAAACAGAAATGGATACAAAGGATACTTACTACGCCCAAAAGGAACAATACTTCTACACGGGGAGATAAATATAAGGGGAGAAAAGTCACAGTAAGAAAGCCAACGCCCATCTTAAAGAAAATAAAATTAAAAAAAACGGAATAATTCGATCTCTCAGACATACCATTGGAAATACCATTAGAAGCCACAGTATCATGCTTTGCAAAGAAAATAGGAATACAAGTTGGAAAAGACAAACTAGGAACAATACCTCAAACAACAATATACAATGGGACCAGAGTGCTCTAAATAGAAAAAAGTAGATTACAAGCGATCATAATAGCATTTTATCTAAACATCTAAACGTTTCTTTTTATAATGAAAACCTGGTGTATTCCCCATAGAAAGTGTTACAGATGCGAGAAGACTGGACATACCCCCCACAAATGCCACAACACTCAAGAGAGCCAGACAGGAAAGGAAAATAAAGAATCAACCTGACGATATGATGGAAGAGTCTAACAATCAACAGAGAAATGAAACCCCAATACAGAGGAACCAAGAAATTACCAAGAAGCCAGGAGAAAATTACAAGCATTCTCGCACCAAAATATCTGGAGAAAACAAGGAAACAACAACAAGAAAATCAGCTGCATCAAGAAAATCAGCTGCAACACCGAAGGAAAACTATAATTTAAAAAAAACACAGATGGAGAAGCAACAAGGGAAAGAATGTAACACACATAAAGTAGGGAAAGAAATCAACAAGAAGAGCAGATGAAACAAGAAAAACGACATGAAGAAAACACAAACGAAACCACAGTGCAGATAGAAAATGCAAGACAACAAAATAAAGATGATCTGACAATTTCAATACAACACGAGAAACAGGCACATCATCAAAAACATCCGAAACAAAAACCAAAGGTAAAACGGGCAGAAACAAAAGAACCGCAAAAAGGAAACTAACCAGAAAAACAAAATGAAAACAAAAACAGGATAAACTAGATAGTATGACAACACCCGGAGGAGAAACTTTAAATGAAATTTTTTTATCAGAAATTAGCGCTGAAGAGATTTTTGAGTGGGGAAAAAAGACAAGAAGGAAGGAGGAAAGAAGACAAAAATGACATGAGGAGCAGTTGATGATGGAAACACAAATGCTGGCCTATGACGAATGCATAGATGAATACAATAATGACTGGTCATATCAATATACATTAGGTTATTAAACATGACTGCAAAAGAAGTATCCATTTGCGAAATGGAGAAAACAGCAGTGACCATAACAAGATATAAACAGAAGAAATAAAAGGAAAGAAAGAACCAACATCAAAAGATATGAATTTGAAGAAAATTAAAGAATGGTTTTCAGAATCATGGCCTGTCAATAATAAATTGAGAAAAATAATTTAATTCTCAAATATTGTCATTTGTATTTTGTAAATATCGAATAGGTTTATCAACTAGTTTTTTTCTTACTTTAGGCTGCATTTCACCATTTTGTGCTACAATATACCTTATGTATTGCCAATGAATAACAACGCACTGTTGTTGCAAATTATGTAGTTCTTCTGGCTAGGCTCTCAAATAATTCATATTTGATTTACGAATATTGTTCCACCGTACCTCATTCACAATCCGATTCCATTTTTACGTTGTAAATAAATCTCACACGTTGTCACTTTTCAGTGCCTATTCTTGGAGTTTGATATATTCTCGAACAGATGTTCTAACGTTTTCATAGCAAATGAAAGTTTGTTTCAGTATGCTGAAAAACATACCATGTTTTCTTTTTCAGACAAATATTAATGTTTTTTCTCTTCTTCTTCAAACTCTTTTCTGACCTCCACACGTATTTTTCACGCCTTTGCTATTCTGAAAATGTGACTTCTTTGCACAGAATAAAATAAGTGTCACTGCCAGGCCGTACGTGTCGTCGTCATTGTATTTTGCATAACCAGGCATTTCGATAATGCCTGCCTGGTACTAGTCGTATATATAAACAAGTTTGTAGGGTCACCTTTTTCTCTAATTGATTCTCCAAAGTATAATTATAGTGTTTAGTCAGCCGTTCATTTCACAGCCTATTTTATTTGTTTTGTATTTTAAGTATAAATTTGTACCACATATTAATGATAATTGTGTAATCAAATATACATCCAGGGTCGTAGTTAAAGTGTTTTCAATAATTAAAATTGTCAGTCGTCCAAGATGGAGAGCTGCAGTTATCGTACACATTTTAACGAATTCTAAACATCATTGAACGACTTTGAAACCTTCAACTTAGTCAGACACGTTAACAGAATACAAATGTATTCCATCGTCATATTGAATTATTCTAACCATCTATCAATGTATCAATGTTGATTATCCAAAGTTTCACGATGTCATCATTAGAACAAAACTGGCAAATCTACAGCTTTTCTATAAGATTGTATTATATCTTTTCTGATGTTTATAACCAACACATACATCTTTTATTTGTTTTAGATGCTATATTAAGCAATTCTGATTAGAGTACTCAATCACCATCTGTGCTTACTTAAATATAATATAGTTGGAATGCAAGGCTTGAAGTTTCCATTTATGATGCTAATTTAAAGCTGTAAAAGTGGGATTTAACTCCGAATATAATAAGTACTAAATGTTTGCCCATCAAGAAATATGAATATGATTAATGTATTTCTGGTGGATTTGTTCAGAAATTAAAACTTAATTATATTATAGAATATATAACGTTTATCGTAAACATGGTAACCGAACGAAATTATATCAGCGATAAAAAAAAAGATAAAACTACTGGCATGATTTAACAATGTAATACATACAGATTATTAAATCGTGCCAGTAACCATGTGAATTATTTTTTTTAAAAATAAGATTTTTTTAGGGGGGGGGGATTTTGTTTCCTCGTTTGCTTTATCGCTGATATAATGTGAAATGTCGATATAACAAATAATTTTGTAAAATTGATTTGCCATCAAACGACATCAGTGAGAGAAAAAAATCTTTGTGATATCAATAACGAAGTTTTCTTCCTAGTCTCTACTGTGTCATACTAACGGTAATATTGACGTTGAGCAAATAAGAACTTGGTATCAACGTGTCATTCACATTACGTTTATATCGATATGTAGACATTCTTCCGCCATGTAGTGGATTTGTTAATTTTCCTTGTATAAATTAAGACAACCAGATTAAACTGTTTCCCGTTTTGTACGCAATCCTTCCTGTTCAATCTATACATATAGTAGCAAGTTTGTAAATCAAATATTCCAAAAAGCGTTGTTAAACGTTTGAGAAATGTTTTCTTCCTGGATACCATTTGTACTTAATACTACACGGAATATGTGTTTCTCCATTACAAGGACATTATCTTTCCATTCAAAATGTTCATGACATTACATTAAAATACCTAACATCACCATAAACAATCACATTACAGTCATAATACAGATAACTTCTTTTATCAACATGGACTAAGAAAAGTGCTATCGATTGCATGATGTGATTTAGTATTGTTTTTCCACTCTCTAGTTAAGAATGATAATTAATTTGCGTTTGGAAATGCTATCTCAAACTAGAAGATTTGAATGCAACGGAGATGTTTGACATGGCACTTAAGGAGCCGAAAATTGTCGAAAACATGCCCATTATAGAACTGCTCCAAATGTGAAATAGCTAATTAAACGAGTCTCAACCGCTGTCTTTTAAGTGTTACCAATCTTTATATAGGAGTTTGATTCAGAATGAATCGTTGTATTTCTCTTCTATATCTAGTATGACGTGAGTAGGTTTCCTCCGATTTCGCAAACCAGCCGATATGTTTATCCGTCCTTCCTACATAACGTTTGTAACGACATCTAATTGAGAATGGCTTATCTAAGTTATTCCATGTCATAAGCAAATGTAACATATTTCTATCAGCTTTTACATTTAAAGATATCCAACAACACTTGGTTCTAGAACAGTTTTATCTTTCAGTGACTTCACTGATACACTGTATTAATAAATAATTTCGTTATGTTTGAATTAGTTCATCATCATCATCATCATCAGTAGCAGCAGCATTAATAATATGCGTTATTAATAGTAGTTCTCGTCGAAGTAGCAGTAGTAGTAGATGTAGTAGGAGCAATAATAATAATCCTAATCATACTAATAATACAAATACTACTACTACTACTACTACTACTACTACTACTACTACTAATAATAATAATAATAATAATAAGAAAATGAAGAAGAAGAAGAAGAAGAAGAAGATGAAGAAGAAGAAGAAGAAGAAGAAGAAGAAGAAGAAGAAGAAGAAGAAGACAATTATTATGTTTTATCTTAATAAATAGTATATGCAAATATAATTATTTAGAGAACCGTTTTTGATAAGAAGGCAGTATTTAGTTCGGATTTGAATGTTTTAACAATCTAGAGTCTTACTTATGCAGGACCTATACCTACAGTTTTGATCATTCACCTTTAAATTCAATGAGGCAAGAAAGGTATTGCAATATTCTTATCCACACCTTAACAAACAAGGAGAATATCCCGAAGACAGAAATGTCACATGTATAAAGAAAATGAAAGATACAGTCTTGATTGAGGTTATTGCCAATGAAACAAAATGTTTAACATTTAATAACGTAAGATGAGTACGTGGTTCTCAGAGCTACTTTGTAAAGATGTTATGCTGTTAAAATAATCCATGGACACGAAACAAGATTTTAATCTGGTATAGTGATTACGGTACAGGAAGAGGTATGTTGAACTAAACACAGATATAAAGTGATTACCGTCTCATAAAGTTAAAATCTCAGCCAAAGCAAATATAAAATCTAGACTTCTTTCAAACAAGAAGAAAATAATACTTGCTTGAATATGGGTATCTCTCTCTCTCTCTCTCTCTCTCTCTCTCTCTCTCTCTCTCTCTCTCTCTCTCTCTCTCTTGGACATTAATTATCTAGTTCAATAAAGGTAAGGTTTTTTTAAACTCATCTTTAAAAACAATTTCAGTCATCTCAAAAGAATGTCTGCAGTGTGGCAGTTTATAGTGATGAACTAGAACAACATTCCGCAGAAGATAACATCATATCCCACCCAGTTACATTATACTGGTACCAGGCCTTTCAGTCTTAATACTAAACTCTAAATGCTGATGCAGCTGTCTGTACCATTTCTATAAGACTCGGCGAAGGATCGAACCCGCGACATCTAACTTCGGAGGCGGATGGTATCACCACTTCGGCCACTAGAACAATCCTAAATTATACATAAATAAAAACCTTACTTCTGATGCGGAAGTATAATAAGCCGCCATAATTTCTGAAACTCTCATGACCAGATTATTTTCGTTTAGTAGACACTGATTTAACTTTTTAGTAGTAAATGATCTAAGAGCACGCGAGGTTAAAGCAAGATTTAAGATGCTTTAGTATACATAGATTAGGGTCGACAATAATCAAATCTGAAGTAGTTGCATCACAAAAGTGGTCGGCGGTTAAGAAAATTATTCTTACCTATTCGCTTCTTGAAATTACGAAAATACCAGTTTATGTTATATTGATCGTTTGTTTATAAACAAACCAAATGACAGAGCTTTGTTGTTTGTTTTGCTTTGCAAAATGAAAACATCGCTATATAATAGCCATGCATGCGTCTTTCTTTTCATGCTTCCCAGACATATACTGACAAAAGAGTACTCTAAAAGACAGGTTTAATTGAATGAGTTTCAATAAACATTGTATACACGATTTTAAATAGAAATGACAGTCTTTGGAATGGAATTCTTTCTCATGATGTGAGAATGACCAGTAAAGGTTCCTGTCTATTAATAATATAACGTGTATTATCAAATTGCATGCTGTGTGCCACAACTTCTTTTGAAAAACCTAAAGGGGTGGTGGTATAGGGATATTATACGCAGTGAGTAAACATTATGGATTATCATTCTTTGTTTCGATTGACTTATTTTAATGTTGTAAAAGTGTATCGTCCCGTACATATTTCTTGAAACAAGAACCTTTTGTATAATTGGAACAATTTTGCTTACTAATTCGATCAGAACAAAGTTTCTAAAGGAACATATGTTGTTCGTAAATATTCTTCCTTCTTAAATGTTCACACAAAATAATGATATCAAGATATTTTTGCAGATATTCTTATTTCATTCATACACTTTCTCGCAAATGCACACAAACATAAAAGTGCTAATAAATAGAAATATATCCCTACATATGCTGGAAACAAAAGGAACTGAACACGTCAAAATAATATTAATGGCTGTATTTTAAGAATTAACGTTCTTTATAACGAAGTTTAACTGTTCCTGTGTCACCATATTTATTTTCTAAAACGTTCATGCCAGAATGTGAAGCACTGAGATAAAGTTATTCGTCATTTTTCCATAACGTCTGTCAGGATATCAAGTTTATTTTGGTTATCTATGGTATTAAGTATCATATTTGACTCCAATATATGCTTATGTCATCTGTTTATCAGATTCTGCTGCAATATTGTACGTACACTGAACTTGGTGCTATCTTGTAATTATTCCACTCATTCCCTGACCTTGTACGTTAAACAGATAAAGTTGTTTATGGTAGTAAAGGTGTTAAGGGAAATGTTATCTGACGTTTTAAACTTGTTCATCACAATCTTGGATATGTAATGCATTCATCCCAGTAGGAGTTGTAAAATGTAAATAATAATAATAATAATAATAATAATAATAATAATAATAATAATAAAAGTAAATTTTATTTTATATTAACGAACGGCTGAGTGGTCTAAGGCTATCCCCATACCGATCGCTGCCATTTTATTTTTGTCCGCATGGATTCAAATCTCGGGCTCAGTCAGTGTAATGTCGGTAAGCTTTACTGTACTTTGGTCGGTGGCTCTAAGTGGATTTTCCCGAATTTTCCTTCACAAATTACGCTACCCTATAACGCGCTGAACAATGTTTTATACCCATGAACAACAATCTTATCAAGTATTTTGATAATTACTGGATACGTAGTTAGTGACGAATTTTTGGATAATACGGCAGCATTTTCACGCATTTTAAATTTATTTTAAAAACAATTAATTATCTTGAGCATTACGCTGCACTTTAATATGTAATTTCAATACACATAGAATTCAAACGAATTTATCCAGATAATATCCAAAGGGGGCAATGCCCCTCGCCCATTTACATATATGTAAACCAAATGGAACACAACTTTTTAAAATTATCTACATTACTGGAAAATATCACAATACTAATCAGTTATTCAGTACGTTTAAAGGCTCCAAATTCAGATTACGTGAGACGAATATATAATTCACAGCGCTGGATCGTCGAGATGACGTGCATATAAAAATAATCGGTCGATTTTCATTTCGACTAGTAGATACAAAAAGTTGTAGGAATACGAAATATTCATGGCTTTGTCTAACGTGAAAAAATAAATATTCTCATATAACTATTTTCATCACACTGTCTTTATTAACGGAAAAGATCAGGAATAATAATGACTGTTCATGATGTAACCTTATAACTCTATCAATGTGTAAAGTTTTACTTTGGCATGCTTATTGTAAATCATCTCGTACATTTTTCTTTCACTAATTAAGGTTCAGGATTATTTCTTTTTTAACTGTGCCAAGATATCTCGTGATTGCAATCTCATATATAAGGTTAAAATTTCAGCTAAAACAAATATGAAATTCAAAGATCTTTAAAACAAGAATAAAAGTTTTTCTAATATATGATTTAAAGGCATAAAAGTAAGATTACACTTATGGGTGCACTTTCTCTCCCATCCACCCTCACACTAACGCTCTCTCTCTCTCTCTCTCTCTCTCTCTCTCTCTCTCTCTCTCTCTCTCTCTCTCTCTCATAATATTGGTTTAGTGAAAGGTCGGCGGTAAAAAAAATGTTTTTTAGATTACTTATTTAAAAATGTATACAGTATATATTTAGAATTGGATCATGTATATATATATATATATATATATATATATATATATATATATATATATATATATATATATATATATATAGATGCATTCTAGGTGCATGAGAAGGAGATATATCATACAGCGTTTGTTTTGTTTCACAGGTCCAATGAAACAATTACAGGTATGTAAAGTCAGCAAAATACCATTGAATACCTAAGAGTTTTAGTATGTATGTATGTATGTATGTATGTATGTATGTATGTATGTATGTATGTATGTATGTATGTATGTATGTACATACGTACGTACGTACGTACGTACGTACGTACGTACGTACGTATGTATGTATGTATGTATGTATGTATGTATGTATGTATGTATGTATGTATGTATGTTCAATGAAAACCTATAACCTAAACCTGTAATACCGAAATCCTCAAATTGAGCTTTATAACATATCAATAGTGTTAGATCGAGGTACAGTGTTCACTTCTTTTCCTGACTGTCACGTTGTAAGGATTAATCAGATTACAGTATGTATATATTAGATCCTAAGGCTAATAATTCCGCGCCGTAAATATGTACGAAGGTATATTGGGCGAACAATGAGTGCAGTTGGTCCGAGTCTCTGGGACACGAAGGAAAGTAAGAACCGAGGCATAAGTTAGACGGACTGGTCGGTGGTTCTAAGCAGATTTTCCCGAATTTCCCTTCAAACATTACCCTATCACACGCTGAAAAGTAGTGAAAGATATTGTTATACCCATTAAAACAATCTTATCAAGTAGTTTGATAATGCGAGGATACGTAGTTTGTGACGAAGTTTGGATAATACGGCAGTATTTTCATGCATTTTAATTTTTTTTAACAAATAATTAATTATATTGAGCCTTACGCTGCACTTTATTATGTAATTCCAATACAAATTAAATTCAAAAGATTTTATCCAGATAGTATACAATGAGGGCATTGCATATATACATATATTTCCATATATGTAAACCATATTAGACACAACGTCTTAATATTATCTCATTTTTGGAAAATAGCACAAAACTAGGCATTAACTAAGTACGTTCAAATACTCTAAATTCAGATTACGTGAAGCGAATATATGATTCACAACATTAGATCGTCCAGATGGCGTGCATATAAGGTAATTGGTCGATTTGGATTTCGATTAGTAGATACAAGTTGTAGGAATACGAAACGTGAACGCTTTTACGTTGGCATTCGTATTGTAGATCATCTAGTACATTTGTCTTTCACAAATCAAGGTTCAGGACGATTTCTTTTTTAACTGTGCCAAGATATCTCGTGACTGCACTTTCATATCTAAGGCTGCAATTTCAGCTAATACAAATATGAAATTAAAAGACCATTAAAACAAGAATAAAAGATAATTTTTATAATATGTGATTTAAAGGAGTAAAAGTAAGATTACACTTATAGGTGTGCTTTCTCTCCAACCCATCCTCACACTAACTTTCTCTGTCTCTCTCTCTCTCTCTCTCTCTCTCTCTCTCTCTCTCTCTGATATTATTGACTTATTGAAAGGTCGACGGTAAAAAAATGTTTTACCTTACTTATTTAAAACTTTCTACAGTATATGTTTAGATCATATATATATATATATATATATATATATATATATATATATATATATATATATATATATATATATATATATATATATTCTAGTACATGAGAACGAGATATATTCTACAACGTTTGTTTTGTTCACAGGTCCAATGAAACCAATACAGGTATTAAAAGTCAGTAACTTGCCATTGAATATTTAAGAGTTTTAGTATGTATGTATGTATTTATGTATGCATGCATGCACGCACGCACGCACGCACGTACGTGCGCACGCACGCACGCACGCACGCACGCACGTACGTACGTACGTACGTACGTACGTATGTATGTATGTATGTATGTATGTATGTATGTATGTATGTATGTTCAATCAAAACCTATAACCTAAACCTGTAATACCGAAATTCTCAAATTTAGCTTTATAACATATCAATAGTGTTAGATCGAGGTACAGTTTTCATTTCTTTTCCTGACTGTCACGTTGTAAGGATTAACCAGGTTGCGACATGTATATGTTCGACCCTGAGGTTAATAATTCCGCGCCGTAAATATGTATGAAGGTAAAATGGGGGAACAATGAGTGCAGTTGATCCGAGTCTCTGGAACACAAAGAAAGTAAGAACGGAAGCATCAGCTAGATGGACAGGTGGGAATCGGATTACTAATCCAGATAATGATAATACAAATGGATAGGAACACAGAACAAGAGGAAAATCTATCACACTTGAATTTTATGTGAGAGGTGACTGTTATTGAATGATGTTAAATTGTTATTTTTTTGAATTTCACATTTTGTGTATTCATTAATTCAACTGTCGGCACCGCTGACTGGGGAGATCAGATCTTTGCATCTCTCTATTGTTATTTCAGTTTCTGACAAAAACGAGCCAGTTTGGGCCTTCTGTAAAATTTAAATAATTTTGGGAGCACCCCAAACCAACCTAAATAAATGGAAACCTTTACGTTGGCGCTCTCGTCCGGGACTTGAATTAATTAAAATAAAATGATTTACGATCAAAAGTTACTTTTTAGGTAGTACTAATGACCAGTGTGAGATATTTTCCATCCTGTGCATACGGATTTGTTCGATTTGTCATCTTGTTTATCTTATATTGTGATCTTGGCATGCTTGGTAGATTTTTGTTTACTTGCAGTAATTGTGAAGCAAACATCGAGCGAAGGTATGGGTCGACCGGTGAGTATTTGGTAAGAAACGTTAACGTTTATTAATTGTAATGTAAGCTGCGACAAGGTATCACTTATTGTTAGTATAGTAATAACTTGACTACAGAAACACAGATGGTTAAGGAGTATCGTGTCATCGGTCTCAACTCAACATCAACTGCCAGAACGATGTTGTAGAATTATAAAAGCGTCGTATTTTGGGATGCCCATATCTGATCCTCAATGCCATAGAAATAGTGTTTGCCTAGGATGGCAGCATATCTGGCTGAGACAGAAGAATCTGTGTACAAGTGCAATGTGTTGAAAGTCAGATATATGTCAGGCAAAAATACTAATCTACCGTCAAAAACATGTTAGAACATTTTGCAAGTTACTTAAATGCTCCTTTACCTTTTGTATCAATCTAATGTGGTGATGCAGTTTTAAGATCCAAATTGTCATGTTAATGAGTCGCCCAAGAATTCATATTTTGTCTGGCAAAAGTACGGTTCAAGCAAAGTTTACAATACCTATGATGGATTGCAATTCCTTGAGAGTAATTTTATTTTGAGCTAGCTATAAATGTATGAGTTTATTACATTTTTCTAGTTTGTTCATGGGGAAGGCAAACCTTCATTGTCACGGAATCAAAACCGTATCTATCGGAGGTACGTCATGGTTGTTGACTAGGCAAATGTTTTATCCGCAGCCAAAGGAACGCCAAAGTCGGCACATATAGTCAGGAAGCAATCGCGCTTATGATGGCATTGCAAACGAGTTACATCTAGTATCAAACAACGGTCCAAAATATGCATAATGTAGGAGCAGCAGAGGGGGCGAACAGACCAAGTTTTCACTCCGAAATAAGCCTTCCACAGAGACTTAAGTTTTCAATTGAAGGGCTGCATGTGGTTTTCCATTTTTCAAAAAAGAGGAGGCGAACAGACCGAAACTATTTCAGACAAACCGAAACTATTTCGCAGACACATAAAAAGAGAAATTGTTTTGGTTTCTCACGCTACAGATCCGGCGCTGATTGCGCTGTGGAAACGAATTGAAAATCCTTTAGGATTTCACCAACAGACTGATTTGTAAAACCTCACATCGTAAATCAATTAGATTATTGGATTTGTCAGTGAGTTTGAAATAATTCTCGTTAATGAATCATTATGACTCGCATATAGATCGGATTAGTTGGATCTTCAATTATTAGAAATTCGGGTGGAGCCGTTGGTGCAAATGAACATAAAATGTATCCATGCTGGGCTTGATTTGATCTTTCGAGATTTATTTTGTAGCTTCCTTCGATAGCATCACATGGTAAATTTACTGCAATCACCGATGATATATTTATGTTTTGAGGAGCAATATGCCTACCACCACCATCTGGGTCATTGTTAATTTAAGGATACTTTTTGTGGTTGTGGTATTTTTTTTCCATGCGTCGTAAATCCTTTTAAAACCATCATCGACGGTGCCATTGAGTTTTTTTCTTTAGCTCGGGTACGACATATCCTGGAAACTTAAATGTAGGGATATCTGCTATGCGTATTTTATATCTTTCTGCAAATTTTGTTCTCGTTGCATCAACATTGTTAGCTAAGATACGTTGAACAAGTAGCAAATTGAATTCATCCATATCAGCGATAATTTTATAACACACCTGAATGTATTTGATGACTTCATCTCGGTTGGGTGGGATTTTACTAGTTTCCACTACGAGTAGATTTTTAAATGTTCAAAATCGGTGTTCATCGCTGTGAACTGTTCAGTAACATCTTTTTCATCTATCAATAAAGCGTTATCTAAACCGATATCCCATCCCTCTCTATTAAAATAACCACTAAACTTTAAATCTAGTGGTAATAAAAATGTTAATTTATGAAATGAATTTGATCTGGGCTCATTGACATGTTTTTTTTATACTACTATGACGATGATAATCCTTCTTCGTTGAAACATAATCGTTTTTTTTGTGGTTCTGGTGGTATTTGTAAGGATATTCGAGGTGGTATTTCAGGCCATCCTAATACGGTTCTTATAGAACTCTGATAGATATCTACGTCATATCCGGGTGAGTTTATCTCAATCGCGGATGATAGTGTTGGTTCATGAACTGTTATAGCAACTTTTGATTCTTTTCCAGTAATGGATTTTATTCTGCGTTGTAATTTATTATTAATTTGTTCAATTTGGTAGGACCCAGATGGTAGGGAAACAACCTTCTAGTCTGGAGTTCCGTCTTGTTTATTTTTACTCGCAAACTCCAGGGAATCATTCGGTTGTTGACCACCAACTAGTAGTGATCTAATATTTGGCCAACGATGGTATACTCATAATTTTGCTAGTGCTATCTCCTTAACGGGAATATCAGTGCGGTAATTCACACTGAATTCAGGATTGGATGATGTTATTGAGATCATGCTGGCTTTCACGGGGATGTTATTTTCCGTTATTCGTTGAAGTAGTTCTTGCGATGTTGCCATTGTTATGATATTCGTGTTGTTTTTCTAATTTTGACATCGCGGAATTATAAACACGTACCATCGCTGAAAACTCACTATCGGATAATAATGTGTCATCGAGGGAGGATGATATCATCGAGGATAATTGAGAGTATACGATTGATACAACATGGAACTTAACTACGTAATCCTGTTGTTTGCGCTGGCTGCATGATGACATTTTTTTGTTATTACTGAAATTATTCCAGCGATTGTTGTCGTAGCTGATATACAAATTGGAATAGCTGTCGTGGCAACCATTGTCACCGAGGAGAGTATAATACCGGCTCCGGTGATTACACCTGATACCGAGTACACGGTAACGTCAACTGCGGTAATTCTTCGTCGGTATTTTTTTTGTCTGATATTCCTCCGTGAGTGTTTTGGGTTTAGTTTGAAATTCTCTGACCTGATCATAGCGATACTACTGTGACGTTGCCAATGATTACAGTTTATTTATTACAATAGATTTCAAATTGCTAGCAATTCAATTAAGTTGTTTACTTAAATCCGCTACAAATCCCACATACCATGTTACTGAAACCCTAGCCAAAATATTATCAGTGGATATTATTGTGAATTGTTCAATTGTTCCCTTGTCTATGATAGTTGATATTATATTGTTGACCCCATATGAACTTGTTAATGAAATATCAAATTTAGTCAGCGACACTAGTGTTAATCGATAAATACATATGACGGTCGCGGTGATATTTAATATGTTATTTTGTGGTGTCCACGTAAATGATCCGTTTTGAATCGTATATACTACGTTGTTGGTTTTCTCATGAGGAATCTTTGTTTTTTCAAGCGTTCTATCATCCTCGGTAAATTATCTTCAATTACATCGTTGATCTTTTTGATCTCTTCGATGGATGCTTTTTTACATCTATGAGTTGTATGTCGAGTTTATCTAACGAGGTTCCAAGGAATTTCTCAATATGACTTTTACGAGAAATTGTAAACTTCTCAACGTGATCTTCATACCTAAATTGTAGTGATGCTAATTCTAACATAGCTGTGTTTATCTCTGTGAGAGTCTGTGTGGTCACCGGTGGAACCCCCAAAAAAGTTATCAACTGGGAGTTGAACCCCAGTGACGGATTTTTGTAAACCCGCAAAATGATTTACTTGAACATCATATTTATCATCGAGAGTTTTTAATGATTCTGCAGATGATATATAATTATCACTGAGTGATGTTAATTTATCTGTGAACGTCGAAACGAGGACGCCTGGTTTGAGTTTACCCTCCTTGGAAAACAACGCGATAGTATTTTCTACTGCGTCGCGTCGTTTTGTCAAAATATCATCAAGAGAAACATTACTTGTTTTCAATTTACCCTGACGATCTTGAAATACAACTATTTCATTAGGATCATCACTTGTGAGGTTTAGCATCTCGGATATTCCATCCTCGATTATTTTTGTTACATCACCGGTTGGAGATATTTCCGTAGTGGGTTTCTTCAACCTTGAGAGGGATCTTCCCCAAATGTCAATTATGTTATTTTATATAATTTCTCTCTAAAAAGCCTTTACTCGTATATTCGTGTACGGTTTTATGGGGTGGTTTTCCTGATGATGAAATAGCGTCGAGGATATTTAATACTTCTATGCCGCATATTGGTGGGTCATTCATTTTCTGTGTTGGTAGCGTGAAAAACCAGATAGGAGTTTTTAAGTGGTGTATATAACGCGTAAACTCTTTAGGTGGCGCTAACCCATATGAATCGAAATAGATGATCTCACACGGATCAATGGCATATGCAACCCAGTGAATTCCAGGTCCGGTGCTATTATCGAGATTAATGATACCGGTTTCAGTGTTGTTTGGTTGTTGAGGTAATTGATCTCGCATAAAATCACCTCTAAATTTTTCATCGCTAGTTTTTTAGCAGCATCGAGTAAATCAAAATTTGACATGGGAACTATTGTCAGTAAACTGTTGATAGTCTCAGACCGTTTCCGCTTTGCCATGAATACGGAGTTCCTGGTAGTCTTAGACCCTTTCCTGATCGTTTCTTTCATTGTATCCCTGTCCGGTAGCTTTCTATAGTGCCAACTGCCGCTGTACCAACGGCTAATAGCGTGGCAGCTTTCGACACCGCTGGGGCCGCTGCCGCAATCAACGCTGTTAATGCAGCGATCAGTGAAAATATACCACCTGATTTTATCATGTGCGTAATTGCGGCCGCAGAGAGAGTGACCTGAACACCTTTTGTACCTTTCATAGCATCACTGAAGTGTTTAAACTGACGAGCTGTCAGTGATAGTTTATTCTGAACACCAGACATCTGATTGTCTTTCACCGATATAGTAGTTCCACATTTTCTTTAGCTGATTCCGATTGCAATTGTTAATTTGACCAGGAGTTAACGTAACACTAACATGACTGTACGACATTTTATTTAATAACAGACTGATCTAATTGTCTACATATTTTTGAAAATATTACATATTTTCCTCTGGTGCATCAACTACCCTCATTTGTCCACCAATACCTTCTATTAACATTGATTTGTCACTGAGAATGACAGCAATTGCTCTATAATCAGGGATAAGTGGATCTGGAGCGACCGGAAGAGATACACGAGCTCGGAAATGTATGTCAACGACGGATCGTCTGGTTAAGTCAAGATATTCCAACAAATAGTAATAAATCGGATATAGTTTTCTAAAATCCAACTGTGATATTTGCAGTCCAGTATTTACATTACTATCGCGTCCCATATATGTCTGCAAACGATGATACGCGCGTGTGCTATTCGGTTTTGATTGTAATTAAGTAAAATATCCTCGATGGTTCATGTTGGTCGTTTATCCTCAGCGAGACTTCAGAAACACCGAGTTGATCAAATATCATAAGACTCCGTTCTTGAAGACCTACTCGCATCTTATCCTCTAACGCAACAAATATATGCAGCGAAGCAGCAGCGCCCTGTTTTAATGCCAGGTGCCATGTAAATACGCCGTTAACAGAAGAGTTCATAGTATCAGTCGTTGTTATTAACCATGATAGCAATGATTTTCCTCCGTGATCCATATAATTATAATGTTTCCTCTACGGTGATTGATGGCGTCATTACTGGCATCCACAGTGATAGTTTTGTTATATTTACTTTACCAGTACCAACACCAATATCACTCCAGATTGCATCATTATCATCACCTTTTCTCACGAATACTACTGTATGTTTCACTCCATAGATAACTTTTCTAACATTTCTGCAAAATCCAAAAATATGATGCAGTGGAATCGGGCATGAGAATAATCTACGCGGTCCTATCAACATTGATACGCGTGTTGCAAACCCTAGGCTGTAATCAGGATAAGTATTTAAAATCATATTTTCGACATCAACATCAGCAGCACCAGCATTATTTTTTGGTCGTCTTATTTCATGCTGAACGTTTTCAGTGTGATCAGTAATATCCTTAGAGAACATCATAGATGGACCTGCTGATCTTGTGTATTCATCGGAATATCTAGCTAAGCCCACTATTGTTGTGGCAACATGAACATCGTGTTCTTTGGATTCAATCTCTCTTCCATCAATCATATATCTAGCACTCTCAAATAGCGCCATGATACCATTATTGATAAAACCAACTCCGACATTAATGGGATATGACGGATCATTAGCAGCATGATTGTTTGTTACAATTTCTCCTTCTACTTCGATAAACGCTTGAGCGGGTAGAAAGTATTTGCTAGTAACTTGGACTTGAAGTTCGATTCTTGATCGACTATTTGGTTGTACTGCATTATAGGAATAGAATTGATAATCGCGCACAGAGTCATTCTTGGGTACTGGGGCGACGATTTGAACATATTATTATATATTTCTTGATCTAAATCGCGATTTCAAACCACTTCCCGCTATCATATTTGCAGTAATTTTTCCCTGAGTGTCGTATCCTTCATTGTTCAGCGATGCTATTTTTTGTTCCACTGCCTTATTTATTATTTTGCTAATACTTGCTGGCATAATTTCCATAGATGGTAGTGGTCCCGATAGTGATTTGTTCGCCGGTGATTTTATCACTGGTAGTGGTTTCTTTCCTCGTTAGTAGTTTTTGTTTAGCCGCGGAAACTGCTTTCCCGGCAACAAAACCAACAGCGCTAATGCCCTTATCACGAATAAGATCAATAGCTTTCATTGATAATTGTTTTGCGATTTGTGATATTTTTGGAGCCATTCTTATAAAGAACCCTACAATGGTATTGCCGAGACCATCTCCATAGTTCGCTCTATAAACAGGCAATCGTGAGTTTACTACGTAAGTCATGGTTGGTTTATTGTGGTTGTAGTTGTATGATCATCTTATTTAAATGACATTTATCTAGTCGCGAAATCCTTTGGATTTTCGACAAAGTCATCAAATTAGTCACTGTGATAACATCCGCAAGCTCATCAATAAACTCTCGGTATACACCAATACCCATGATACCACCCTAAAATAGTAGATATCAGCTGCCTCATTAATTATTTCCGGTGAGTTATTTCCGGCGCGTCTCCCTCATACGAGAATTTCTAATCGTGATATTTCCCCTAGAATATTATTAGGACAACGAACAAGACCACTACCCAAAACTGAGTTTCGAACAGAGTTTCGAGCTCTATTCTGAGAAAACCCCTCTCCACTAATATAACCAGTTGCACCTTGTGTATCCTTTTCCCGATCTTGTAAGTATCTAAAAAATTCATCATTATATTCATCTTGATCAGATGGCATATACAATGATTGCTTATTATCAGACTCCAATAATCTCATACCCATATCATCATCATCAGGTGGTAGTTGCCGTTGAGGTGAGAAAGATATTTTCTTTGAAGTCTGTTGTCTTTTTCTTTGCAATTTTTGCGGTTGTTTTGTTATTGTTTTTAGTTCTTCATATTGATCATTCACTGTACCCACCGCATTGCGATATCCAGTGTATGATGTATTGCCTTGATCAATTCGACTTGTGTTAGTTTTGATTTTGTAAAATACATCAGCCCATTGTTTCATATTTTTAATATACCCGTGTTGTTCTGGTTTCAACATTTTTTTTCTGTTTCCTTTGCTAAGTACTGGTACAGTGGCTGTAGTAACGGGTTTGAATAATTGTTCAGTTTCCGTTGTGAAATCTGTTTGAAATTCCTGTCTTGCATTTAGCTTGTTTCGAACGGAATCACGAACCGGAATAAGTCTCTTAATCGCAACTAATCGTTCGCGTGGCAATTTGGATTTTAGGGCTTCATTTACCATTATAGACTAGTATATGATTTAAATTGTAAGTGAAAAATCCGTGGATGCTCCCCCCCCCCCGACAGTGTGTTCATTACTTCCTTGTTGGTGATAAATCACCGGTGATAAATCACCGTGCAAAAACAAATAACACTATCATACCTGTCTTTACAATTTATCTCGGTGATTTAATCACTGGGCCCATAGAATTTCAAGTCATACAATTTTTCTCGGTGAATTAATCACTGGAGCTATAGAATTGTGGATTACTCACCTGCAAACAGGTATTTTGTACCGTATGGGCATTGTACGTTTACTGTGTTGGGGTAACCAAAGGGGGAAGTGATTTTCATTCTGTCTGATGACTTCCCTTATTGTTCTAATTTTTGAATTCATTGTTCGTTTGATTTCATTTTGTTTGCCCGATTCGCCTCTGACCTTTACGGCCGCAGTGAAAAGCGGGATAAATATGTTGCTGTAGTTACAGAATAAAAGCGAGTCATTTACTGCGTGCTAATTTCATTTGATCAACCCATACTGTTTTGCAAGGACGTATCTATTGTTTTGGGCACTATCATCAAGATATTTAAATTCAGAGAAACTCTGGTTACAATCTAATTTACCTGACAATTGTATTCCTTGATTTTTAAAATTTGAAATCTCGGTTATAATGTTATTCATATTTTCGAAAATCATTATATGATATATTATTCATCTAATATATTTTTTAAAAACAAAAACAAACAGTAGCTATGATGAGTGGTTATCATTCACTGGGTCCATTATTGGCCTTTGTGTCTTTCATATGTTACTTTTTTTTAAAGATTTTTCTCTTTCTCTTTGAGATATTTTCACTATCGTTTTGACTCTATGAACGTTTCTTTTAGCCGATAGTTCATTTGGAACCATCCTGTTGGGTTACCCTAGTGTGACATAGAGCTTTTTGCATCCATGCCACTGTTTATTTTGGGGGCGCCCATAGACGACATATCTCCAATGCATTTTCTAAGATAAAGGAAATGTTAGAATAGTCAGAAGACTGAAATGTATTTGTTGATGTACACCTTCACCCAAGAATTTAATTTCCCGGAGGTGTAAAATCACACCGTCACGTATTTGACGTGACAGGAGGTGTACACGAAGTACCCTTTTGGGCTGACGCCCCCAATTATATAGAAAATCCTCCAATCTGTACCGTCGACAATAATGCAAGCCACGAGATTCGAACGCTGGGTCCTAGGACGAAATCCATGCGCGTATGGAATACGCTAATATTCGTAATCTACATGTATAAATTTTGAATATAATATAAGTGTATCACGTGAAGGATTTTACGGATGGTGTAAACCAACATAAAGAAAAGCCATTCAGTCAGACCAGGAGTGATCGATAAATCCCATTGAGATCCGTGACTACAACAACGGAATTATCTCTGTTTCAAAACTACACATTCAAGCCCACACGAGTTATTCCCCTTAATGCTACATATAATAGTACCAAATGAAATTCAGTTATATACGAATTGAATTCTTTTTTTTAAAATTTTTTTTAGTAAAAGCGGATTTAGTTATATTCTCTGCAAAGCGTTGAACAGAAGGCACACACATATCGAAATTCTGTCCAGTCTCATTCATTGAGTTAAATACTTTTTCTTCGATCGAAGAGTTTTCTTCTCAAGGTGCATTCATGCCATGTGTGACAAAACATTTATATTTTAAGTAGACTCAAACGAGTTTTAAAAATACTAACAGATATTGACAAAGTTCAATAGTTGGTGGAAGATGCTACATGATTCTGATTTACTGTTACTGTGCATTGATGAATCTACCTTGTTTATTTATTTTTAAATACAACACATTTTGAATTAATTCATTCTTGTAATGTAGACATTTGTTATAAAGTCTTGGATAGGAACATGAACTCCATACATTTCATCAGGTTGCTGCATTTGTATAGGACAATAAAGCTCGTTCTTTCGTGATAATACTTCACTCTCAAGCAGTATTGCTCACACGATAATCTGTTAGTATTTACCTACACAAATGCAGTAACCTAGAAATCGTTTTGGTAATTACTTGTTTCGGTATTTAAAAAATTGTCAAGACCATGTTGCTAGCGAAAGGAAAGTAGACATGAATAATATTTACAAAACGTTTAACATTTGAAACTTCAAAATATTGATGATGAACATCAATCAAGTCTAAAAGGATGTGGAATGATATTATGGAATATTTGGAAAATACTCGAACGTCTTTTACCTGATCTTGGAATCTTGGTAATGCTGGCTGTGATATGACCGTCCACAATACCTAGTTGTGCATCATTAATGCAGTTTGGCCTATAAGGAAGCTGTGGTGGGATGTAAACGGAATTGAACTCAAAGGTTAAGTAGTTAAAATCCTTCTGGTTACTCCAAAATGTGTCTTTATCCTCTGAGGAACCATCCATTGAATAAAAAAAATTTGTCGTGGTGTCCGTTCGTCTGACATTAGCCAACGTAACTCTGCTTTGACTTACAAATGGCATTCCCTTGTTCCCGGTCATTAATAATAATACTAATAATAATAATAATACTTATAATAATAATAATAATAATAATAATAATAATAATAATAATAATAATAATAAAAATAATAATCTGAATACGATTATGATTAATAATTTTACAACAACAATACGAATCATTTTTTTTCCCTTCTCGCAACTAATGTAACCAATGCCTAGGAGCCGTGGCTCTGATATGACGATGACGTAGCACACCCCGTACAAAAAGATATGCGATATGGGTTTGGGTTTTTCACTGTATGCATACGATGTTTAATCCTGTCGTTTAAGTGGCAAGTGGTTAACCAGATTTCAAAACGGTAATATTGTGACACTGTGTTGTCCTGTTATAGTGCATATAATTGGTTTATGGAGTAGAAGCATTACAATCCGGTTGCACTCAATGCTACGGACTTGCGTTTTTACCTTAAACAAATGAATATAATAATATTGCGAGGATACCTTATCGTGAAAATGATGTCAATTGAAGTTGATTTTGTATTAACAGAACAGTGCTAAGGAATGTATTAAACAGTAGTGTTTCTGTATGTGTCAATTGTGCAATCGTTCATTTTGCTGGCTATGTTGGAAATGGAGAACAATGTAAAGGATTTGCAGTTATAGTTTAGGCATATTAATTGATTCAATCATCTGCGTCATCTAAAGCGCACATTTGGTCGTTATTTAGACACAAAATGCACCCAGTATCTGCCCATTATTCTGCGTAAATGCCTATCCATCTGGAAAGCGTACATTCATTGCAAATTAATTTTTACACTGACATATGTACATCCTCATCAGTCGTTTCTGGAATAAGGTCCTCTGTAACAAACGAGTTAGCTCAGTTGTGCATGCATTAACTATTTCCAGATGTCTATGATCGGTTGGGCAGGAATGACCATCAACAAGAACATGTCTTCTTTCTAATGGCTGGAATTATCCTAAAATATTTACACCAGAAAATCATTTAAAGATTGGGAAAACCTGTGGTAATATACGGTATTAACATTGTGTTTCTAAACGGATCTGACAGTTACAGGTCACCTGAGGTCAGCTACAGGCCCTCACTCACTTGTCCCCCTATAGACCGTATTCATGTGACGTCATCAGTTTTGGTGTGCGCCATATTGGATTACAACGCCATATGTATCTTAGCATAGCAACAATACTAGTACGTTGTATTTTTATTTCACGTTGTACGTTTGGATCAGTTGCAATGGAAAACGTTTGTGCCGTGTTCGGGTGCGGAAATCGTGCTGATCGTGAGAAGGACTTTTCATACTTCAGACTTCCCACAGTACGGCAGAAACATGGAGAACAGACACTACAGTTGTCGGAGGAAAGACAGCGCAAGTGGCTGTCAAATATTGGACCTTCTGACATAAAGATCAGCAATTTCCCTATACACGTGTATGCTCAGACCATTTTGTGAGTGGTAAGTTGACATGAACTTTAGAGACGTGTGTTATTCATATAGTATTATGCCAAGATAGCGGTCCCAACCCACGATTTTCTTTGTTCGCTTAGTCAAGTGGATAGTAAATTGAACTAGCACGACTAGAGTTTGGCTACTAATAATTAAAACTTATCTGAGTCTTAGGCTATTGAATAGCTGTTTAAAAAATGTATATCTATTCTTTGTTAGAATATGTATATCTGTCTGTAGGTATACCGCCTTGCATTTAATTTGTATGTGCCTTTGAATATTTTGTATATTGTATTGTTTGTAAATTACAAGCTTTGTTTCTTAATATGTTAATGCAAACCGTCACTAAATCAAATATGTCAATGTCTGCCAGCAGCATCTTGATACATTTTAATGATGTTAACCTTTTGTGTTATATTATAAATTGGATGTGATGGTAAAGTCCATGACATTGAAATATGTTTTTATATATAGGTGATAAATGTATTTGTAGATGCACAAGCTGAAACAATGAACTGAATGGTACACTAATTGTGTCACCAAATGAAAGACTTAACATAGTATTATTTTCATTTTCAAACGTTATTATAAATTGCTTTGCAGATAAACCTGCTGACTTGTACGAAAAGTTGAATGTTGACTGGGCACCGATGTTGAAGCTAGGTCATGTCAAAGTCTTGCCATCTCCATCAACTGCCACTGACAGATACAATAGAGTATTGGGTCGCGTAAATAAACGGAAGAGAAATGATGCTGCTGAAACCCTTGTGTCACTCCAAGACGTATTGGTTGATGACCAAATATGTTTAACAGAATAATCTGTGGATCACAACACAAGGGAGATCCAAACCTATTTAACTGGTCATAATCTGGAGGCAATTCAACAAGAGTTAAGAAGATTGACTATAGAAAACATGGAGTTGAAGTCGGAAGTAGCTAGCCGTAAGATGACAGCAGAGAGTTTGGAGGGAGATGATGACAAAGTCAACTATCTGACTGGTTTACCCACACACCTAATATTAATGCAAGTCTTTTCACTTGTTTCATCATACTTGACAGAGACTCATTTATCATCCTTGACAAAGTTTCAACAACTAATGCTAACATTAATGAAACTACGACTAAATATTCAAAATGAATTTCTTGGAATAATATTCCAGTGTGCACAGCCAACAGTGTCGAGAACATTTTTGAATACATTTCATGTGCTAACACGTTTACAGCCACTTATAAGTTGGCCTAAGAGAGAGGAGATCAAGAAGACTATGCCCATAGAATTCAGACGTTACCTGGACGGTAAAGTTATTGTAATTATCGACTGTTTTGAAGTCTTCATTGAAACTCCTTCAAATGCAGAAGCCAAAGCTATGACTTGGTCTTCATACAAACATCATAATACCGTTAAATTTTTCATTGGTATAAGTCCACAAGGGACCATTTCTTTCCTTTCTCAAGCATGGTGCGGCAGAGCAAGTGACAAGTTTGTCACAGAAAACAGCGGTTACTTAAATAAACTGCTACCTGGAGATGTTGTTATGGCAGATCGAGGTTTTGATGTAAAAGACAGCATAGGAGTTATGATGGCCTCTGTCAAAATGCCAGCTTTCACAAAAGGAAAAAAGCAAATGCCAGCTTTAGAACTAGAGGAGTCTAGAAAATTAGCCCACCTTCGCATCCATGTTGAACGCGTAATGGGACTAATGCGACAGAAATATACCTTTTTGTCTGGTATTGTGCCTATTGACCATTTGCGCACTACTGATGACAAAGGATTGTCAACTATTGATAAAGTTGCAATAGTGTGTGCTGCATTAACAAACTTGTCACCAAATATAGTGTCCTTTAATTGCAAGTTTGTATGCTATTGTCTTGGAATGTAGTAATGTGGTATGTTGATGTATATAGAAATAGAAAGTGAGGTATATTAATTTATAATAAAATATAATAAGGTGCCTTGTTCCACGCGCCGTAATATTTCTGTAAATATATTTCGTCGTATCAGTTAAGAGTTTTATTGATTATGTTACAGAGAGAAAGTGAGTATTACAGATATCAAAGCTGTATATTGTGTTTTTGTCTACATACATTTTCACTTTAAATAATGAATCAATAAACACATTATATTGTAAGTTACTTATTGATATTTACTTTTGTCCTTGAAACTAAAAATTGTATAATCTTTCTACATCACTGTCATAATCATAATACAATACTGACAGGTCAAACACACAAGCATGTACCATTATAAAGACTAACCATCTCTCTCTCTCTCTCTCTCTCTCTCTCTCTCTCTCTCTCTCTCTCATAAATGCAATAATCACAATTATTGTACTTATTATAAAAATGAAGCACACAAGACTTGTTTGCTTGTAGGCTCTTACGTAGATACAACACTTTATTGTCATTTACCTTTGCTACCCTACTCTTGCTACATGCTTTTATGCATTCAGGACAATACCATTTTTCTTTGGGCTTTGATGTAATGCCTACACAGTCAAAATGAAACCACTGAAATGGGCAAATTTGATCATCACATGCAACCATCTGTCCATATGCCTCATCCTGGCAGAAACACCATACAGGCTCTGATGGCTGGTGTGCTAAATTGCTTGGTTCTAGTGTTGCTTTACTATTATGTAGTGGCAAACATGTAGACTCTTACAGCTTGTCTATTGCACTGCTTGGTCCAGGTGTTGCCCCTTTACTATTCTGTAGGGGCAAGCGTGTATAACATCTGGCTAACAATTCTGGCAGAATTCCAACCCTGAAAACATGGAGTGCTTTTGGAAGCATATCTTCCCAAAATGCATGGCATTTCTCAATCCTCTCAATATGAATAGATTGTCTTGTCCAGACTACAAAGTCTGCATAATTTGTATCACATACAAATAATTGGCATTGAACTTGATAATAATGCTCATGTCTTCTATCGAGAGTTAGCCCACCGTTGCAATCTCACACAAGAAATGATTTTTCAATGTCAGCTTTACTCAGGTCCATGTCTCTCATTGTATACGGACACTTAATATCTAAGGATCCAATTCCACAGCAGTCACATGATAAGATACCATCAGGTAATGCTCCAATCTCTGGATGAGTACTATGAATGATAAGAACAGATGAACGAAGCATGAAATTTGTATGAGTTTTCTTCATAGCTTCTATGTATTGATGCTTGGCTTTTGGCTCATATGTCAATCCCCAACTGGTCTGAATTGACTTGAATTTTCTCAGGTCAAGATAACATATGTTTCTGATCAGGTGAGGTGCAGGCTGTGTAGAATTTGTATGAAAAACTGCTTTGAATTTTGAAGCAGTTATTCTGCCTGTTCTGTGTTTTTGCCAGAGTTTATTCATAAACTGTCCTCGTGTTGCCTGCTCCAATGCTTCTATCTGGGATACGGTAACCTCAATTTTTAATTCATTGCAGTGTTTCCTAACTTCACATAAAGGAAGCTGATGTATCTCTTCATCAAGCAAATCTGAAAGCAGTTTAGGATACATGCGTTGTGTCTCTTTTGGTATGAAATTATCACTAAAGGGCTGAACTATACTCATAATGGCTGGCTTCACCTGACCATTGTTTATCTCGTGCAAAAGGTTGATAAACTCTGTCTCACTCATGGGTGTTACTTCCTTATGTTGCCTTACTCTGGAAGGAGTTGTTTGTGTTCCTGTGGCTATTGTCTCATCCAAATTTTTCTTCTTCATCTGCGCTGATGTGAAGTTGGTCTCAGCAATAGGTTTGTAATTGATTTGTTTCAGCGGTGCAGGCAGTAACCATAATGCAGGAGCCTGTGTTACAGCTTTTGAGTCGCGCAGTTTCACGGTTGCTTCTACTGCAAACATAAGAGATGCCACATGAGTGCAGACTTCACCCAAACCTGCCATACAATCACATTGTGCAGCGCAGATGGTTCCAGTCTTCTCTGCAATAATCCATGGTTGGGTGGGCTTTTCTCTCAGTTTTTGTGAATGGAGTACCTACAAAAAAAATATAAGAAAGAGGACAAAATTACAAGAAGTTGATTTTTGTTCCTCATATAACATGAACCCAAAATTAAAGTGGATCTGATATTTGCTTGCATGGAATACACTAAGGATACATTTCATACAGTTGATGAGAAAAAAAAATGTGTTCTCTCAAATGGCAAAGCCAAAAGTGAGATTGCTAGTTGTTTTTTTTAACTCCATAATAAATGAAATCTGAAACTCTGGAATGTATTTCAAATATGCATGCAAATGCTTGCATATAAACTGTTTCTGACAGCTCATTACTTAAAATGGCATATAGATTACATATTTAACTAATTTTTTTTGTAGGTGGTGAAATATATGTGTACATGCACTTGTGAGTTATTAATCTGCATAAACTGAATGGTCAACATGCCAGGACGATTTTGGGGTGGGATGGGGGTAATGGATGGTGAATAGATGAGAGAAAATGGAGAGGAGGGGTGGTGGAAACGAGAGAAAGAGTTAGAGAGATGATGATTATATTACCTTTCCCCGAACAACGTGGTATCCATTTTTCACGCACACAGCAACTTCTCTAACCCATCCAGAAGTAAAAAGATTGTGTATGCGTCAATGCTTTTCCAGGCTTTCATTTCCTTTAAGGTATAGCTACTCTTTGCATAAATCAGATAATTTACTATATCTGGGTACTGAATATATGGGAATAGTACCTCCGTAGTACTCCACTCTGATTTGGGTATTTGATAGGGATCTAAATCATCTATCAGCCCGCATTTACTTAACTATCTTTTCTTCTATGTAATGTTTAACGTGTCGATATATATCTGATTTTCTCTGATTTTCACTGGCTTCGACATTTGTATATGCAGCACGTTTGATTAGCAGCCACAAGTGTCAATCTCCGCATGTAATCCAATATGGCGGCGTGCTATGTGTGCACATACAATTATGACGTCACTGAACACGGTCTGTATGGCTTATAATAACAAATGCGTGATAAATTAGTGTGTGCGTGGGTTTTCTATGTTTTAGTCAGTTGTAATACAACCATGAGAGTGGGTTAGACTAAAGCATGTTTTGTTTTTTTTTTTTTACCAAACATACGATAATGTTTCATAGTTATTTCTATCAACAATGATATTACTCATGGTCAGTTGTCAATCAAACCGTTGTCAAGCTCATATAGGACGCCCGCTTGTAACCTAAAAATTTCCTTATCGTACCATAATCAACCAAAAAGAACCTCGTAGCAGATATGGTATTTGCATGTCAGTTTTTCGTGCTTCCTCGTTATTGATAGAGCACAAATTGCTTGTGGAATACGTGGCACTAAAGGCCTGTCGTGAAGAGGGAGTAATTCATTATTCCTTTTTCGCTTTCACGACGAATGAATAGCTTTATTTTGAAATCTATTCTTCAGTTCTGATTTCATGCTGCTGCTAAACTCGATCCGATTTGCATTGTGTAAGTGATTGCTTTTATACTTCTCTTCCTAAGAATCGTTGAATCTGTTGAGACCTGTAATGGAAAAGGCCTGAAGCACTTAAATTTTTTGACTTCACATGTATGACATCACGTTTGATTGGTTGAGAATTGGTCGAAGACTCAATCTCAGGGTTTATGATTTTCAAGCTAGGTTTGTTGTCTACTAGACGCTGTATCAGCTCTTGTAAATGAATCCGTTTTGTGATTTGCATTATAATCGAATATCAACCTTTACCCTATGATTATAAAGCTTTGCTAATCTTATAATACTATAATACGTTGTCTTTGTTGGTAACGAACACTGTGAATAAAAATCGTTATGTTGCTTAGCCTGTAACGGAATAGTTGCTACTAGTTACGATTGTCGGTTTCACCGAGAAAAGTTATAAATTGGATCAATGATTTCTCTAAAATTAATATGTTCTGTTTAATCTAAATTTCTATATCTGCAATAATGGTATACTCGAGATATCAATGTGTACCCAAGAGTCTTTATTTTAGAAATACAGTAAACATTGTCTTCATTTAACGTTCGGAGGTACCTTCCGAAAGCTGTCTTCTTAACATTATATCGTTTTGGGGACAAATTGTACTAGGTATTATCTAGAACAAAGAACAGCAAATGTCATATTAATGATAACCAATGCATTATTAAAACAAAGAACAGCAAACGTCATATTGATGATAACCAATGCATTATCTAAGCCTATTTGCCAAGTGTTTATATGTATGTGATTATATCTTATTTAAAAGGATACTTAGATTTAAATGCAAACAAATAAGAAACACATTGTGTTACAAATGTAAAAAAAATTGACATTTACAATGATATTAATTATACTAATAAACCATCCTAAAAAGGTTTATGTTGTCAACGCAAGCCTTGTCAATGCGAATATTGTATCCTAATTTAAATTTCCTTTTTCTTACCTAAGTTTACGAACATGATAAATGTAGATTACCGTGAAAAAATTGTAATGGCGTGTAAACTCGTCGGCATAAATATAAAGGTTTTGTATTTCAAATAACTTATATCTATAGAAATAAAACTAAAGAAGATGACCTAACAGTTACCGCTACGATATGCGTGTTAGTCAATATGATCTCCTTTTACTATTAGTAATTTAATAAATTTGGAGTATGCGAATTTGATAGCGCCCCGTTTTTAAGCAATTCTTAGATTTATTTGTGTGATTATTGGGATTCGGCGCAATGGAAATATTCCTAGCTCGAAATAATTAGCCAATTATTAGGAGCAAACGTCAAGGAGTCTAGTGTTAGTGAGTTTGAACCATGTCATTTTTGATAGTAGTGAATTTAGGACCAAACCGAAAGAATGTCCCTGAGCGACATAGTCCATATTACAATCTAGTGGTGTATAATAGTGGTTTAGTGGAGATGGCAGTATTTACAGTAGGAAACAGGTAAGTTACGTAATGGAATCAACAAGTAGGGACTTGGTAGATACCTTTTATGTGTCCATAGTGGACAATAGGTGTAATTATATTAGTGTAATACGCAGGTAAAAGTGTACTTTGACTGGCCTAGGGTGGCGGAGTTAAATAGTTCCCAGTGAGAAAGGGGATACAAGTGTATTTTCTATGGCATAACCGGCTAGCGGTACGGAAATCTGAGGCTGGTGAAGAAAAACCATGCAAATGTGCGGTTGATGGACTTTTGGCAAGTTGTTTT
The DNA here is from genome assembly GCA_029339505.1 of Unio delphinus. Lineage (NCBI taxonomy): Eukaryota > Metazoa > Mollusca > Bivalvia > Unionida > Unionidae > Unio > Unio delphinus. The sequence continues at coordinate 3,221,421 of JAQISU010000003.1, read as the reverse complement.
AACTGTTGTCTTAAATTGATTGGAGGAATAGTTAATATATAAGACAGACACGTCTGGGTTTCCAGTTTAAAACTCAAATTGTATGGAAGTCTTTGGAAATATGGGGAAAACATTTGACTTCCAGCGAGATGCGCGCCAGGGTTGACACCGTTCGGTCAATAGATACCCCAGTGCGTATAACATTAATAAACGTCTTTACTGATCAATATACGAATAACGTTTCAGTAAATGAAAGAATATTTAGGAACATCTACCTAAATGCCAACGGATCTGAGTTTGTTGTTAATAAAAGCAATAACAACAACGTCATCTACGCTTCAAAGGTAATTAAAAAATGAATACTCTGTTGTTCCACTTCCTTTGACATTGACATTTTTATTATTCAATCAATCACAATATCAAAAGAAAGTTTTTCAGTAATTTATACCTTGATGGTGTTGAATATCTAAACGTCAATTTTTAAAAACAGCTTAACGTCTAAAATGTGTCATCGCGATCTCGTCAGCAATTTGTAGACAAGAACTATTCAAATGGCTTGTTACGCAATGCACTGAAGATGTTCGAAATGTATATCTGAATCACAATGATTTGTATTATATTTACCTCAAGTGTTGTTTAAAGCTTTATATTGAGAGATTGAAACGAAAATGTTTGCAACAATCATAACGATGCCGAAGATACACGAATGATAGAATAATAATTTCAAGCTAAACACCACAGTGCCAGCAACATATAAAGATAACCAATCCCGGAATCCAGCAGCATACATAGATACAAGATATTTTTAGAATGCTCAGTTATAGCGGAGGAAACAAACCAGAACATAGTACTCTTGTATAAACTAGAAGAAATAAAATGACGATCGTTCTTTTAATGGAGTGGAGTAATTTTATTTTTGTTATATTCGTGGTTATAATTTCACTTTTATATGAATATTTAAGACGAATACTGGATATATGTTGCTTGAATGACCTGATAAAAATCACGATAACATATTTAATGTACAATCCACATTATGAAAAACCACGGAATAGAATTCTTTAATTTGTTTTACTTGTCAGACAGACACTCTGGCCATATCCGGTGAATCCATCATCACATTGACAGCTATTAGGAGAAATGCAAGTTCAAAGTTTTTGAATATTGGTTTGAAATGTATTTTACAATTACTTTATAATCTGCAATTATTTATAGGTGCCTCTAATGGGGTAAAGCTCCCTATTAAACGTGTGTTGGTTCCTTTCTGACAGTGGAAGGCGAAAGTAAGACTCAAATCAATAAATCCGACTGACATTTAACTCTGACTTAAAATTAACCAAAGTACATTTCTACATTCTGAGTTTCCTGTTCTCATCTTGGTGAAACTGGGTTAGGAAAATATAAAGCGAGATCGGTGCAAGAGGAGTCTATGTTTCTGATAATAATAACAGCAATATGGTCAGCCGATCTCCATAGCATATACTGCTTAGAAAAAAAGACGATTTTTTATTTCCATCATAGAATGAGCCAATTAATCAAATAGCATTTCCTTTGTATATACCTATTAATTATTGGTTGAACTTTCAAGGCCTTAACGTATTACGTGACATTTCGACATTACGAGACGTATTTTGCACAGAGCATGATTCAGTGGAAACAGTATGCTTACTTGGTACACTTCAAACGTAATTTATATGCACAGGTATTTCAAATATACAGGTGGAAAACACTGGGTTCTTTTAAATCTATTGTCGTTATATAGTATGTTTCACCTTGCATAATTTAGTTTGATTAGATATTATGTTAGAAACATAAATTCGTCAAACATTTCAGAGATAGTTATGTCTCTCAGCTGCACAATTAGTTACATTATATGCTTAGTTGCTAACTACAATTTTGTCCAACAAAGAACTATTGTATATTGTAAATGAAGTTTGACAATATATCAACTATTTAGACGAAGAACACGTTTAGCTTGTTCTCAACATTAATATATTTGGCACTGCTTAGCAGCCGACAGTTCAAGTGTGCACTCTTATCAAACCCCAATTTGTTTCTAGCCACTTACTATAAGTGACTAAAGCATACCTAGATAAACAGTACCGACGTCAAGTACGAGATGTTTGACGACAATTCTGCTATCAATTAGATTAAAATACACCAGATGGATTTATAACAACAAACCTTGACAAGCTGCAGGATATTGCAATATTCTGCCTGAGTTCCTGAAGTATCTGGTACCCAACGCAAGGTATGGCTCGCCGATTTGTACACCTGGTAGAAGTAATATGGCGCACTTTAGACTCTATGGTAAATCCAGTCAAAAACAGCTTGGGGCACTCTAGCCTCAAACTCAATGGGAATTTAACATGGTGGGCCTATCTAGACTCAAGGGGGAATTTGAACATAGTGGGCCTATCTAGCCTCAAGGGAAATTTAACATTTAGTGGGACTGTATAGCGACAAGGGAAATTGAACATGGTGGGACTGTATAGCAACAAGGGGAACATGGAGGCAAAGATAGCTAATATCTTTTCGAGGTATATGAGTGGCCCTGAAAACAAACTACACAAACTACACAATCTCCTATCAAAACAGAAGGGAAGGCAATTAAAATACACACAGAAGGAAAGGAAAACAAAAGAAGGATAATTAAGAACATCATACATTCTATGTGAAATATGTTCATTGTTTTCATTCATTCATCAATTTAATGAAAAGGTAGTATGATATTTATTATCGACTAACTTCTTAACATATCTCAAATTTGAGGCATGTCCTGTGTTTCTCAGCACACGCTACAAACAATGTTGCCAAGTTGTAACAAATCTAAGTCGAAGAGAAAAATTAGCAGCAAAATATGCTTTGTTCTATTGACAGTCTAAGATGTGAGTTTTGATTTGAAATTCAAAGTTAACCATAGGCAGGGTCATAAAGGGCAATGTTACTCGCGTCAATCATTGTTACATTGTTACAATTCTTCCAAACGTGTGTTTTGGTTGTAGTATTTTTATTTCAAAGTTAGCAATAAGCAGGGTTATACAGTGCAAGATCACTCGCGTCATTCTTGAAATAGTTTTGTATTTGTTTCCTTCCTAAAAAACGGTAGATCTCATGCTTAAAAAAATTTCCGTGACACATTGCAGTGCAAAAAGAAAGGATAAAGCTCCGATAACTGAATTGTACAAGTTTGTCAACTCAAGAATTTATTTCATCCAACTATTTACTGATTGACTATTTGTAAGGGTGTAGCGTTTGAAAAACAAATTCCATGACAAACGAATATTATGGTGCCTACTGATTAAAATTTTGGAGAGGTACCTTCAAACGGGAACATCTACCATTAGGATTTCAATCAAACGTATTACGACAGAGAGAGAGAGAGAGAGAGAGAGAGAGAGAGAGAGAGAGAGAGAGAGAGAGAGAGAGAGAGAGTCTACGGTATACCTACTTTAAAAAGAATCAGGACACTTACGCATTTTGTGTGGTATATTTTCCCTTAGAAAAATTCAAGGAAACACATATCCCACTTAGAAAATCAATTCCATAGGAAAGGTCCACGATTTTAAAATATCACCAGAGTGAACCGATGACAAAATAGTTAATCCAAATAGGCTGTGATGTATTTGACTCTAAAAATGACATAATTTCCGTGGGATCGCCCAGGGTACGATTGTTCTTGCTTTAGTTTTACTTCTTTTTTTATATAAATAATCTAGCTGTGAAACACGAACTTCTCGAAACTAGATGAAGAGCTACTGAAGTCAATTCGAAGTGAACGCGGTAAGAAAATTAGTCTAGCCAATGAAATTGTTTATAATGAGTGGTGATGCAATGTTTTGAACGAAGGTAGCATGGCAAAATAATAAATACGCTCTCAAGTTGTTCCCATTGCAGTGCAGACTGGAATGTGAACTTAAATCCCTCCGTTGTGTATTTTAACATTTATTCTTACCACATCAACTACTGAATGGTCACAGTATTCGTACCATTTCTTTTTACCACATCAGCTACTGAACGGTCACAGTACTGGTTCGCATTTAGAAACTGACAATTTATTTGTATCTCACTTAAACATTTTGACGTACACACTCACATCGTTATTGTCAGGAGTGGTGCAGTATTAAGTGGCATGGTTTTTTGTTTCTTTTCTTTTCTTCTTTTCTTTTCAAACTTGTGAATCTGGGATTTGTACGAATTAACGAAGCAAGTTAAGTGAACCTCAAAGATAAAAAACCAAGTTGTCTGTATATTGATGTGAATATTTACATCGAAAACAATATGACCTGCAAAACACAACAATATACGGCAAGCATGAAATATACGGCAAGCATGATTAGAATGAACACAAGAACACCTAACGGTAGTAACAAAAGATGTTTTTCTTCACGTTCGCGTAGCTTAGAGTTTGAATCCTCTTTCAAGACAAACTTGGTATCCTTTTGTGAGCGTCAAATTAAAATACTGAAGAAACTTAAGCGATTTGCTATAGACAATAGCACATATAATTTCAGCAACAAACTAAAGAACCTAAATACCGTTACAACAATAGAAAGCCCGAAATCGTCTATTAAAAAAGAAATGCGTTTTAAAAAATAATTGAAGATTAACGATGGCTAAGCAATACAACCGAATTAAAGAAAGGCAATGAGATTTGTATATAGGCCTTTCACTTTGATTTTGTATGCGGATGTAATTTGCCATATAATAACAGCTTGAAAAAAGGTATACGCAAAGAGAAACCTCAATTCAAACTGACTTTTTCAGATTTGTTCCGTCTTTTTATTTATTGCGAACACACCTAAACACTATTCAAGGAAAATACACATATCAAAACAAACCACACAATTCACACACAAGCAGAATCCAAAACGCAAATCTACTAATCACACGATAGAAAGAAGTATGTATAAGTGTCAAAAGCTAAAGTCATGTAACTTTTGTACGGTTTGTAACCTTCCACTTAGAATAATATGAAATATCATAAATTATTATCACAAATAGTATTGAAACATAGTAGGCTTGACAGTTGAGACAATGCGGTTACTATCCTACGGATGTCATTCAGTCCAAAGTAACCTCCTGGTAATTTCACCGTACCTGTATCGAAATGAATTTGTGAAAGACGAATATTCTTTCTCTGTGCGTTTGTCTGAATACTTTAACTGTAACTTTAAAAGTCGATTCCAAGCCTTCAAAGATAAATGGCCAAATTATCTGCCTGGACGAACTCCTAAAGAATTAGCCAGAGTCGGATTTTTCTACTTGGGCGAAGGGATAAAGTCAAGTGTTTCAGTTTTTGGTGTGTCCATTTACGAGTGGGAACAGAAAGATTCCGCTCGATGCTCGATGGTCTCCAAATTGTCACTACCTACCTTTAGTGGGCCCTAGTGATTAAAAGTGACAATACTGGTCCATGTCGTTTAACAAACCAGTTTGGGTTGGAGACAAACCTAGACCAATATATAACCCTCTCTAAAACATAATATTCAAGGATTACCATATGAATTGCAAGAGAAGATCTACATGGACGTTTTGCATGGTCTTTTGCTAAAGAAAAATCTCAATGGGTGACTGTAAAAATTTTGTGTCGTGAAATTCATAAGAGGAAAGTGACAAAAATCAACCAAGGTGTCAGATTGCTCTGGGTCATGCCAAATTTATGTACCATGGCGTTTATCAAACCAGTTTGGACTGGAGACAAACCTAGGCCAATATATAAACCCTCTCTAAAACATAATATTCTAGGATTACTACACGAATTGCAAGAAAAGATCTACAAGGATGTTTGGCAGGGTCTTGCTAAAGAAAAATCTCAATGGGTGACTGTAGAACGTTTGTGTCGTGAAATTCACAAGAAGAAAGTGACAAAAATTAACCAACGTGTCAGATTTCTCTGGATCAAGTCTACCTTGCACAGATTTGAATTTAGTTCGTTTACATCCGAAGATGTTTTGATCCTTCTTGACCGTTACCCCGAACGGCAGTGGGACGAAATTACACGTTATATTAATCACTTTCGCTTTTGGAGAAGATTTTAAATCATTCTGTGCAGAATATACACTTATGGTCTTCGACATAAAAAAGTATAAAATAGAACGAACATGCCACAACTTTTATCACTTGAAATCAAACAGATTCCGTGGAAGGATATCAAAGAGAATATTCACACGGTGAAGGATTACGAACACTTATTACTAGAGCTGTGTCCCATGAATGGGGGTCGATGTGTAGTGTGTGTTTTAGTGACTTGCTTTCTGGGATTTCGTTTACCTGTTGATTCCTTGTGAACGCTTTACGAAAACTACCTACAAAAAAAGACAGTATGTTGATTCCTTTAAACGTCCACGAGATACTCATTCTGTTAAAATAATTACGCTTTCATCTGGATACGTCTCGACCTCCACAGGAAAAAAAGATTCGTCAACTTTTACGTATGGAAGCGGTGTAAGAGGATGTGTGTGTAGCTTGTGATTTACACCCTCATTGGACAGATGTAAGCGACTGGAAAAGTTGGGATCTTGAGGCTTGGACAAACGAAGCATCCCATTATGCCCAAGCGTTGTGTTCGTAAAATCCATCATCGAGTGAAAAAAAGTTACTTTTAAACTTGTGTTAGTGAAAGTTTCAGAAGAAGAAAAAGAATCTGTCACCGAGGACAATCACTCTGTTCAAGACAAGACTGTTATGGAATTCCCCCATAAAGACCGTTCCGAGAGGACACCTATGTGACTGTACCCCATGTAGAGACCATAAGAACATTACACAATACCTCTAGGACACCTTGGTTACCCAAACAATGTTGTACATTGACTTGTTTATATGCCACTTTGACAGTTACCATGTGTTTTTTATTCCTGTACTTATCCGTTTGGCTTTTATGTATTTTTGTCGTTCGTGTTGTTCTAATTTAAACATGCATTGAAATAAACGCGTCTTGAAAAAAGTATAAAAACCTCTTGTCTCGTCTGTTTTTGTGTCAATAGTGTCATATCCTACACTCCTATGGCAAACTCTGCTATTTCTACTCCTTCCTCAAAGTCATTGACGAACACTTAGATCATGCTAGTTGGGAAGCCTTGTGTCTTCGTCATCCTTTTAACATGTTAATTGCTGGACCCAGCGGTTCAGGCAAAACCAAATTTGTCAAAAGTTTGATCGAACATAAACATCATTTGATCGATCGTTCACCTCAAAACATCGTGTGGTGTTACAAAGAGTGGCAATCGGCATACAACCTCTTGCAAGAAAGTCAAGGTGATTCCATTGTGTTCGTGGAAGGTATTCCTGGAGAAGACGATGGAATCGTGTCTGACCCTAGTCAAACTCATTGGGTCATTTTTGACGACATGTTAGGAGAAGACGAAGAAAAAATTAAACTGTAGTTTACGCGTAAAGGGCATCATCGTAATGTCAGTGTCATTTACATTACACAAAATATATTTCAACAAAGTAAAACCCATCGTACCATTAGTCTCAATGCTCAATATGTAGTCTTGTTTAAAAGCCCTCGAGATAAATAACAAGTGCAAGACTTAGCCAAACAGTTAGGAACACCTTGGCTGACTCATGCGTACGATGATGTCACTCAAACGCCACACTCCTATTTACTCGGGGATTTAAAACCCACAACCCTAGATTATTTGCCATTTGGTACCGATTTGTTTCACGACTGGTGTCAAGACGGAGGACCTGTCGTGTACACGTCCTCGTCGTTGACATAACAATATGAACCACTAAAAAATCTATAAAAACCTTGGTCACTTTGATCTCCTTGTCTCATACATTGTCATCATGACGTCCTTTCAGTCTCATCTTCCCATCAACTTGATTCGTCCCTTGTACGATATCAGTCGCGAAAAAAATCCACAAATACGTGCTCACGTCTTAGAAGCCAGTCTCAAAGAAGTCTTACCATGGTTTACGGTGACAGCACGTCAAATACTGCAAGGCATCATTCACATTCCACATCAAACCAAACGCTTTTTTGACAGAAACAGAACAGCCTTGGCGTAACTGGCCGATCCTCGCACTGACACTCAAATCAAAAATAAAATCATATTGAAACCTGGAGGTAGTGGTTCTCTAGGAGGTGTCATCATTCGTTCCTTTTTAAAATGGAATCCCAATGCTCGCAAAGATCACCCCAAGAAAAACAAAGCCAAACGAACCCTTAAGAAAAAGAACAATGGTGCCCAGATCAAAACACAGAAAAAGAAAAGTCCATAGAAAAAAGCTGTCACCCGCAAAAGAGGCACTTTGACCGCGTTTCCAGTAGCCTCAGGTACTTCCACTTCTCCGTTGCTGGTGATGCCAGGCAAATCCAATTTAACACCCGTTCTTCCTAATTTGATGAAACATTGGAAATCTGCGTCTCCCAAAACGTCTCATCCACCGGTCACACCCTCGTCCACATTAGCGACAGTAGCAGCTGCTCACAAAGTACCTGCCCCCAAAGTCAAAGTCCAAAAAAGATCTGGCATGTTAAAGAGTTTACTAGATTTGTCCAAACAAGAACTGTCCCGATTTAGTCCGTTACAAACCCCATCAAGACGTGTGTTACCTGTTATGAAGTTGATACGACGGAAAGATAATCAGTGGCGTCGCATTCCAGTATAACAAAAATGACTTGAAGACAACAACGGGAATCAGTATTTTCTGTACCACTTCTGAACACTCAGTGATGCTTCATCAAAAACGTCACACCACAACCATCGCCGTTCTGATGTCCGAAAAGGAAAAGGAAAAAGACAATCTCGTCATCCTACAAAACGCTTAGCCAAACATCGACGTCATCCCCTCAAAAGACGTAGTTCTTTAAAGAAATTGAAGAGTCACCAAAAAGGAAGTTACTTTGGCAATTTTGGGAAACACATCGTTATCTTTTTGACGAAGCGGTAGTTCCCCAAAAAAGTAAATAAAAGGGTGTGTGTACAAAGTCATTGACGTCAGTGGTATTGTGGAACGAACAAGCGAAAATGTTACCTCGCAGAAAACATTCTCATTCACCCCACAAGGGAAAGAAAAGGAAAGGACTACCTCCTAGTTTAGTCAAACACGGAGACGTGTTGTCCCTCCTGTCCAAAGCCTCTCCACTCTAGCGAAAACAAATCATTAAAATTGCCTCCAAAGATGTCATCGATACCGTGTGCGAATGTTGTTTGAATGTCGTGAAAGGCTCCACACCAGAAGAAATGCTTAGCAAAACATCGACACATTCTTCGTCAAATGGTCCAAAAGAAAATACCCGTTCGTCAAAATAAAAAGATACTGGTGCAACGTGGAGGACTTTTACCCTTTCTTCTTCCTATGTTGGAAGGATTAGCGAAAGCCGGCATGGGTTTATTGCCAGGTCTGGTACAAGGGCTGGCACAAGGGATATACCAAAGTTGATGCTTCTAGAAGATAAAAGGGACCTATGGAGTACCACGATCTCAGACGTAACATTTGGAAGCCCATGGAAGGACAAAAACTGACTTTAGTCCCTTACAAACGATGGATGGAATACCATCGTTGGCAAACACAATGTACCCCCCATTTACCATCCAATTCGGATTTGACCGAGATGTCCCAATTACAACACAAATTGCAATCCATGATGCATAGCCACGACTTGTCCGAAACCAAAAAATCGCAAAAATACGGTCAACTCTTGCAACGACTACAACTCTTTCATCGAAAAGCGATGGAACAAACAGCTCTACCCACTCTGACCGATTTGAAGACTCTGATGAATAGTCCGTCGCTCTCACAATCTACAGTGAGCAAAGCAGACGTCACCAAACTATTACCCAAGGAAGAAAAAACATATGATATCTTTCAAACATCCACTGCTACTTCCATTCCGAGTAAGATTGCCGCTTCCTTGTTGACCCTTTCCCTCACTCCCCAACGAGAAGAACTCAAAACTTGGGTTAAAAAGACGATGGCCACTCCTCTTTTAACAGATGTGAAAAAGACAGAAAGTAAACCAGAAGTGAGAAAAGAAAAGAAGACCAAAGCTATCCCATTACCACCTCCACCACTGACATCAGTACCCTCGACGTCGACTCATGTGGCAAATCGGTCACGTAACACCGTTTCCAAACAACCCCCATTTCGTCCCACCCAAAGCAGTATCATTGAAGAGTGGGTATCTTATTAACAAAACCATGAAGAATGTATTAGCTAGCATTTACCACGATCCAGCTCACCCTGCAGGTAACGGAGGTATTCAGAAATTGTATTGTGCTGCAAAAGCTCGCCTGAAAAAAGCTCCGTTTACCTGAAGTACAACAATTGTTATATGAACAAGCTACGTACACTTTATACAAACCCATTCGACGAAAATTTCACAGAAGTTGCACTTAAGTGGAAGGCATCGATCATCAATGGCAAGCAAATTTAGTCGATGTCTCTCATTTAGCCACCTACAATCGTGGCTACACATATTTCCTTTGTGTCATTGACGTCTTTTCTAAATTTGCCTGGATCGTACAATTGACATCCAAATGGAGTGGAGAGTTAGTACGAACTTTGCAACTGGTGTTGAAACAAAGTGGCCGTCACCCTCGTCGATGGCAAACAGACAAAGGAACCGAATTTCTGAACCAAGCTTTCCAACGAGAATTAAAGAAACGTGACATTCATTTTGTCACCACCGATAATCCTGAAACCAAAGCCAGTATCGTGGAACGTTTTCAGAGTACCTTGAAAGAAAGCATGTGGAAATATTTTACGCATCAACACAATTTCAAGTACATCGACGTCTTACCGCATTTAGTCCAAACCTACAATCAATCTTACCATTGAAGCATTGGACGTACCCAACAAGATGTGACACCTGACAACGAAGTGACTGTTTTTGAGCGTCTGTTTGGTACCACCCGGACGATGGCTGTCCCCAAGAAAGGTGGAGAAGTGCTGACCCCGGGAGATTGGGTACGCATTGGCAAAACCAAAGGCACATTCGACAAATGTTACTTTCCCAACTGGACCACCGAATTGTTTCGTGTTACTGGGCGAGTGCGTGATCGTCATCCTACCGTCTATAAATTGGAAGACATGAACGTAGAAGTATTAAAAGGAACAATTTACGTGCCTGAGTTACAACTTGTCACCGAAAAATAAGACGACGTGTACGACATTGAAAACATTCTCGAGCAAAGTAGGAAAACGTCGTGTCAAAGAAGTCAAAGTACGTTGGAAAGGATATACTTCTAGTTTTGATTCTTGGATTGATGCTTCACAAGTCATCGACTATAAAAAAAAGTGAACATCATATCGTTCAATACAGCTTCAGCGATTACAGTGATTACCTCTTCACCCACTTCTTTTCTGCAAAATTTACAAAAGCAGCCTTTGTGGGTGTGGTGTGGAGAACGTGTCCCTAAAACGCAAATCGTCTTTTTCTGTCAAATCTTTGTGTATTGTGTCATCGGTGCAGCCATTGCTAATTTGAATTTTCAACAAGGAGGCAAACAATTGTGGACCATTTTACTCAGCAGTTGCATCAAGTATCTTCTTCCCAATCCTTCCCTGAAATATTCTTACAACGGGAACAACAGTAATAATATTGGGGGTCTTGCATCCAACGTTAGTCATTCTCCTAACAGTCACCCTTCCAATCACAGACCTCTTTTAGACACTCCTTTAACCTCGAGTGACACCTCGGGCAGAAGAACATTGGAATTATGAACAACACTATTAACCAATTTTACTTAACTTTACCCAGTGATAGTTCCATGGAAGTGTTTGCTAACAACACGTTGTGCTGTTACACGGCTAAATTACCTCAAACCATTCCTTTTGATGAAGATGTTCATTGGGAATTGGCTTTAGTGGAAATGATACACCAGACACAAATCAAAAACATCGTTGAAAATCAAAGTACTTTTACAGTAGAAGTGTATGACAAGAAATTGCAACAAGCCTTAGACGATCGAGGCATCACTGGCATTGACACAAAAAAATTAGATGGGCCCCCAACTAAACGACTGTCCACTCATGTGTCCACCATTCCTGCAGGCTATCATTTTAGTGGTCAACATTTTGTGAAGACGATTGTAACCAGGTTCAATACTGTGTTTGGTAAAGCCATGGACACCCCCCTCCAAAAAAAAGTGTTACCGTTGAGTACCATAAAGCGGCTTGTCGCCTCATGATGGAGTTTTCAGAGGATAAAATGATGGCCATTACATTTTGTCCTAAATTGTATGATATTTTGGGTGGAGACCGTAGGTTGCTTAACAAGAAAAATGAAATACCAGCCATAACCGGTAACTCGGATTTTGCGAAATATTTTCGATTCCGTGTAGAAATGAACCAAGGACTCAATTTTATTTTTGTGTACTCCGATATAGTGGAGTACAACGTGGTAGGACAAACCTCTGTACCGTTACTGCGTGTCATTCCTTTCAAAGTGGATTCTGCTTCCGCCGCTGACGAGGAAGGTGGAAATATATATCACGTTCACTGCGAAATTTTACATTCTCATTATTCGCCCGTCAGTAAGTCTTATTTCGACAGTGTCAACATTACTATTAAAGGAGAACTGGGACAAAATATTCCATTTACCAAAGGGAAAGTCACAGTGAAACTCCATTTTCAAAAACGATTCTCGAACAACTGAAAAAGTGATGTATCCTGTGTACCAAGGAGTCACTCGACAACGAGGACATGGTTTAGGAGATATGGTTAAACCAGCCTTTCGTTCGGGGGTCCCTGTTTTGAAACCGATGGTGACACGAGGATAGCACTCCTTAAAAGATGCCGCATTGACTCACGGCAAAGATTTTCTTAACAATGTCCTCATTGACCAACAAAAGCTTAAAGAAGCTTTCTTGAGAGCCGGCAAAAATGTCTTGCTTCATACGGGCAAATAGATTTTGGGTCGGCAAGAAAGTCCTATAAGTGCCCTGAACGGTACCGAGTCTGGCATTCCTGCTTCCATGAGGACACAGCAAGGACAAGACAGAAGCGTCGACGAAGGCACCCTTTCAAAAGTCTCCGTGCCTCTAAAGCTTGAAAGACGAAGAAAAAAATAACCGCTCGAGACTTAGACATTTTTGATTATTGAAAGTAAAACATAGAGACTGAGAGAAAACAAATGATGCACCAATAATCTTGTGTCTGTTCCAAGTCGGAACTGGATCTCTTTGCCATGCCACCCACGATGATGACCATGCAAGAAGCCCAATGGGTTGAATTTCATCCCGTCTCCTCTTTGACGGATTCAGCTCCCATCGAGTTTGAAATCAAAGGGCAACCCGAAGATCACATCGATCGATCTAAACAACAGTTACTTGTATTTGAAAGTGAAAGTTATTAAAACGGACATCTCCAATCCAGTAGGCGATGCCCGAGTAGCTCCCGTCAACAATTTCATGTCTTCCTTGTTAAGCTATGTGGATTTGTTCATGAATAACAAACTGGTCAGCAATAGCATGGATACTTACCCTTACCGAGCGTACCTCGAAAATCTCTTGACGTACGGAAAAGAAGCCAAGGACACTATTTTAGATGCTTGCGTGGTATGGAAACCTGACACAGCAGGTGATACTAAGTTTAACGAGACAGCCTTGTCATTCTTGACCGCAGATGACGATCCTGACAATGTGGGTTGTAACGAGCGTCGAAAAAAAATTCTGCAAGGACGTAGTTTAGAACTGTTCAATCGTTTGAATTTGGGCATGTGGTTTCAAGAGAAGTATTTGCTGAACGGAGTGGATATTCGCTAGAGACTGAATCGTAGCAGTTCTTCTTTCCATTTGATGGCTCATGTCAAGGAGCCAGGTTATACGTGCATCGCGTCGAAGTGTTACCTAAAGTGGCAAATGATATCAGTCACACTTTAAGCCGAACGACAGCCAAGTATCCGATACGACGCATGGAAGCAAAAACTTTCACCATTGCCACTGGACTCCGATCTAAGATGGAAGATCATCTGTTCTAAGGACAGTTACCCAAACGTTTATTCATTGGTATCGTCAGCTATGCAGCCTGAACGGTGCCCACGACCAAAAGCCTTTCCAATTTAAGCACTGTGGAGTATCCAAAATCGAAGTCAGTCGCGATGGCAAAACTTGGTGTACCCGATCCTTCGAACCCAACTTTGCCCAGAAGAATTACTTGAGGTCGTACTTGCCGCTGTACGAAACCACAGGACAATTAGGAACGAACACCAGTCACGGTATTTCCTTCGACCATTATGCTGGAGGTTACACTTTGTAGGGTTTTGATTTCACTCCAGACCAAGGCAGCGGACGAGGAACATTTCCACCCTATAAAATCTGAGCAACTGTGTGTAGAACTTCAGTTTACAGGAGCTCTTACCGAAACGGTGAATGTCATTCTGTATGCCGAATTCGATAATATCATAGAAATCAACAATTTGAGAGAAAGCGGACCCACAAGACCAAAATGAAGAAGTAGTGATCATACTGTCCAGATGGCCAGAGCAGGAACAACAGTTAGTTACCTGTTTTGCCAAATACTTGGAGAATACAATAAGGGACATGATTAAAAAAGATTTTATAGATGTCAAATCGATCATCGCAGTCAAATGCAACGCTATACATGTATGATGATGAGTCAAGAAGAAAAACTGGACGATTATCTGAACGAAGCTTGGAGTCTCATCTCAGAAGAAGCCGTGTTACATCAGTGGTATAAAGACTTGTGTGATCATTTCTCTCCTCCATTGTTTGCTCGAGAAATTGATCGCACTGAAGGTCTCTTGGCCAAGATTAAGGAGACGAAGCAAACAAATAGTTACTTGACAAACCTTTTCAAGGAAAAAGTCTGGATCTAATTGATAACTTATCATCACCTGTGAAGAAAGGAAGAAAGAAGGCTTCAAAATATAGATACCTGGGAACTGTATTATCTTTTGAACCGTAGTTCGTACACTGCTTCTTGGAATCCTGTCGTGTATGCTAAATATGAACTACCTCATCGCAAACCTCAAGAGAATCAAGCTTATGTCATCAACACAGATGACAGTCATCTTCCAGGAACTCACTGGGTAGATGTCTACTTTCCTCAAGAGGGTTGTGTGGAGTATTTTGATTTGTATGGATTACCCCCTTTGGAAGATGATATCATTGACTTTATGAGAAGAAATGCCCAGACGACACGATTCAATAATGTGAAATTATAAGCCACATATTCTATGGTGTGTGAACAATATTGTGTCTATTATCTGCATCATTGCAGACTTGGATATTCGTTAGAACATTTAGTGACTTATTTTGATCGTCATTCTTCTCGAAACGATGACGACGTAGATCGATGGTTTTGTGACCATTATGGCTATCTGTTGTCTTTAGCTAGGAAAGAATTTGGATAGTAAATGATATGGTTTGTTTTTGGATGCTTCCCCGTGTGCGTGGATGGTACATAATGTGACTTTGGATAGTAAATGATGTGGTTTGTTTTGGCTGCTTCCCTGTGTGTGTGGATGATAGATAATGTGATTTTGGATAGTAAATGATGTGGTTTGTTTTGGCTGCTTCCCGTGGTGTGGATGGTAGATGGTGTGATATTGGATAGTAAATAATATGGTTTGTTTTGGCTGCTTCCCGTGTGTATGGATAGTAGATGGTGTGATTTTGGATAGTAAATGATATGGCTTGTTTTGGCTACTTCCCCGTGTGTGTGGGGACTACAGCAGCAAAACATGGAAGATTAAGCAAGAAAATGGATAAGTTAAACAAGCAACTAGCCACAGATCCAGTTGTAGACTTGCTACCATCCGAAATATTAACGGAAACATTCTCCTCAAATATAAATGCAAAATAAATAACCCAGACGACTTTAGATGTATATTCGGGGTCACCTAGGGTTACCAGAGCTACAGCCAGGAAAATAACAAGCCAAATAACCAATGTGGATGAAGCCATAAAATATAAACATGCTAAAAAACCTATTAGCATACAGATCATATCCAAAAATTCAACAATAAACGAATTTGATCAACAAGGAGTGAGAACTGACAACATAATAACAGCAATAACAGGAACGGAAAACATAGCAACAATAGCAACACCTGAAATGGAAAAACAATAACAACACTATCATCAAATGACCCACATGAAAAGAATAAAGCGGGAAGTAAAAATGCAACAACAACCGAAATAGAGAAACAAGGAGAGAGAACTTGCAACACAATAACAACACTAAGTTCAGGAACGGAAAATAAGAAAAACAACACCTGAAATGGTTAAAACAGCCATAACAATAACAACAGACGACTCGCAGGAAAAGAATAAAGCGAGAAACAAAGATGCACCAATCAATGAAAAATATAAACAAGGAGTGAAAACTGACAGCACAACAATAACAATAACACAGGAAACAGAAAACACAACAACAATAATAACACCTGAAATGGAAAACATAACAACAATAACAAAAGATGACCCACATGAGAAGAATATAACAGGAGACAAAATATATCAAATGAATCAAACTTCAATCAACATAAACCATGACAACAAGGACAACATCAACATAACAGAAAAGAAAAACAGCTACACCTTACACAGTAGTCAAGAACACGGACCATCTAAACACATCTCGGATAGATAAACAAAGCAATTAGTGAAGCTGATCGGGTTGAATGGTACGGAAAAGAATGCGAACAATGGCAAACAATAGCAGCAAAAACAAGGCAAAGGGCATATGGAAATGGAAATAAAGAAGATAAAGGGAAACATCCAATGAAAGGCCCACAAAAAATCAAAAGTTTCAAACACGTTAGAACGAATATTGACAACAATAGAAAACTAAACCCAATTGTGCAAAATGAACAAAACAGCACCAAGGATAATATTTGCAATAACATCCAAAAATGTAGGTACACAGAAAATACCTCTAAGAATCAACAAACAGGAGGTAGCAACAAACAAAAGATGTATCAGCAACATCAACAACAAAGGAAAATGGGCAATCACCAATACCAGTACCATGCACCAGAACACACTATCTTCATAGCCAGTGCAACTTCGAGACTGCTACGCATTAGTTACAGGAGCCTAGCTAATGCACTCATACAACAACATGGCGGAGAGTTTAGGACTGTTAGACCGCAAAAGGATTATATCATAATACAGTGCAACACATTGAAACAAGTCTACAAATATATGGAAATCACAACCATAGCAGGGCTCCCAGTACAAATCACAAGGCACAAAGTCACAATAAAAAATTACAATAACAATAACAAAACAAGCACAATTCAAGATAAGGATAAATACACCCAAAGACCATATTTAGCAAATCAAGCTAAACCACAAAGCAATCCTTAAACTACCTCGAACAATCGTGTGGAAAACGCAAGAAAATATTAAATATGACCTCAGATTGCACCAAATAACTTGCAAAAGGGTTGTCAAATTACGAAATCATCTAGGAATGGAAACGTCAACAATCCTACTAGAATTCCAACCACCCCCACCAGCACACGTCAGAATTGGACCACATGGAACTAAAAGTAAAACTACAACAGTACATCAACAAACCCCGATACTGCGATAACTGCTGTAAATGGGGTCACATTTCTTCCCGCTGCCGTTCACACCCAAGATGTGGAAAATGTGGCGGCAAACACACAGGAACATGCTTTATCAAAATACCAAAGTGTGCTAACTGTAGGGCTGATCACAAATCATATGATAACCAATGCCCCATAGCAGTACAAGAAGAAGTTATTATTCGACTAATGGATCAACAAAACATCTCCTATAATCAAGCCAAGAAACAACATATGCAAAAGGAAATCATACCTAAAGCAAAAAAGGCAGAAGTACAACCCAAACCAAAAACAACTAAACAAAATAATGACAAAGATACAACAAGGCAAGCTTCAAATCAGGATACAACCGAAAACACCGGGATATTTTTCAATAGAACAACCATAGACACCTATTTAAACAAACTACAAAAATCAATCAGCAACCAAATGAGGAACGACCGAATTACTAAAGATGAATTTATTAGCATATATATGCAGCAAATACAGGACTACCTAGCATCAACCCATCACGAATAAATCAACAATAAACAAAAAATATTAACAACAGCATAAACAATGGATACTGGAAATAAAAAAAAAAAAAATTTTCGGCTAACAAAACAAAAAACAAGACCCCAGACAAGTTACTTATATGGCAATGATATTGCAGAGGGCTAAATAAAAACCATGGAGAACTAATCGCAGCAATCCACGGAACAATCACCAAGCCCAAGATCATCTGTCTTCAAGAAACTCTACTTAAGGAAACTAGTACAAACATTCCTAAAATAACAGGCTATCAAACTACATTCTTAAAACACAGAAGTACCGGCAAAAAAGGAGGAGGCCTAGCCATATATGTACATGACACCATCACAGACGCAGTAGAGGAAGTTATTAATGTGAACTCAACAGAAACACCAGTTGAATTTCAAAAAATTGTCTTCACAGTAGCAACCAAAACAATACATCTGTACAACATATATGATCCAGGACAAAATAGCCAAAACAACAACCGACTTTTTCAACAAATATTCAATAAAAGGGGCACAAACACTATTATCTGCGGCGACTTCAATGCCCTTCACACAGAATGGGGTAGTGACCGCACAGATACGAGAGGGAAAAACATCTTAAAATACATAACAGAAGAACAACTAGAACTTTTGAACTACGGAACCCCCACACGTATAGACCCCAGCAAAGGCAAACTCTCTACCATTGACCTCACCATTGCGACGCCTAGCCTGGCTGTAATTACCCAATAGGAAGTGATGCAATATTCTACATTAGGCAGCGACCACTTTCCCCCTATGTACCACCATATACGTCTCGTGCCCAACGGAACAAAAAAAACACAACAAAGATGGAAACTCAAAAATGCAAACTGGAACAGCTTTAAAGACCAACTTAAATTAGTAAACCTTGCGGAAATCCAAGATGAGGATACAAATAAATATTATGACAATCTCATGCAAATTATAAACGAAGCGGCAAATAAGAGTATACCCAAAACAACAGGTTTCCATTATAAACAGACTGCAATCCCCTGGTGGACAGAAAATTGCAGAATTGCCATTCAGAAGAAAAAAACAGTCTTAAATCACTTTAAACACACAAAAACCGCCTCTGACTTTCTTATATACAAACAGAAATCAACACTAGGACGGTAATAAATGAGGCACAAAAGGACTCATGGAGAAGATACTGCACAACGTTCAATCATAAAACAAATACTAAAGAAATCTGGAATAAAATAAAAGCCATGAAAGGCAAAACACCTACAACAGCGCCGAAAATCCAGGGAAAAAAAACAACATGGAAGTAGCAGAGTAGTTAGCCCAACACTTCGCTAACTCCAACAGCGATAACAATCATAAACACGAGTTATTACATCAAAAATCAAAATTAGAAAAAGAATTTCCCCACATTTTCAAAGATCGAGACAACATAGATTCGCCACTGAATGACCCTTTTAATCTGAAAGAATGGAGACAAGCCTTCAGCAAAAAAGAAAAGTACATCACCAGGAGAGGATAACCTAGGCTATGAAATATACAAACAATTACCACCCAATATGCAGAGCATTAACTTAGACTTAATAAATCTGATATGGAGAACTGGTCGCATCTCCACACTATGGAAGCGAGCCATAATCATAGCCATCCCAAAACCAGGCAAATGCCCTACTAATGTAACCTCCTACAGACCTATTTCACTAACAAATACAATCTGTAAGGTAATGGAAACAATGGTCAACAATAGATTAAAACACCACCTAGAACCAAATCAACTACTGGCTGAAACCCAAAGTGGATTTAGGAATAAACGACGATCTACACTTGATCAATTAATCCGTCTGAAAGCCAACATCAAATTAGCATTTAATGCCAAAAGGAAAAGAGATAGACACCTAATAGCAATATTTCTAGACCTAGAGAAAGCCTTCGACCTAGTCTGGACCTATGGCTTCATCTCGCAAATCAACCAATTTGGCATAACAGTAAGAATGCACCGCTGGATAGCAAACTTCCTTACGGGAAGAACTTTTAAAACTAGAGTAAGAGAGGCCTTGTCCCAAACATATACACTGGATAATGGAACCCCCCAAGGAAGTGTGATTAGCCCAACCCTATTCAATCTAATGGTCAATAATCTAACCAACTATCTCAAAAATTGCCCAGTTGATCTGTCACAATTTGCCGATGACAGTAGTATCTGGAAAGCAGGAAACCCCAATAGTCAAAAGAACATCACTCAAATTCAGAAAGGACTAGACATCATCGGCACATGGGCCAACAACTGGGGTTTCAAAATATCCCAAATAAAAACAGTTGCCATGCTCTTCTCCCCAACTAATAAACAACCTAAGTACCCTAAACTATATATGCAGAATCAGCCCATCCGATTCCAAAAAGAGACCCCTTTCCTGGGAATGCTACTAAATGAAACAATCAATTGGAAACCACACATACAACAAACTATTCAAAAATGTCAAAAAGATCTACACATACTTAAAAACATCAAAGGTACTACATGGGGAGCTGATCAGCAAACTATGCTAATGATCTACAAATCTTTAATTCGAGCTAGGATAGACTGTAGCTGGCAACTAACAAAATACACACACTCTGCAAAGAACTCAATCAAATAGAACTCCAAGCAGAACAACTACTTATCAAGGACCCCACACCTTGGAGAAATAACCAACCTAACATCAACCTAACAGCACTCCAACTTGTACATAAGCGCGACAACCCCAATATCACATTAACACAAGTACAAAGCCTCGTCAACAACAACTATGATGGATATGTAAAAATCGATACTGACGGCTCAAAATCTAAAGAACTACATAGAACGGCTGCAGCTGTAGTGATCCCAGAACATCAGATCACATTTACGACAAGACTACCGGATGACTGTTCCATATATACCGCGGAATTCTGGGCCATCAACCGAGCCCTAACATGGATAGTAACACAAAATCAAAAACAGTACGTTATCATAACAAACTCACTTAGTGTACTTGAAAGTATTGAGACAGGTAATTCCAAAAGTAGACAAAACCTGCTAGAGGACACTATGTTGACCATCAGGGAAGCAGATAAATCACTCCAAACCATACACTTCTTGTGGGTGCCATCTCACATCAATTTGCCTGGAAATGAAAAAGCAGACCACGCAGCAAAAACAGTCTGATGAAAGACCAAATCGAACCCTTACATTTCAACACTCAACTATATAGTCAAGTCAGGGACAGAATTAATAATAAATGGCGACAACAATGGGAAAACTACACAAAGGGTAGACATCTATATCAACTACAAAAAGAGGTCACTAGAACCCAACGTTTACCAAAGAGCCTGGCAGCCATTGATATTAAAATAATCAACACAATCAGAACAGGTTAAACACTACAAAATGGCAGCTTTATGAAACATATAAGTACAGGACCCACGCCGGATAAATGTCCACACTGTCCAGAAACTGAAACATTGGAACATGTATTCAATATATGTCACAAATACCATCGACAACGTAACGTCTTCCAACTACAACAAAGAAAGCTTGACTCAGTTAAATCATTCCCCCAAATTCTAGATAAAAGCTATAACAGAAACGTAAATGCTACCTATATAAATATACTTAATTACCTAAAATCAATAGACGTAAAGCACAAAATATAAATATCAAAACCATCAAAATAAGTAAATAAACATAAACATAGCCATAGAGTTAATATTTATCAATCAAGGGGCCAGAGCAGATAATAACATCGCTAGCTCAAAAGCAGACCCACGTAACAATGCCTTAAATAAATAGACAAAAGATAAATATTATAACTACCAAATAAATAATTAACGAGGCCATATCGGTTAAAGGGGCCAGAGCGGATAGTAATACCGCTAGCTTAAAAAAGCAGAACAACTTAACATTACCCTAAAATAAATATATAAAATAAAATAGAAAAGGGGAAAGAAAGAGAAAGGGGGCGATAATATAAACATTGTAATGCGAGGAAAGAAAAAAGGAAGAAAGGGGAGAAAGGGAAGAAGGAGAAGGGGGAAAAAAGAGAACATTACACTAAGTAGTGGCAATATGTAGGTGCAGTAAAACCAGTCAACCGAAAATTGGCAAGATAAGTGTGATGAGAACCCTGGGATCAAATAGTGATAGCTCAAGGAAACATAACACCAACACACCGACAAGAAGAAGTAAAAGAAAAGGGAAAAGAAGGATGGAAGAAGGAAAAAGAAAGAAAGAGGGAAGAAGGGAGTAGGAAGAAAGTGGGAAAGAGAAAAGGGAAAAGAAGAGAAAAAGAAGAAGGAAGAAATGAAATAACACCAAACACACCCAACTCCAACTCTAATTATTTATATTATTATTTTTTTTTCCAGGGTTCTAATTTGGTATGAGAACTCTTTTCGAACAATCTCTTTCTCGAAATCTAACTTGATCAATTTTGACCACCGCTCAAAATTAACAAGCTAAAAAAGCTAACAGTGACTACACTCATTTCTGTCTCTGAGACATTTTAGCAATTAAATTTGTTAAGGACCTACAACATGTACACTATGTACTAGAAATATTTATTGATTGGAAAGATGAAAAATTATATGACTAGATGGATTTGATATAATCGCACAGGTGGCTTACACATTATTGGTATTTGTTCTGCCTTCCTGCTTTGTGGTGACCCGAAATGTTACTCTAATGAGAGACTGCCATTTAACGCGGGTGCCAGGGAGACTTCGACAACACTTCCTAGTGTAGTCAAAGTTACCTTTGGTCCCGACCAAGCAAATAGCCCGACCCTCGGGCATTAACTGGTCGCGAAAGCACATAGTTGCGCATGCGACCTTAATTCATATTAAAAAAACAGAACAACTTAACATTACCCTAAAATAAATATATAAAATAAAATAGAAAAGGGGAAAGAAAGAGAAAGGGGGCGATAATATAAACATTGTAATGCGAGGAAAGAAAAAAGGAAGAAAGGGGAGAAAGGGAAGAAGGAGAAGGGGGAAAAAAGAGAACATTACACTAAGTAGTGGCAATATATAGGTGCAGTAAAACCAGTCAACCGAAAATTGGCAAGATAAGTGTGATGAGAACCCTGGGATCAAATAGTGATAGCTCAAGGAAACATAACACCAACACACCGACAAGAAGAAGTAAAAGAAAAGGGAAAAGAAGGATGGAAGAAGGAAAAAGAAAGAAAGAGGGAAGAAGGGAGTAGGAAGAAAGTGGGAAAGAGAAAAGGGAAAAGAAGAGAAAAAGAAGAAGGAAGAAATGAAATAACACCAAACACACCCAACTCCAACTCTAATTATTTATATTATTATTTTTTTTTCCAGGGTTCTAATTTGGTATGAGAACTCTTTTCGAACAATCTCTTTCTCGAAATCTAACTTGATCAATTTTGACCACCGCTCAAAATTAACAAGCTAAAAAAGCTAACAGTGACTACACTCATTTCTGTCTCTAAGACATTTTAGCAATTAAATTTGTTAAGGACCTACAACATGTACACTATGTACTAGAAATATTTATTGATTGGAAAGATGAAAAATTATATGACTAGATGGATTTGATATAATCGCACAGGTGGCTTACACATTATTGGTATTTGTTCTGCCTTCCTGCTTTGTGGTGACCCGAAATGTTACTCTAATGAGAGACTGCCATTTAACGCGGGGGTGCCAGGGAGACTGCGACAACACTTCCTAGTGTAGTCAAAGTTACCTTTGGTCCCGACCAAGCAAATAGCCCGACCCTCGGGCATTAACTGGTCGCGAAAGCACATAGTTGCGCATGCGACCTTAATTCATATTAAAAAAAAAAATATATATATATATATATATATATATATATATATATATACTCAAGTGGCTGAAATTAGAACCATTCGATGGAATAACCATAGAAGATGGTGACAGCATCAACTTTATTTAAGAATTTTAGACACAGCTATTTCTAGATATTAGAAAAACTACATAATGAATGGAAGTTTACGAACAGCTTGGACGTTGCAAAAAGACTTAAAATAGCCAGGGAGCTCTTAAAAGGAATGCTAGAAGAAGAAACCGAAAAGTTACGAGGCTGCATTAACCCACCCTATGTTAGAGTGGGGACATTGAAGGAAGTGATAGATATTGTCGAAAACGTAAAGTGCTTTTTGGATAATATCTTGACAGAGTGGCCCCATGTCCAAAATTGTTTGGACCAGCTCAAGAAAGCTGAAGAACTGATGAGAAAGGAGCTATTAGAAGAAGTGAAGAAGATTAAAGATAACTGGAGAAAGGAGAGAAAGGACAATGAAAACAAAGAAAAAGAAAGATACATTTTAAAGATTAAATAACAACTGGATAAAGATACAAGAGAAGTTTAGAGCTATGGGACATCCTGACTGGATTCCCGAGGATGAAAAGAAGAAAACGGGAATCATTGGTAAAATCAAAAGCTGGTGGAACAACAGTAGAAAAAAAAAGAAGATAAGAAGTACCCAAAGGTCCTTTTCAGGGCCACTCATATACCTCGAAAAGATAGTTGTTTTCTTTGCCTCCATTTTCCCCTTGTCGCTATACAGTCCCATATACAAATACAAATAATATTCCTCATGTTCAATTTCCCTTGAGGCTAGATAGTCCCACCATGTTCAAATTCACTTGAGTCTAGATAGGACCGCCATGTTCAAAATCCCCCTTGAGTCTAGATAGGCCCACCATGTTAAATTCCCATTGAGTCTAGAGTGCCCCACCCTGTTTGAAGCTAGAGTGCCCCACACGACTTCTTGTCTCGTCGACCATAAAGACCTGTGTGCATATTTATTCCGTGACAATGCACAAACCGTTAAAAAAGCTTGTTCTATCCTAATTTGCATTACACCAGAGTTCAAATATTTTTAGCAATATTCAATACGCATATCGTAAACGTAATATTAATAAAAATGCCCTATCGAGAGTAGTTAATGATCATCTCTGCTTTGGATAGTTGAAGGGTTACAGTCTTCACCCTCATTGACCTGACCGGAACATGTGACACAATAAACCATACTATATTACTTCACTGTCCCTAGCATATATTTGGCATTGACGAAACAGACTTAAAATGATTCAAGTACTACTTTGCCAACAGCACAAAGCTGTGGCCGTAAATAGCAAACATTCCAACCTAGTTCATCTATGTTGTGGTGTTCCACACAGCATGTTCTCGGCACAGTTAAATTCATTATATACACTCAGTCGCTCTCAAGAGACATATATATAGGTCTGCATAACTGAAGTTGAGGTTACCATTCAAAGTGTACATAGGTGTTTTTCCATTGTGAAGTCATAGATTTTATCAAACAAGCTGCAGATGAATGGTAATAAAACTGAAGCAATCCTGATCACCACGCGAAGTCTTTCTCATTCACATCCTATACCTCAAACAATAAGTATCAGAAATGTTAACATTAAATGCACGCTGTTAGCTTGAAACCTCGGTTTCACTCTTGACATTACCCTTTACATCAACATTTCTTGAACATATTTAGAGCTGCATATCTAGAGGTAACACGCATCAGATCCATTTGCAATTATGTTTCGGTTCATTCCTCTAAAACGTTTATGTATTTATTTGGGCTGTCATATTCGGATTACTGTAATTCACTTCTATATCATTCGTCACAGAATCTACTACAGCAACTTCAAACCGTTCAAAACAGGGATGTTAAGGTGAATCTTAGAGTACGAAGAACAGAGCACACCTACCCCTCCTCTTCAGTATGCATCATTTCGTTGACTGGCTCAAGTTATATATATCGCCTAAGTGCCGACCCTATTTAGAAACGTAAGCTCCTCATCCCGCTGTTAAAACCTAGCCATACTGTTAATGTACTTTTACGTAACATTTCTCATTGATCTTAGACATAATAACACTGTGGTCTTGGTAAAAAGTGCTTTTGAAATTCATCTGTTTCGGCTACAGGAATATAAGTAAAAACCTGTTGATATTTATTTTCTTAATTACTTTCAGGCTGCTTTTGTAATTTCATTGATTTGTTTACGTGATATTGTCGATAGTTATGGGTTACGTACTTTTGCAAAGATCATAGGACTTCTAAAGACTAGGTGCTGTATTAAAACATCATCATCATCATCATCATCATCATCATCGTCATCATCATCTATTTATTTACTATTGTTAATATTATTATTATAATTTAAAATTTAAAAGCAGGAAGAATATAATAGCTAATGATGTAGATAATAGTGTTATTTTAAGGCGAAACTATAACATTTATCAAATTTCATGGCGGTCATAGAAATTATAATGACTAGTTGCACTAACGAGCATGTGGCATATGCCGCATCAAAAGCCAGAAGAGAGCGATTTCTCCGAATGCGTATCGCCATGTGACAAATACAATATTTACAGTGTTTCAAAGCATTCATTTGAATACTGCAGGATCTGTTGCTCTTACGAAATTTAAAAATTCACTGCATCAAGCTGCAACACAAAGAGCTCATAACATATAGCAGTAATGAGTAGAAAAACGTGATTTTCAAGTGATGAAGCTAACATTGATCATATTTGATGCCTGTCCATAAAAGTCTATATTCAGTTGCGCTAAAAAGATTGGGTCATTCACTCCGACAGTAAAAAAGTAGGAATAACTCTAATAATCATTCTGGGGTAATATAATTTGTCGTAATGTACATCGCCAGGTGACGAACATAAAATTTACCAACTGTCATGGAAATTCATCAAAATCTGCTAGCTAGTTATATTTCATTAATGCCGGACTTTCTGATGGACTGACTGACACGATG
Source organism: Unio delphinus (assembly GCA_029339505.1). NCBI lineage: Eukaryota > Metazoa > Mollusca > Bivalvia > Unionida > Unionidae > Unio > Unio delphinus. The sequence continues at coordinate 3,194,628 of JAQISU010000003.1, read as the reverse complement.
AATACTAAAGGCCATACAATTTGGTATAAATTGACAAACTTAAACGTATTTGTTTAAAAATACTGAGTTCTGAAAAGCACATTTATCATACGTTTGAAGAAAAGGATGAAATTAATGACAATTTTTATGAATAAACGTTTGTTGTCCATGATAACAAAAATCAAGGGAGTAAGAGTTAAATCTTTAAGTGAAATTACAAAACATTTTTAGAATAACTTTACTTGGAGAAATACAATTAAATGGACAGGTAGGTATGTTTACGTGTGTGATAACGTTTCATAAATACGGATAATACGATTTAATGAATAGACTTTCCATGATTCAACTCTGAAGATTATGTTGAAAAGTGAACAGGGGAGGCAAACATAACTGAACTAGAAATTTATAAAGTTTTGCAGTTCACGCCCTTGAAGAAATAGGAGAATTTCATGCTTTCGATTGCAGCTTAAATGTCTGTCACCATTTGATGAAAAAAATCAAACATTCTGGAACAAATTACTTAGATAATAGAACGGTGGAGGGTGATTACGAAATGTTGCAAATGTTTACTGCTATCTAAGGACACTGTTAGAGTTACTTATGTGTTGTACAGCTTGTAAAAGGTCTGTCGAAACCGTCCAGACATGCATATTTGTTTGGAGCTACACAAGTCCCGCCGTTTTGATATGATGGGTTGCAAACAGCTTGAGAGCAAAGTAAATAGTTTATTTGATTTAACTCTTATTCTTGCGACAACAACAGATAGTGTTGTGTTTAAATAAGTTTCACTTAATAAGATATACTGAGTATGTTGCAAATCACACATTATTTGCAAATTAGTGTTTCTAAATATCAACAATACAACTCATGAATGGTAACATCTTAACCTACTCGTAGACATCTTTCATCACTTTATCATGGTTTTTACTATATGAATATAATTGCTTCAACATTATAATTCCTTGTTCATTGCATTTAGAGCTTTGTTTGCATTATAAGCATGTATTGAATCGAGTCTCATTAATATTCATCCAAATCAAAACAATAATGGAGTCTGTTTAGAAGCGACATTCTTAACTTTCCAGTTTGAAGGAGTGTCTGCATTTTTATTCATTCAAATGATCAAAACGAGAAAGAAATCAGGTTATTGTGAACTCAGACTATCAATATACTCACGAATAACACAATTTTGGTAGTGCCGTTTGTATCCATCCAGCCAGGGGGTGCATCTGAAATACGTGTCAGTTCTCCACTCCAGCCTGTAACTTGTATGAACACACCTTAATTGAAGGGAAATAAAACCTAGTTACATTATTTTTCCAGAGATTTAAGATGAAGTAATACCTGCCTAAAACTTCTTCAAAGGGACTATAGTTTTGTCAGAGACTATCTAGATTCTGTGGTCCTATATAAATTAGACAACATAAAAACATAATATTTCTGAAATATAAATCAATTGTGAGTCCATTATTTTAAAAAAAATTGACGTTATCAACCCACTATTTTATGCGTTTCCACTCAACATGAACGGCATTACTAATGTCCCTCATTAGCATTAATTTAAGAACACATAATGTCTTATAGTAATCCAAATATGCATTATGGAATGTTGGATTATACAGTGAATTCAACAGAAACGACCCACTATTCAATACATGTTTGCAAACGGTGGTTTCCAAATTTGACCAAGAAACCTATGAAAGCCCTACTGGCAGATCATACGCTTTTAAAAATGTTGCTGTTATAAGGATATGATTTTATCACTGTGTCACCTATAATGAAGGTCGCATGGGTCTAAAAAAAAGCATTTACTGATATAAACTGAAAAATCATTTTTAGTCTCAAAATGTGAATCGTAATATAGTTCAAACAAGGATTATTCAATTGTTATTTTTGTGTGATCTGCATAAAACGTGTCATACAATAATTTCAGGACGAAATGTATGGAACACTATGGACATTTATGATGGCAGTTCGGAATTGCATAGTGAAAAGAAAGTGGATATTACATGAAGCTAATAATAATGCAGAGGGAATTCATTTATTTTCGCGTGAACAGGAATTCTCGAGCATTTTCACTTTTATCCCGTATGGATGGTCAACTATGAAGTGGATAGGGAAGTAACATACATTTTGTACGTAAATGTTATTTTCAACTTTTACATATGACATTTCAGCCAAAATTTATTTTAGCATAATGTATAATTCAACTAAAATAAATCTGAATTGACAGGCGAGTGAGTGACAAACAGTGTGTGAAATAAGACATTTGTTGGGAAAATATGTGTTATGTACCAATTAAAATATAGAACACGACGTAAAATAAACTGAATAAATGTCATTTATAGGCATGTTTAATGACATTTTTCAACATTACAGCTATAAATACAACATGTTACTCAAAGCGCGGACATGACCGATGTAAGTTGTACTATAAACCTTAGCTCATCGGCTCTGTCCTTAATCATCATCATTATCATCACCATCATCATCATCAGTCTCTTGACCTAGTGTGGTCGTTGAGGCACTGTGCTGCTGAACATCTGACCAGTCCTTAATACACGAGGTCAAAACACAAGTAAAACAAAAGTAGACTATATATTGTGTATGTGATTAACTTCACTGTCACATTATCTTTATACAGTGACGTATTGACTAGTTAAATTAAAAGCCCTGATCCCAATCTGTGAATACATAATTCCTTACTTTTATAAAGGTTCGAGACAAATCTATGAACCCATAAAACCACCAACGGCCGAGAACAATTAGTAGAACTCAATGAGAAGTCCATTTATGCATTATCATATATATATATATATATATATATATATATATATATATATATATATATATATATATGTGTGTGTGTGTGTGTGTGTGTGTGTGTGTGTGTGTGTGTGTTTCGTGGGTTTCCTGGGAGGGGGTAACACCTCTGGCTGGCTAAGCAGACGTACTCCTTCTGTGGCAGCTCGCCCACCTTTGGTCGCCACGTGACACTCAGCTATCAATTGTGGCTCCATGACTATGATGGATGCACAGCGGCCACATCCCGCAAAACAGCCTCGACTGACCAGCTAAACCAGGCTGAAGGTGGCCGACGTGTCTTAAACCCTGGGTGTGTTAGGTTGTGTCTGCCTAGCGTGTGAAGACTTAATTCAGAAATCTGCACCAGCTGCTCAACGGGCAGAAAGGCTATTCCCATCAAATCGCCGTGGAGCGATAAGAGCACGACAAGACACGTACGACGTCATGGTCATCCACTGCACTCAACTCTGTATCCATCGGTCTCGACGTTGTCGTGCTGCTGGACCCATATAGTTTTGGGCGAGAGAGTATGTTCGACGACCTTCGCAACTCTACCACATTTTAAACAAAGTCACAGCGCAAGTCATTCTTGTCATCCAACTTACCCATTTCATCACCCACTAAATTACTGTTGGAACAGGCATGATACGAAGCTGCAGGTGTAGATACACTGGAAGCCGTAGCCGCAAAAATGCACACCGGTGGCTCAGGCGATTATGGTCATTAAACACTGACACGAAGCAGCAGTTGACTTCAGCAGCCCTCTGAGCGACTGAGCAGCCCTCTTCAAGAATGCACTGCTCACCTCCCTGGCATGAGAAAGTGGCTAAAAAAGGCGCACTAAACATTGCCTCTCTAAACGTTCCTAGCTAGCATGCCGCGATGCACGAAATATACGCACCTTAATGGACAGAGACGATAAGGAAACCCCCAAGAGGCGAACCTCTCTAATAGGAAAGGAATTCGCCAGGTACAACGTGGAAAGTGCTGACTTAAGCGAAAACCGGCTTGAAGGAGAAAGGAGTTCCGGATATACTTTCTTTTTGGAACGCCCGAGTAAGTGAAGATCGCCGTGAGTCTAGTGACGGATTTGCAGTGAAGTCAACATTGATTGGCAAATTATCTGGACGTACCGAGGCAGTAAACGACATATTCATGACCTGAAACCTCCCCCTCTGGTCTGGAAGAAAGCACTTTACGATCATCAGTTGCTATGTTCCAACCATGACCAATCCAGATGAAGAGAAGGTCCAGTTCTATGAGGATCTTAACCCCTTTATTGCGCACATACCAATGGCAGATACGCTCGTTATTCTAGGCGATTGCAATGCAAGAGTAGGCTGTGATCAATTTGCTTGGGATGGAGTGCTCGGAAAGCACGGAGTGGGTCACTGTTACATCAACAGTCTCATTTTCCGCCAGCTTGCACCAAGCATGAACTGCTGAACACCAATACAGTCTTTCTCCAACCCCAACCCCGTAACCGGACGTCTTGGATGCACCCACCCGCTAATCAGTGGCACCTGATTGATTAAGTCATTGCCAGGAAGAGGGGCAGGCAGGAAATGCAAGTGACCAAGTCCTTGTGTGGTGCTGACTGCTGGACAGACAACCGCTTCATCATCACCAAGATCAACATCCGCATACAGCCTCAAATACACCTACAGAGAAAGACGGCTCTTAAAGGACTGAAATACACCAGAACCAAACAGTTTCTTGACGAAGCCCTGGACGAACGTATGAAATCCACCCCTCTCGACAATCAGAATGTGGAGACCTACTGGGAGGCATTCAGATAGCTGGTCTACAGCATAGCTTCAGACCTCTTAGGGCCCTCAAACAGAAAGTATCAAGACTGGTTTGATAAATAAGAAACGATTCAAGCCTACCTCAACAACACCACGTCCACCTCTATGAAGGATGTGTACAACAACATGCGCAGAACTGTACAGCAGAGGCTCCGCCAGATGAGAAACACATGGCTTAGCAACAAAGCTGATGCGATTCAGTGCTACGCAGACCAGTATGACATGAAGAACTTCTACAATGGCCTGAAAGGAGAGTACGGAATTACATCCTCTGGAGCACTCCCCCTTTTCAAAGCAGACGGAAACACACTAATTACTGACAACTAGAGGATTCTTCAACAATGGGCTGAACACTTTCACAGCGTCTTGGATCACCATTCATCCATCAGTGATGAAGCCATCAGTCATCTTCCACAATTATCAATCAACGAAGCACTGAATGACAATCCAACCTTGCTGAATACACACAAAGCGATACGTTTGCTCTCCAGTGTTAGAACACCTGGTTCAGACACCATACAAGCTGACGTGTACAAGGAAGGGGACACAGAACTGATAGAAAAGCTTAACCAGCTGTTTTTACTGATGTGACAACAAGACGGTCTTCCCAGGATCAATAATCCACCTGTATACGCGAAAAGGGAACCAAAAGGCCTGCGACAACAACCGGGGTATATATTTTCTCTCAATTGCAGAAAAGATACTCGCCAGAATCCTACTCAATCGCCTCACTACACACCTTGACCATGGCCTACTGCCACAAAGCCAGTGTGGATTCCGAAAAGAACGTAGGACTATCGACATGGTGTTTGCTGCGAGGTAGCTATAAGAGAAATGTCAAGACCAAACACCGACCTTTTCGCCATCAACGTCAACTTGCCGAATGCCTTTGCTACTGTCAGCAGAGTAGGTTTTTGGAAGGTAATGGCCACGTACAGATGTCTAAAAACATGTATATCCATGGTGTATCATTTTCACAATGGGATGCAGTCACGAGTCCAGGACAACGGAGGGACATATGAGCCATTCCAGTAACCAATGACGTCAAACAGGGTTGTTTTCTCGCACTGATACTGATCAGTACATTGTTCTCCGCCGTGCTGAATAATGCTATCAGAGGCGGAGAGGTTGGTGTCGGCACCAGGTAACATACATATGGAAAACTAATCAATCCCAAAAGGCTTCACGCAGAAACCAAGGTCATGACAGACACCATGAGGGATTTGTTATTTGCTGTGACTGCTCCCTCAATGCTGGCTTAGAAGCTGACCTGCAATGCAGCATTGACAAGTTCTCAGCTCCTGTAAAATCGTTGGTATCACCATCAGTACCAAGAAGACTGAAGTACAACATCAGCCGGACCCTAGAAAGCTATATGTTGAGCCCAACACCTCCGTCAACCGCCAAAAACTCAACGTAGTGAACATCCTCACCTACCATGGCAGCATACAGTCATAGAGCGTACCTATCGACGACTAGGTGAACCTTCGCATTACCAGAGCAACTAGTTACCATCACCTGGAAACAATGAGGCATCAGCATCCAAACTAAATGTATACTAAAGGTATACATGGTAGCTGTGTTCCCTACTCTACTTCACGCATTAGAAACGTGAACGGTGTACCAAGGCTAGGCCAGATTGCTCCACCACTTTCAGACCACAAGTCTCAGGAAAATCTGCAGAATGAAGTGGCAGGAATAGGTCTCACCATCATTCACACCATTGATACAGTACCAGCTACGCTGAGTGGAACATGTTGCACTCATTCCAGACCACCGGTTACCTATGAGATTCTTATACGGCGAGCTATAGCAAGGACAGATAGCCCGAGGAGGTCCGAAAACACGCTTCAACGAAAGACAATTTGAAAGCGGCATTGCAAGCATTCAACATAAAGCCCGATTCCTGGGAGTAAACAGATAGCGATCGAGTCACTTGGATAAAATTTGTACACAACGGCTCCAAAGTTGTGCTAATCTAGCAAGGCAGCAGCTGAAGAGCTGAGGAGGCAAGCCAGGAAAGCAAGTGCCTTCAGCTCTCCTGGATATGCGCCAGTCATCCCATGTTCCTTCTGCAAACGAACAATCCATGCAAGGGTTGGCCTCAGACACAGACAGATAGACAGAGAGACAGACAGAGACTGAAAGACAAAGAGTGAGTATTGCTTTCACTGTTGTAATTACTAATTACTATATTTACTGCTTCTATGTTCACAATGTAGTTGGAACCAAACATATCTTAGTTACATAAATGTTGCCTCTAATAATCATATACCGATTTTATTGAAGCTCAATAGGATTACATACGAAAATATATTTACTCGACCTGAACACGCATTGGTAATGGAAATTGGAAGTTCGATAAAGGATGAAAGCTAAATAATTTAAACCACATCGTAAAGCATGTTTTAAAGTCTTCCTAATCTTTAATCTGATCTTTGTTTAATATTCTCTCTTCCATATGAGACATATTAGTTAGCGATGTACCTATTGTACATCGTAAAGCATGTTTCAAATAGTTCTTACAATTGAATCTGGTCTTTGTTTAAAATTCTCACTTTTATATGAGACGTTTGCGTCTATACCTGCATATTGTATAGCTAGCGATGTACCTAGTGACGATGATATGTACACTTATAGTTATTAATGAAATAGATATCTACTAGATGGTAGTGTTTATTGAGAGATTTCGGTCTAAAACTGTTTCAAATCGTGTCGATGCTTGACTCTAGATAATGCTAAACTATATTATCAATGTAAAACCACTGGATCAAATTACATCTTTATTGACTCATAAATGGAAAGAATATACCCAACATAGACATTTAGAGGCTACGTTGCTAGACTGATAAGGGCATACTAATGATAAGACATTCATCAACCAACACCAGCGAGTTCAAAAGAACATGAACATATATCATGTTTAAAACTTTGGGCCGTATTCTAGAATATACATTCAAAACTGGCATGCACGTATATATATATATATATATATATATATATATATATATATATATATATATATATATATATATATATATATATATATATATACGTAACCTAACGTTAGCATTACATATATACATTAGCTTTATTGTTTGAGGAAGTGCCATGTAGTTGTCAAATTTACTTAGAGAAAAGCTTAGTATTGTTTGAGGAAGTGCCATGTAGTTGTCAAATTTACTTAGAGAAAAGCTTAGTAATTGAATGATTGGTCTACTGGAGGATCGTCATTGCCTGCAATAATCAAGTGATACGATTCAAACGCTGTTACATGATCAATTATTGACATAAAGAATGAACATAACAATTTCACGTATGTATGTATATGTATGTATGTATGTATGTATGTATGTATGTATGTATGTATGTATGTATGTATGTATGTATGTATGTATGTATGTATGTATGTATGTTGTTGTTTTGAATGATTTAGCGCAATGTTTCAGAACAATATAGGCTGAAATGGCGGCAAGTATTAATGGTGGAGGATGAACCCGGAAAACCCCAAAAAGATTCACCGGCCCACGAGAAGCTAATAGATAATATTTTAAAGCGATGTTTTCTTTAAAACGTTCTTGCAAGTAGTGTTTGCGGAATGAGCAAGCTGTACCATGATGTCCCTAAGCTGCTACTGCTCCGTCCTATGTTTGTTGCTTGCTTATCATTTTCGTTTGCAAGTAGGTGAGACTAATGTAATGCTATGGTCGTTTCTAACATTATAATTTAATTTGTCCCTAGACCTTGTGTCAATAAGGCACTCGTAATATTCATTCTTTTCATGTCTTCATAGCACTTATGAATACAAAGTCAAATTTATGAACGTTGTGGTAATTATTGAAAGTCAGAAAAGAATAGTCAGGTCTGTAAAACTTATTTTGTAATCGACTTGATTAGATCAAAACGTGGTTGATGTCCTTTCTATGTGTCAGTGTCCGAACACACTGTGCATGATCAAATTCGTCATTGATGAGTCATGCCAATACAACATATCTGCCCTAAAAAAATGTTCACGTTATCAGGTCTTGTTCTGATGTATTGGTAGGCTAATGCATGTATAGTTGTAATAGTTTATAGAACCTGAAACAATGCTTAACAATGCTTTTTGTTATTCCTTTTCCACTCAATCAAAAGTGGCATATTCGAAATGTAAGACACACACCGTGCGCTAAAATAAAAGCTAGATCTTTTTATGGATACATTCGAAATCCTTTATTTCATATTTATACTGAAGTTCATTTGTTTGACATATTTATAATAATACTTCTATTAATAATAATAATGAGGACTTTGTATAGCGCCTAATATTACGAAGCTCTAAGCGCTTTACACCATCAATAATGATATGACTACACTACAGAACAACAAATGACAAAAAAAAAAGAAATTGGAAAACATAAAAACATGCTGAAAACATATAGGATACAAAACATGATTAGGTCGCTAATTTTGTCCCTGCAGTCGAAACAGGTGAGTCTTAAGAGCACTCTTAAAAGGGACCACTGTGTCTTTGTGTCTAATTTCAATGGGCAATTCGTTCCACGACACCGGACCCTGGTGTGCAAACGAACTTTGTCCATATGACTTTGTTTTCACATTGGGAACAATGAGTATACGATTATCAGAAGAAGAGCGTAAGGATCTAGCTGGTGTATACACATGGGTGAGGCTGGATAGGTATGTTGGACTGGAGTCTGTCATTGAAACATAGCACAGAGAACAAATTTTGTGTTTTTATTCTGTATCGAATTGATAGCCAATGTAGGGTACAGAGCAGTGGTGAGGTGTGCTCTGATCGAGGTATTCTAAAGATGATCCGTACAGCTGTGTTTTGAACTTTTTGAAGTTTCTGGAGTAAATATTGAAACGAACGAGACAAAATTGAGATACAATAGTCCAGTCTTGAAAGTACTAATGAACACACAAGTGTTTTAGTGGCATCAACTGAAAGATATTTGCGAATGGAACTGATGCGTCTCAGTTCAAGATATGCAGCCTTGTATATGTTGATGACATGTTGGTGCAATGTGAGAGTACTATCTAGAGTAACACCATGGTTTCGTACTGACTGTGAGAATACAAGTTTGGTGTTGCTGATATTTATTGTCTGAGGTAACTAATGAGAATGAGAAAGTATTTGTGATGTGATCACAATAGCCTCAGTTTAATCATCATTGATCTGCAGCTTGTTACATGTTATCCATGATTTCACATCAAAAATGCACCTCTCTACTCCATGGATGGTATCATCAACTTCAGTTGCGTGGCTAGACTTGTATATTTGGGTGTCATCAGCATACAATTGTTGCGACACTGGGTGATGATTCATGACACTTGAAAGCGGCTGAGTATACAGAATCGATAAAACAGGTCCAAGAACAGATCCCTATGGAACACCACAACATACGTCAACTGGGCTGGTGTGTATTCCATTTGCAGATATAATTTGTGTCCTGTTAACTAAATAGGACTTGAACCACTGTAAGGCTATATTCTGAATGCCAAATATATGCTGGAGACGGTGAAGTAATATATCATGGTATATTGTGTCAAATGCTGCAGATAAATCCAGAAGAGTGAGAACTGTAATCTTTCCACTATCCAAAGCAGAGAGAATGTCACTAAATACTTTCAGAAGAGTAGTTTCCGTACTGTGGCAAGGGCGATATGCAGACTGTACATTGCTCAAAAGACTGTTTGAATTCAAATTAGATACAAGTTGATTTAGAACAACATTTTCTAAGATTTTTTATGAATGGGAGATTAGAAACTGGGTGGTAGTTCTTTAAATCCTTATGGTCCAGTGTTGTTTTTTTCAGCAGTGGCTTTACGATGGCAGTTTTGAAAACTGATGGGAATTCCCCTGATGAGAGAGAGATATTAATAACATCAGTTAGTGAAGGAAATATTGGGTCTAAGCACTCAAGCAGCAGTGATGTCGGAATTGAATCAAGTTCAAAAGACTTTGGTGCACTTTTGATCACGATTGTCCGGACTAAATCAATAGAAACAGGTTTAAATGTTCCTAACGGTTGTCGCTGAAATTCTGCATCATAACTGTATGGTGACGAATCAACTGAAATTGGGCTGTCAAGCGAATCTCTAATGGTTTGTGCTTTGTCATCGAAGAAATTTGCAAATTGGTCTGGTATGTCTAGTGGAGAGAAGGTTGTTGGAAGTGGTGTACATTTGTTCCTTGACATTAGTTTGTTAGTTATCTCGAAGAGCTCTTTGCAGCTGGAACTCTCCGTGATCTTATTACTGTAGAGGGATGATTTGACTAAATGGACTATGTTTGTGACGTTCTTCTTAGCGGCTTCGTAACTTTGTTTATGAATAGTGAATCTGGTGGAAAGCCAAAACCTTTCTACTTTTCGGCGATGTCCTTTAGCAGTGCGAAGCTGGTCCCTAACACTGCTATACCATGGAGAACACGTTTTTATTGATACTCCGCATTTGGTGGCTGGGGCATGTCAAGCAATGAACGCAGGCAGTTATTAAGTTATTCCGCTGCTGGATGTAAGTACGTTATTAGGTTTTCTTGTATGTCATGCATGAATTTGGTTCTATTTATCATACGGATGTTTCTCTTAGTAGCAAATAGAGGGGGAGGGTTAGGGACTGATACGTTGAGATGGCATACAATGCAGAGGTGATCCGATGCAAGTTCGTGATATACAAGGGTGAATTGCAGAATATTATCATCAGGTCTATAATGAAACCAGTCTAAAATGTGACCAATTTTATGGGTAGGATGGTTAACTGACTGTTTTAGATTGAAAACCTGAACGGAATAATATTATAATAATATTATTATTATATTAATTTATTACAAATAATAATTCATAGCAAATTAGCTATTAATGCAGTTCTAAATGAAAGTGAATGTTCAACATGATCCCAATGAAAAGTCGTTGAGTAATGAAAAGTTCAATGAGCAGCGAACAAACACGAACGCATAATACAGCAACAGATAAAGTAACATAACCGCAAACATTTCAATCTGAAGAATCCTTAGTCCCGCTTTGATTGCTTCCGGAATGTCTGTCACAGGTGAAAGTGTAGAGTCTAGAGATCATTTCTTCAATAACAATAATAAGAACAGATACCATACCTAATTTGGTGGAGAACTGTTACTAGGATTCCTATATTTCTTTCATTATTGTTAATAAGAAGCTGGATTATTAAGTTTTTGCGTAGTCACCCTGACCACATTCGTATGACAGCTTTTGAAAGTAAAACAAGACCCAACAAGGACGGAATTAATACTTCTTTGAACCAAATAGCAGAATTACGTTGATTTAAATTGATTTAAGTTCTAACTTATGTTTGCAGAATGATCTTTTCCATCTAAAACGCCCATGTCTAATGTTTATGCTCTAAAACTAGGTCTGCCGCTGGTGACGATGATAAGTACACTTTTGAAGTTGTGATTAAAACTCATTAATATCAGCTAGGAAGTTATGTTGCTTCATGAGAAAAACTGGTTTAGACAAGCTTGTACTTAGGCCATGCCAGGTCTAGTGATTGACTCTTTGTTACATACAAATTACACCAGTTTCGTTTGTTCCAAAATAAACATATGCCTAGATAAAAAAAAAAAAAACAAAACCCAAACGAGCAAGGCAAATAATAAACAAACAAAAAATTGTTTATCTATGAAATTTCTAAACAAAGAACTTTAATCGGATACGTGGGTAATACTATTATGGCTATTTGGATTAGATGAAGATTTTATCTCTCAATGTGACATTTGCACGATTGAAGCTAGCTAAATTGGGCCATTTTCCGATGCATATATAAACATCCGGTACAAAGTTGCATTTTTTGACTAGTAGTTTTGAAATAGAGATTAAGATAATGTTCGTTCGTTGCATAGTTTTTTGTCGGAAATCAGATTTATTCTATCATCTAAAAATGAATCCAGAAACTAATGCCTTTTTGTTACCATCGGCAAAGCATTGGTACTAATAAGGCGATCGGAGGACAAACAATTGTTAAGGGTTTTTATATATAAAAGGCTGTTTTGAAGTTTATATTCACCTCTGAAGAACTCTACAATCACCCGTCTAGAGGAGACGCAGAAGTGCTTGAAGTTCTAGACTCCACAAATGATGATGCTGTTCCCATTCTCAAAGAAGAGGTGGAGTCAGCATAAGAGCACTGAAGAATGGGAAGGCAGCTGGAGTAGACAACACCCTTGCTGACCTTATCAAGAATAGTGGGGAATCAGTGATAGAGCTACTAACGAAAATCTGCAACAAGATGTGGGAGACAGGCGAATGGCCAACGCAGTGGACCCAATCACTGAGTATAACACTCACCAAAGAAGACAATATCCAGCTAAATTACAAAACTATCAGTTTGATCAGCCATGCTAGTAAGGTGATGCTGAAGAGCATCTTGAACAGACTGAACCCACAAGCAGAAGAAATAATCGCGTAAGAATAAGCTGTGTTCCGAAGTGGGAGAAGCACAACATAACAAACATTCAATCCTAGGGTTCTGTGTGAAAAGTACTCACAGCATCAACAAGACATCTATCATGTCTTCATATATTTCACAAAGGCTTTTGACAGAGTGTGACGGGAGGCACTGTGGGGCACAATGAAGTACAACGTGGGTCAAAAGTTGACCAATATCATCAAGCAGCTGTACGCCAAGACTACCAGTGCAGTAACTGCTCAAGCTTCTGTGAGGGACTGGTTCAAGACAACAGCTGGAATACGTCAAGGCTGTCTCCTGTCACCAACGCTTTTCAATATCTACTTAGAGCGCATCACGAGCGAAGCCATGGAAAACCACTGTAGGACAGTAAGCATTGGAGGGCGTAACATCACAAATTTTTGCTTTGCAGACGTCATGGAGGGGCTGACAGGCAGGGAAGATGAGCTTGCCACCTTAGTGAAGAACTTGGATGAAACACCTTCCAGATTTGACATGGAGATAAATGCTGAGAAGGCACGGCTGATTATAAATAGTGGCAAACAATTCTCAAACAATATTAAGGTCAGAGGACAGGAAATGGAAACAGTGGGCCGATCTAAATATCTTGGTTCCATAATCACGGAAGAGGGATCAAGAGCAGAAATTGTGTCGCTAGCTGCAGAAACAACGGCAGCTACTTCAAAGCTAAGACTCACCTGGAGAGATAAGACGATCTGTCTGAAAACTAAAATGAGACTATTGTGAGTACTAGTCATTTCAATCTTTCTGAATTCATGCGAAGCCTGGACCCTGAGCGCAGAATTACAACGATTACTCCAGGCACTTGAAATTAGATTCTACAGAACCATTTTTGGCATCTCTTACATGGACCACATCACAAATGAAGAAGTGCGTAACACCATCAGGCACAAAGTAGGCCATTATGAAGACCTCCTCACCACTGTCAAAGAGAGACAGCTGAAATGGTATGACCATGTCACTAGAGCCAACAGTCTATCCCCAACAGTAATGCAGGGTAGTGTCTTAGGTGGTAGAAGAAAAGGTAGACATAGAAAAAAGAGGTGTGACAGCATCACAGAATGCAGCAGAAGTTTTCGGAGACACATGCATTCGCACATGATCGAGGCAAGTGGAGGGAACTGGTCAGATATTCAGCAGCACAGAGCCTCAACGACCGCACTAGGTCAAGAGACTGATGATGATGATGATGATGATGATGATGATGATGATGACGATGATGATGATGATGATGATGATGATGATGATGATGATGATGATTCACCTCTGATGTTCAAATCGTAAAATAAATATATGATATTGTATGTCTTATATTTTTCTAGCCCATTATTTTGAGGTGTGAAAGATGAATCATGGGTTAATTTATCTCTCAAACTACTACTGCTTGACTTGACTGTCTGCAAATATATTTCGTAATTCAGAATTAATAATGACATTTGACCATAGCAAGTTTAGAATTAATAGGATTCGACCGCTCAGGTGGCCTAGTGGTTAAAGCATTCGCCTCGGGTGCGAGAGGATGTGGTTTCGAACCACAGCAAAGTCATGCCAAAGACTTAAGAACCGTACTAGCAGCTGCCTTGCTAATCGTTCACAATCAAGATTGTAAGTGCAAAGTATGGTTGTCCTTCATCAGGATAATGTACCTGGACGGGACATCATGCTACATGTCTCGATATCACTATAAACTGCCACATTGCAGAAATTGTAGCTAGTAGGATTTATCTGAATGTGACAGGTTTTCCAATTATCATGTGCTCCTACTAATCTGTATGACATTTCTCTTGATTGGTAATTCAGCTCCATCCAGTCCGTCAAACTTCTCCCTCCGTTCTTCCTTTTCTTTGTCTCCCAGAGCCTCGCGCCAACTGCACTAGGGTATGTCCCTCTGTCTTCTACAGTTCCTCCTGTCCCAAAAACCTTCTTGTACTGAAGCACCTTGTAATTCCCAGAGTAACAGGATTGCCGCCAATTTCGAATGACGTCGGAGTAGCTTATCTTCCTATATAATTTGCGCAAGCTGATATCACAACTACGGATGTTTATCTCTAAAGATAATAGATTTAAGCCTGCATTTCTAATGTTCGCCACATCTTTCTCAATTCCGAATGGATGTTGATTCATATAATTATCAGACAATGACCCTCCCAACAGTTTGTCAAGGGTGCTATTACGACCCCGATCTGATGTACCTTGACAGAATTCAATCACTTACCTGTGAAATATGTGATTAGAAGTATTACGTAACTGGCTTGCCTAAAACACAGCCAGTCATGAATTTTAATACCATGTCAAATAATTGGCTTGACACCGCATTGTTCACCGAATTAACCATACATATTTACGGCTCGAAATGTTTAGCATCAGGATCTAACATATACATGTTAAAATCTGATTAATCCTTACAACGTGACGACATCACCCTCCCAAGCATAAGAATAAAATAGGGATTTTATTCTCCAACATTTCCTCCTAATGCAAATGTGCGTTACCCACGCACGAAACCAAAAATCATAGCGAAGCCATAAGCTGACTACGGACACGAATATACATATGACACAAAGTTATTTACAGAGCGACGTATACCATTTCATGAAATCAGCGCCTGCATTTTCTGTTCCTTTCACCTATCTGATATGCATCTGGTACTAATGTAAAAACAGCGACCATTGCATCAAGCGTCCAATCGACAATTTCGCCTGCGTCAGATAGGCGAGATATTGGTGGTCAGTTCCCAATATGAACTTGCGCCCGTACATGAACCGCTCGAATCCTGATATTCCGAAAACGATTTCGAGGCATTTCTTCTCCGATACGGATTAGTTCTTTTCGGCAGCAGACATTTTTTAACTGTTGTACTCGACAGGTAAAAGCATCCTATCGTGCTCTTGTAACAGTACTGCTCCTATTCCTGTATCGCATGATTCGAGTTCGGTGCTATTCTCTGACACTTGTCACAGGAGAGTCAGATCCGTTTGACATCTCCCTGGACCCATGGTCAGTGACATTCGTTGACAAGATAGTCACTCGTTTGGCAATTCCTGTGCGTCCTCGCACGAGACGTGCGTGCGCGAGTTTTAACACTTGGCCTCACTTCTCTTTCGGCATGACGACTTGCCTAAAGTATTCCACACCCAGTTTAGTCCAAGATGGTGGCACCTTCTCCGTTGACAGTTACGCATGCAAGGTTTGCTGGGCTTACACACCTTTTTAGCAACGGCATTCACCTAGTTATATCTGCCTTGGAACAGTCACTGGAAAAATGCCACAGGCGCATGGAGTTGAAACACGTCGGCAGCCCTCGCCGACCTGCATGTCCTGTTTTTGTGGGTGAGGTCTGTCCTGGTCTATTGGCATCCTGGAGAGTGTGATATTGAGAGTGGGACTCGCTTGTCTTTTTCATCGACTCCCGAAAACGTATACGATACGTTTCTGCAGTCAGATTATAATGGTAAAAAAATCCTTCGTAAGCGCATAGTAGTCGTCAGCCAAGTCGGCAGCTACGTTGTGGTAAAGATCGCGAGATGCACGTTGCAAAACGGTAGAGGCGCTGATCGCCCAATGCTGAGAAGAAATTTTGTGAACGTCTTCGAGTGTCCCAAATTGTACTAGAAAATCGTCAATGGGCTTGTGTTTGGCATTGAATCGCAGCATATTTATCTGTACCATTCGTTGGCCGAGGAGTGGTCATACGTTCCTATCGTTAGCCCCAGCTCCTACCATTACCTTATCCATGTTTAGATCGTGAGAGAGCTCTCGTTCTTTTGTAGCCACGGATATACGGGACAGCTCTAGCTCTTTCTGCGTTTTTTTTTCTCTTTCGGTGTCTTTTCCAGCCTTCCATTCTTTTATACGTTCTTCTATAAAAATTGGTGGGCAATCTCCCTCGCAGCCGAGATCTCTCGCGCCCATGGCCCTGTACTCCTTAACCATCTGTCTTTCTGTAGCCAAATTATTATTATACTAACAATAAGTGATACCTTGTCTCAGCTTACTAAGAAATTAACAGATGTTAACGTTTCTAACCAAAAACTCAACGGTCTACCGCTACCTTCGCTCAGATAAGATACTTGCTTCATAATCAAAAATCTACCAAGCATACCCAGATTACAATATAATATAAACAAGATGACAAATCGAACAAATCCATATGCACAGGATGGAAAATATCTCACACTGGTCACTACTACTTCCTAAAATATAACTAATAATATCGTAAATAAAATATTTGTCTAATTAATTCACATTCCGGTTTGCCCATGTAAAGGTTTCTTTTTATTTAGGTTGGGGTGGGGTGCTCCCAATATTATTTAAATTTTCCAGTAGGCCCAACCTGGTTCGTTTTTATCAGAAACTGAAATAGTGATAGAAAGATGCAAAGCACCGAGTCCCCAGTTAGCGGTGCCGACAGCTAAATTAATAAATACACAAAATGTGAAATTCAAAAAAATAACAATTTAATATCATTCAATAACAATCACCTCTCAACCAAAATTCAAATTTAAATCGTTGACCAAGTGACGGCCTATTTCATCATCTGACTTAGTGTGATAGATTTTCTTCCTGTTCTGTGTTCCTACCCATCTGTATTATCATTCTCTGGATTGGTAATCCAATTACCTCCAGTCCGTCTAACTTATGCCTCCGTTCTTACTTTCCTTTGTGTCCCAGACACTCGGACCAACTGAACTCATTGTTTGCTCAGTTTACCTTCATACATATTTACGGCGCGGAATTATTAGCCTAATGGTCTAACATATATATATATATATATATATATATATATATATATATATATATATATATATATATCGGAATCTAGTTAATCCTTTCAACGTGACAGTCATGAAAAGAAGCAGTGAAAACTGTACCTAGATCTGACACTATTGTTATGTTATCAAGATCAATTTGAGGATTTCGGTATTACAGGTTTAGGTTATAGGTTTTCATTGAACATACATACATAGAAACACACACACACACACACACACACACACTAACTAAAACTCTTAGGTATTCAATGGTATTATGCTGACCTTTCATACCTGTAACGGTTTCATTGGACCTGTCAAACAAAACAAAAGCTGTATGATATATCTCCTTCTCATGTACCTAGAATATATATATGATCCAATTCTAAACATATACTGTATTCATTTTTAAATAAGTAATAGAAAATCTTTTTTACCGTCTACCTTTCACTAAACCAATAATATCAGAGAGAGAGAGAGAGAGAGAGAGAGAGAGAGAGAGAGAGCGTTAGTGGGAGGGTGGGTGGGAAAGAAAGTACACCCATAAGTGGAATGTTACTTTTATGCCTTTAAATCATATATTAGAAAAACTATATGTACGTCTTGTTTTAAAGATCTTTGAATTTCATATCTGTTTAGCTGAAATTATAACCTTATATATGAGATTGCAATCACGAGATATCTTGGCACAGTTAAAAAAGAAATCGTCCTGAACCTTAATGAGTGAAACAAAAATGTACGAGATGATCTACAATAAGCATTCCAAAGTAAAACATTACACATGGATAGAGTTATAAGGTTACATCATGAACAGTCATTATTATTCCTGATCTTTTCTGTTAATAACGACAGTATGATGAAAATAGTTATATGAGAATATTTCTTTCTTTACATTAGACAAAGCCATGAATATTTCGTATTCCTACAACTTTTTATATCTACTAATCGAAATCAATATCGACCGATTACTTTTATATGCACTCCATCTCGAATATCTAACGCTGTGAATCATATGCTCGTCTCACTTAATCTGAATTTAGAGTCTTCAAACGTACTAAGTAACTGCCTAATATTGTGCTATTTTCCAAAAATCTAGATAATTTAAGACGTGTTTCATTTGGTTTACATATATGTAAATGGGCGAGGGGCATTGCCCTCTTTGAATACTATCTGCATAAAATGTTTTGAATTCCATTTGTATTGCAATTACATATTAACGTGCAGCGTAAGGCTCAAGATAAGTATTTGATTTAAAAATAAATTTGAAATGCTGGTTAGATACTGCCGTATTATCCAAACTAACTAAGTATTCCCGCATTATCAAAATGCTTGATAAATTGTAGTTCATGGGTATAACGCCATTTTTCAGCGCCATTTTTCAGCGCGTGATAGGGTAGTGTAATTTGTGAAGGAAACTTCGGAAAAATCCACTTAGAACCACCGACCAAAGTACAGTTAAGCTTACCGCCATTACACTGACTGAGCCAGAGATTTGAAACCATTCGGACAGACGTAAACTGGCAATGCTAGCTAAGGGTGAGAGCCTTAGATTACTCAGCCGTTCGTTATATAAAATACAATTTACTTTTATTATTATTATTATTATTATTAGTAGTAGTAGTAGTAGTAGTAGTAGTAGTAGTAGTAGTAGTAGTTGTAGTAGTAGTAGTAGTAACATTCTACCACTCCTACTGGGATGAATGCATTACATATCCGAGCTGTGATGAGCTAGTTTCAAACGGCAGATAACATTACCCTGAACACCTTTACTACCCTTAACACCATTGTCTGTTTAACAAACAAGGTCAGGGAATGAGCGGAATAATTATAAGATAACACCAAGTTCAGTGTACTTACAATGTTGCGGCAGCATCTGATAAACAGACATAATTCAAAATATTATCCACTAGAGAAATTGCAAAAGTCCTGGTAATAAAATGTCCAAATAATTACAAGTTCGAATCCCAGCGAAGTATACAAGATGGAAGACGAGGTCACGTGATGAAGTCAGTTCTTGGTAATAAAATTCTATGAGCACAATTCTTTTCCAGATAAATAACAAAATAATTCCTCTTGATCCAAACGAATTGAAATAATTTCCAATACAAGGTAATTTAAAATAACTCAAAAGGACACACAACTTAGTATTCTAACAGCCCAAGTTCTACTAAAAAGATCGCTCCCAAAATATAATTTATATACCTGTTTTTACGTAAACAAGATAAGGGTCACGTGATCTTCTAGAATCCTTTAGAACAAATTTATGTTCAAAAAATCACGTACACACCGTATTACCCAACTAAAACTAGAGAGATATTTATAACAAAGCTCCATAATGTCCTTGGAATCAGCCAATCATTTTAAAAGCTTGTTTAGAACTCTAAAGCCAGGTCATGTCATCCCACTTTCTAAAAAATAATATCTCCCAATGAATAAATCTTAAACTTAAAATATCAAATTTGAATCTGACAAAAAAACAATTCAAAATAATAAAAAATAAATGACTCAAATCAAATAACGTAACACAAGAAACGAATTTATAAGAATAATTTTTTGTACCGCCGACCTTTTTTGTGATGCAAAGACTTCAGATTTGATTATTGTCGACCCTAATCTATGTATAATAAAGCATCTTTAGTGTTGCTTTAACCTCTCGTGCTCTTTGATCATTTGCTACTAAACAAAAGATTATACTAAACGAAAATAATCTGGTCATGAGTGTTTCCGAAATTATGGCGGCTTAATATACTTCCGCATCAGAACTAAGTTTTATATTTATATATAATTTAGGATTGTTCTGATGGCCGAAGTGGTGATACCATCCACCTCCGAAGCTAGATGTCGCGGGTTAGATCCTTCGCCGAGTCTTATAGAAATGGTACAGACAGCTGCATCAGCATTTGGACGTTAGCATTAGGACTGATAGGCCTGGTAAAAGGATAATGTGACTGGGTGGGACATGATGTTATCTTCTGCAGACAGCTCCGGTGGCCTAGTGGTTGGAGCGTCCGCCTCGGAAGAAGGGAGAGGGTCGTCGGTTCGATCCCCGGCCGAATCATACCAAAGACTTACAAAATGGTACTAACAGCTGCCTCGCTTGACGCTCAGCATTAAGAGGTTAGTGTTAGGACTGGTCGGCCTGGTGTCAGGATAATATGACTGGGTGGGACATCATGCTACATATCTGCGTCATGATGTCTCAGTGCTAGACATCTCTATAAACTGCCTCACTGCAGACATCGTAGCGAAATGACAGAAAAATTGTTAAAGCTACGTATCGTAATCAAACAAACAAAATCTGCTGCGGAATGTTGATCTAGTTCATTACTATAAACTGCCACACGGCAGACATCGTTGTGATATGACTGAAATTGTTTTTAAAGTTGAGTTAAAAATCCAGGTCACACACACAAGCAGACACAGTTTGTAAAATGTAATATTTTGAAATAATGTTGTATCACTTTAAAAACATAATTCCCAGTTTACTCGGAATAATGATGATATTAAGGAAGGAATCGTTTGCTTGTTTTATCAGTTTAACTGGTACATTTGAACATAATGCTTCAACTGAACCTGTGAACAAGATGATCTGTGTAGATATGTATATCTTTCTTAGATAACTAGAATATATTTAAATATTTTTTGAATTAGATAATTAATGTCCAAGAGAGAGAGAGAGAGAGAGAGAGAGAGAGAGAGAGAGAGAGAGAGACAGAGAGAGAGAGAGAGAGAGAGAGAGAGAGAGAGAGAGAGAGAGAGAGAGACCCAGGACGAGCAGAGAGTAAAGAAACCTACAAGTGTATTTTAAATCAAATATTCAAGCAAGTCTTATTTTCGTGTTGCCTGAAAGAAGTCTAGAATTTATATTTGCCTTGGCTGCGTTCGTAACCTTAGATATGAGACTTCAATCACTTTATATCTCTGTTCAGTTCAACATACCTCTTCCTAGACCGTAATCACTATACTAAATCAAATTCGACGTCTTTTTTCGTTTGTCTGATCCAATAATTGATTTTACGAAGTAACGCTGAAAATCACGTACTCATCTTACATTATCAGATGTTAAACATTTTGCCTCATTGAATTAAAAGGTTAATGATAAATACTGCATGTAAAGGTCCTGCATAAGTAAGACTTTAGATTGTTAAAACATTCAAATCCGAATTAAATACTGCCTTCTTATCATAAACTCTTCTCTAAATAAGTATATTTGCATATATTATTTAATAAGATAAAACATATTAATATTCTTCTTTTTCTTCTTCTTCTTATTATTATTAATATTAGTATCATTATTATTATTATTGTTATTATTGCTCGTACAATTACTACTTCTGCGAGAACTACTAATAGTAATGTATATTATTAATGCTGCTACTGCTTCTGCTGCTGCTGATGCTGATGATGATGAACTAATTGATACACAACGAAATTGACAACTCATCGGTCTTATGTATTAGTCTAGTGTATCAGTGGAGTCACTGTAATATAAAACTGTTTGAGAACCAAGTTCAATACTCTTACAGTATTGTAGGGTCTGTTGAAATGTAAAAGCTGAACAAAATATGTTACAGTTCCGTTTAAACGGAATAACGTAGATAACCAATTCTAAATTAGATGTCGTTACAAACGTCATGGTGGAAGGACGGATAAATTTATCGACTGGTTTGCGAAATCGGAGGGTCTACCTCGTCATGTCATGCTAGATATAGGAGAGAATTACAGTGACTCATTCTGAATTAAACTCCTATATACAGAATGGTAACACTTAAAAGACATCGGTTGAGACTCGTTCTCTTGCTTATTTCACCTTTGGCACAGTTCTATAATGGGCATGTTTTTACGACAAATGTCGGCTCCTTAAGTGCCCTTTCAAAAGTATTCCGTTGCATTCAAATCTTCTAGTTTGAGATATCATTTCCAAAAGCAAATGAATTAGCATTATTGACTAGAGAGTGGAAAAGCAAAACTAAATCACATCATGCAATCGATAACATTTTTTCCTAGTCCCAGGTGATAACAAAAGTTAGCTGTATTCATCGCATTAAAGGTGACTGATGATGGTGATGTTAGGTAGTTTAATGTAATGTCATGAACATTTTGAATGGAAAGATAATGTCCTTGAAATGGTGAAAAATAAATTCCGTGTAGTATAAATAACAAATGGTAGCCAGGAAGAACACATTTCTCAAAAGTTTAATAACGTTTTTTGGAATATTTGATTTACAAACTTGATATTCTAGATTTAGATTGAACAGGAAGGATTGAGTAAATAACGGGTAAACAGTTTAATCTGGTTGACATAATTCCAAGAGGGAAAATTAACAAATCCATTACGTGGGAGACGAATGTCTACATATCGATATACACGTGATGGGCATGTCAAGTTGATACCAAGTTCTTGTTTACTCAACATCATTAGTTCGTAAGGCACAGTAGAGACCAGGAAGAAAACTTCGTTATTGATATCACAAACATTTATTTCTATCTGATGTCATTTAATGGCATCAATTGAAAAAATATTTTGTTATATCGACATTTTGAATTGTATGTGTCTTAGATTATTAAATCATGCTAGTAACCCTGTGAATTGTTTTTTTTAAAAGATTATTATTTTTTTTAGGGGATGGGGGTGGGATTTTGTTTCTTCTTTTTCTTAATCGCTGATATAATTTTGTTCGGTTACCATGTTTAAGTGAAAAGCTATATATGTCATAAAATAATTAAGTTTTAAGTTCTGAACAAATGCACCAGAAATACAATAATTGTATTCATATTTCTTGATGGGTATACGTTTAGCAGTTATTACATTGAGAGTTAAAGCCCACCTTTACAGCTTTAAATTAGCACCATAAATGGAAACTACTAGCCACATCATTCCAACTATCCTAATATTATATTTAAGCAAGCACAGTTGGTGATTAAGTGCTCTAATCAGAACTGCATAATATAGCATTAAAAACAACTAAAAGGTGTATGTGTTGTTTACAAACATCAGAAGAGATATAATACAATCTAATAGAAAAGCTGTAGATTTGCCAGTTGTGTTCTAATGATGATAACGTGAAACTTTGGATCATCAACATTGATAGATGGTTACAATAATTCAATATGACGATGGAATACATTTGTATTCTGTTAAAGTTTCTGCCTAAGTTGAAGGTCTCAAAATCGTTCAATGATGTTTAGAATTCGTTAAAATGTGTACGATAACTGCAGCTCTCCATCTGGGACGACTGACAATTTCAATTATTTAAAACACTTTGACTACGACCCGGGAAGTATATTTGATTACACAATTATCATTAATACGTGGTACAAATTTACACTAAAAATACGAAGCCAATAAAATAGGCTGTGAAATGAACGGCTGACTGAACAATCTGATTATACTTTGGAGAATCAATTAGGGAAAAGGTGTCACTACATAAAGGTTTTTATATACGGCTAGTACCAGGCAGGCATTATCGAAATGCCTGGTTATGCAAAATATAATGACGAAGACACGTACGGCCTGGCAGTGACACTTATTTTATTATGTGCAAAGAAGTCACATTTTCAAATAGCAGCGTAAAAAATACGTGTGGAGGTAGTAATTGAAATACTGAATTGATCATTTTCAGAAAGAAAAATTGTAGAAATAGTATTTTAAAGACAGTGCGTCCATTAAGAAGAAATAATAAAGTTGATTTAGAAAATGTTAAATTACAAAGATCAACAGCAATTGATGATGACATTGATAACTGCTACAAAAGGGTTATTGAAAACGGAAACCATAAACGACACCCACCTCAAAGAAAGCATCTATGGTCTAAGGTTATAAATATTATTAAAAATAAACAGGAATAAACATCTTGACAATTATATCGGTTATACAGAAGAAGGTATTTGTAAGCATTTTCCATTTATTTCGTGTAAAATGTTGATAACTTATACAGAGAAAGCACCTACTCATTAATATGCATGTGAATTTATTTTGTAAATTAACGAAATTTGACGTTTCCTCTCCGTGTGTTATCATACTATCTAGTTTAGCCTGCTTTTCTTGAATTAACTTTTCTTTTTGTTTTTCTGGTTGCTTTCCTTTTTTCGGCTGTTTTGTTTCTGCCGTTGAAGCTTTGGTTTTGGTTTCGGTTGTTTTTGCTGATGTGCCCGTTTCTCGTGTTGTATTGAAATTTTCAGATCATCTTTATATTGTTGTCTTGAAATTTCTATCTGCACTGTGGTTTCGTTTGTGTTTTTCTTTTGTCGTCCTTCTTGTTTCATCTGCTCTTCTTGTTAATTGCTTGGACCTACTTAAATGTGTTAGATTTTTTCCCCTGCTGCTTCTCCATCTGTGTTGTTTGTTTTTAATTTTAGTTTTCCCTCGGTGTTGCAGGTGATTTTCATGTTGCAGCTGATTTTCTTGTTGTTGTTTCCTTGTTTCCTTCATGGTTTTTGCTGGGAAGATGTTTGAGATTGTCTCCTGACTTGAGTTATTTGGTTTCTTGGTAATTTCCTGGTTCCTCTGTTGTGGGGTTTCATTTCTCTGTTGCTTGTTTTATTTCCATTTCCTGTCTGGCTCTCTTGAGTGTTGGGGCATTTGTGGGGGGGGGGGTATGTTCAGTCTTCTCGCATCTGTAACACGGTTTATACCAGGTTTTCGTTAAAAAATACCGTTTATGTAAAATGCTATTTTGACCCCTTGTAATCTGTTTTTTGTTCTATTTCGATCACTCTGGTCCCAATTATATCGTAGTTTGAGGTATTGTTGCTAGTCTGGCTTTCCCAACTTGTATTCCTTTTTTCTTTCCAAAGCATGCTACTGTGGCTTCTAATGGTATTGCTAAAGGTATGTCTGATAGATGTAATTCTCCCGTTTGTTGTTTTATTTTCATTCAGATAGGTGTTGGCTCTCTTACTGTGACTTTTTCACCCATTATATTTATCTCCCCGTGTGGAAGTAACGTTTTTTTTCCTTTTGGGCGTAGTAAGTATCCTTTGTATCCATTTCTGTTTATGGAAAATTTGTGACATATATTCTGGGTTCATTTGTTGAAGAGCTATCATCACCGTTGAAATTCCCGGTATTCTGTCTCTTGGTGTTGATGCCATATCCAATTCCTGTGTAACTTCTTTGTATAAACAATCCAGGTATGATCCTTCATCATTCTCTATTCTCCTTAATTTGAAGAATTTTTCTAGGTCGCTAATTTGCTTTTGTGTTTCCGCCATTTTTGTTTCCTTGCTTTTCTTTTCAGTCGTGTTTTGACTACAGCTCACTCTGTTTGATACGGTTTAATTATCTCTTCTAGGTTTTCAATCTAGTTTTCTTGATTCCAGTAACATTAAACGTGCTTCTTTTGGAACATCAGTGTGAATATAAGACATGAAGTACATGCACAGTTATGGTTATCAACTTTTTTGTTTATGTTTATTTGAATGTAACTACGTGACTAGCTGTGACTAATTACAGTGAAATATGTTACTACATTTACCTCACGGATCAATCATTTGTTTTGTGGCTTGTTTTCTGATTTTCTTACTTATCAAGATAAGACCCGGTAGGAAATGTAATCTATCAACACATAGGGTAAAGTACATATTCTAGACTTTGTACACTCAACGATAATGTGTAATATTGATGTGTTGCAAATATTGTTTGGTTCTCAATTTCCACTTTTAGTCGAGTACATACTTTCTTTCGCTTGAATTCCATTGGCTTCTCTCAGTAGTGATGTAGCCTTAAGTAAATCATGCTCTCTGTATATTTGCCACTTGCCGAATAGGTAATTGATTTAAAAGTATAATATGGTATTTAGATAAATGTTAATGCAATTTACATTTCCCATACCAGCGGTGTCATTATGCCACAAGAAAACAGTAAAGTACGTTCCGTTAGCATGAGGAAATCAGACAGTGTGCCAGTCTACCTTTCATGCAACACAAAATGTCAATATCAGTACCAGTAATTTGTTAATTGCCTGTATCTGATATCGGCTATCTACGCTTTGTACTCATTATTTCTTTGTTTCATGTTGAAAGAGGTAACACGCGTTACCTTCGTAACTTGTAATATAACGTTTGCAAAATATTCGTTATCAATTCAAATTGTGCTTTATAATAAATATATTTCGCTTGCCTTTATCAGCGATAAAACAAAAGAAGAAACAAAATCCAGCCACCCCAATTCTTATTTGTTAAAATAATTCACATGGTTCCTGGCATGTATTAATAATCTAAGACACAAAACGTTCAAAATGTCGATTTAACAAAATAATTTTGTAAAAGGAATTTGCCATCAAATGACATTGACATTAGATGGAAAAAATCTTTGTGATATCAATAACGAAGTTTTCTTCCTGGTCTTAACTGTGTCTTACGAATGGTTATATTGACGTTGAGTAAACAAGTACTTAGTATCAACTTTACACAGTTAGTTAATTCATAAATTTGATAACGAGTCTGTGCTTAGCGTAAATGATATAAATTCAAAGTCAGTTCCTCCATTGAAAACTGGAACACGCATTTATTTCTTAAGTGAATACATTCTAGCTGGGGAAATGTTTTCAAATATCTCTATGAACCTTCGTGATATAAAATAAAATCGGTATCCTTATCTATTTAGGTCTGCTAGACAGTCAACTGTTTAAAAGGTAAATCATGGTTGAATTTCTACTCATCTTTCTACGTGTAATACATATCACCTTTGACAAACTGTTGTCAAGCTCGTGTATACATAATGTCAACATGATCATCGCAGATTACCTACCTGGAGAAAAACTTCATACCATCGTTATTTATAAGAATCACTGGTTAGATCTGATGTCATTGAAACATTTCAGGACAAATTACTTCACGTAAACTCTTTTTAAGTTGAGAATCTTAACGTACTCTGTCTTTTGTTAAAAATCAAATGTTACAAGATCGATATCAGCATCCTAAATAAATTACTGTAAACCTGAAGACATTCTTGGATATTTTGATTCTTGTTTTTTTTATTATTAGAAGGACGATTTTGTTGAGATAATTACGTTTGTTTCTATGTTTATCATTTCAGAACTCAATATCACCGGATCACTGCTTCATTTACACAGCTCAATTCTGGGCCATCCTGGAATCTTTAAAATGGATACGAGAAAATAAACCCGATAAGACATTGATTATTAGTGATTCACTAAGTGTCCTAAAATCATTACAATGCAATAATACTAAATCAAGAGAAAACTTTCTTAATCAAATTAACCAAATAATTAAAATACTCGATACTCAAAACATAACAGTAGAGTTTCTATGGATACCATCTCACATCGACATAAAAGGCAATGAAATAGCTGACCAATTACCCAAGAGTAAACTCACTGAACCTAATCACATGCCACTAAGTATAGTCCAACGGAAATTAACAATTTAATCTATACACTGATAAATCAAAAGTGGCAAAATGATTGGAACCATAATAAACAAGGGAGATTTTTACATAGTATTGTCAAGGAATTCAATAGAAAATATCCTGATATCCAGGTGCAGCAGTTATGAACAATCTAAAATAAATAGGATAATTCTTGGAAAAACAAAATTAGCTAATAGTTTTGGAAAATATACAGGACCTTTTTCCGCACAGCATCAACTGCTTCCACTGTAACGTACCGGAAGATCTGTACCATATATTTAATATCTGTAACAATACGCAAAAAGAAAGAGACCTATTTATAACTAAACAATTAGAACTTGCCGCACCAAGTACATATCCAGAAATAATTCAATTATGCAACAAAAACCCTCAAAGAACATACTATAATATAATAAAATAGAATTTCTTAGAACTACAGGGCTAATGGATAGAATATAAGTGTAACACCATATCATCCATAAATGAAATGAATGTTTTACTGGTACCTAAATATGCATATAAAATAATATTGTTCTAAGTGGAGGGAAGCGTACCGGGCCAAAAGGGATTTGTTACCATTAAGGGAGCCCACCTACACTACGCTGGGTATAACGTTCCAATGGCGGCTCCAGAGCAACCTTACCTAATGGAAAATAATATCGTTACGAGGGATGGAAGCGTACTTTGCCAAAAGGGACTCGTTATCTCTTAAGAGATCCCACCTACATTACGCTGGGTATTACGTTCCCATGGCGGCTCCAGAGCAACCAAACCTAATGGAATGGTAATATAACATGGAACAATAAAAATAAACCTAAAATAAAAGAAATGCATAAAGGTATAAAAATCATAAGTTATATTAACTACCAGTTATACAATCAGTAAGGCAAGCGTCTTACCTCTTTTCTTCTCTTATGCTTCTAAATTCTTCCTTCTATATAACCCCGTTGACAACATCTCATAACTGAGTTTAATATTACGAAGGTATTATAGGCCCCTAAGAAACGCGATACCGCTGTGGTTAAAGTATAGCCACTAACACGCGCCCTCAACTATGGTCCCAACTAGAGTGTATTAGGTCGTCTCAAAACCAAGACTATAAGGCCCAGCAACACAAGGTTGCAACCAAAAATATGCTAACTTAGAAAATGACCTCAAATTCATACACTATAAAGATAGTTAACCCCAAAACTATCAGGCCTTGCAGTAACTTAATAGCATCATGCATTAACTAACAATGCAAATAGTTGTCATAAGGGGTTATATATTCAACACAAAAGCACAAAGAATTCCAAATTGATAGGGAAAAATACGGAAGCAAACTGACGAGGGAGCAAGGATGTTTAGAGTGAGAATCCAAAACACGACACCCAAGATGTATGAAGGGAATCATCGAGTGAGTACAGGGTCAAACAAGACACTCAAGAAGTATACAGGGACCAACCACAGGAACAGAGGGATAATCGGTCACTAACAAGTGATCATAGGATTCTCCAAGAAAAGTCCTTTTTAGGGCTATTGTCTTTCATTGCCTTAATAGGGTCTTCCATTTGGTTATGGAAACCCTCCTTGACAAGCTCTATCCAAAAAGCCTAACTTGATCATTTTCGGACCCACCGCTCAAAATTAACAATCTAATCCTCTCTGACAGTGGCTACCTTTCAAATGACGTTTAGTCATATCAGCAAAAGAAATGGTTAAGGACATATAATATGTACACTTTTGTACTAGAAGATTAGCATAGATAGGAACGTAATTTCATTCTTCAACTCTACCATTTGATGAATTGCATCGGTGGCTTACACAATTTTGGCATATGGAAATCCACTAGAAAAACTGGATTGAATTTGGAATAAGCGTACGTACTTTCGATTGGTTGATAAGTTGAGTGCGTGATGGGTCTATTCCCACTCACCCAGGTCTAACATTCATATCATTAGCCCCTTTTTAGGGGTATGATATGACGACCAAATTAAATAGCGCACTATGTGCGCATAAACGCCAGGAAGATGTGGCATCATTCCATCTTCCTGGATAAATTAAATCACTGTCATGTAAATAAATGGCAGTGCAAAATAGTGAACATATGCCCTAGTGGCCGGTTTCACTTTAAATCCAACTATTCATTTATGTTTAACTTAAAGTTATATATACCAGTATTACGTATATCTGATTTCATCATATTTAATTGTTTGTTTTAAATTCTTGCTTTTTTTTATTGCATGCTATTGTAAAGCATATGTATTCATCAGGGATGATGTTTTGCAGAAATTCGGTTGGCCTGAATTATTCTTTGGTAAACGGGTAATGTTGACCTAAATTCTGACCTTGATTCAAGGTTAGTGGAAGTCACGTAAACAGGTTATTTATATTTTAAAATGATTGGTTGCTGCTAAGGTCAAGATCGGCTTGTGAAGAAGTAAACAAAGTTTGATTCTTTAAGTAAAAATGATTAGTTAGGAGTACGTGATACAAACTGTCAGATTATCGCGGATCATGAACGCTATCCGTATAATATTGTACAAGCCCCACTTTTCAAAGGGTAAGCGTTACGTCCCACTTTTCCAAAGGGTATTGCACAACATATAACAACAACACTCTAACCATCTCCTATCTGATACTCGATATCTAGGAGATGACCGTCCACGGTATAATTGCCCGGTTCGAGTATAGAATGTATGGTGGTAAATTGAGCTAATATATTGAACAAAAATCTACGAGCCCCCGTAAAGATAAATAAAGAATTTAATCAAAGGCATACACAGTGCAATTTACTTTCATTCGGAATACACGTGGTTTTAGAATTAACTTTCACCAAATTACAAATAGATTGAAAATTTTCATAACCTGTTATCGCCGTTTTGCACTCTCTGCTCACTCAAATGTTGACCCAGAGGTTTCTGTCTCTCGAGATACTTTTCCCTCGTGGATGTTCTGCTCGAACTCAGACTTGTCCTCTGTATCGATGTATACACCTCGCAACTTATATTTCACATTTCCCTTTTCCCATCTTGTACGTCCTCTATTTCCGTACTGCATGTCTCTCCAAAAAAGAAAACTAATTTCCTCCTTCCTTCCAAAAGAAAAGTAAAACACCTTAAGTCTCTTGTTACACGGTAATAGCCGAGACTGTCCGTTTTGCTGGTTCGAACAATCAGATATTACTATCAGTGATAACAATTTTACTGCTAGTAATTAACTACACATGTCTTCAGATCAATACAGCTAAACCACATGTTAATTCGGTTTGTCTTGACCTAATACATTATACACTGTCGCTAAATTATCTACGACATCAAAATTCGGTGAATTCACATGTATCCTTGTAAATCATTTATTAAAGTAAGACATTAAATCTTAGAACACAATCAATATTCAAACAATATGATAAATTCCTATTCCTATCATAATTCCACATAGTGTTTTTACGACTTCAATTAACATTACGTCATTCATAACTACGAATTATGGTAAGAATTCTAATTCATAATTCAAAAGCACATTACTAAATTAATTTAACAAATGAAACTAATCATACAAATGTATCAACAAATCATGCACATCTGTAAGGAAGAAACATTATATTAATTACATCACAATAAGCGTGGATTTTTAGACAAATACCTCGTGTTTTTGGTGCGTCTCTCAACCGTTGGTTTTTGGCGGTCTTTCTGGTCTATTTTGTACGGAGGTACTTCTCTAAAATTCTCTCCGGAGTCTTTATTCCAAAAATAATACTACACTGTCTTCTCTTGCAGAGGAACCTTCAAGACTGAAGTAAATTTCAGCTAGAAGATATTATATTCTAAAGGTTTCTCGTGTAAAACACACCGATTATTCAACAGTGACCAATCAGAACAAATATATTATCTCGCGCTTTCCTTTAAAAGTCGCTTACATCAGTGTGTCAAGATGACACGCTTTGGTTTTAATTAACAATCTGTTTTAAATTAAACCCTGACATATTCGTGATAAAATGAACCTTTCCCCAGGTCATGTTGGTCAGTACTGCTCTAAATAAACACAGTTAATTGGTGAACCGGTCACATTCCATTATACCAGTACTTCTCTGTGTAGAATGTGTCTCATAAATTTAACAAATGGCTAGCTAGGCTAGAACTAATAGTTATTTAATAGATTCGACCGAAAATTTGGCACTTCACACAAACCATCACGTGACTCCAGCTTTGTGATTTCTGAATTTGGGGATTTTTAGAAATTACGTATTAGAATATGATAATATCTTTGTTTTAGTGCAATATAGTTAGTTCTGGGTTTTTATATCTGTCGTTAAGTCATTTTCTTTTGTTGTAACCAGTTTTTCAATCCATCTTAACTTCCCTTCAGTTCAGTTAGACTGTAAGGGATTAATTCCTATCTCTGGAAAATATTTGATGTGTACACACGTATATCTTGGAAAAAGACAGTTTATCAAATTATTATTCGTATTTCCAACACCGGAGTGTTAAATATTGAATTTCTCCAAGGAATTGTAGATAAACTCAACAAATACATCAGCATAGGTCATCGTCATCTATCTTGGATTTTCCAAATGATCTCGAACTTGAATTGATTAGAACATTTTCTTATTAGTACTTTTGTAATTTAATTCGTGGATTATTCTTGGATTAATTGTTTGATTCTCATAACTGTACCTTTTCTTTATTCATTTTTACAATTTTTTCCAGGGAAATAAAATATTTGTTAAATTTTACAAAGCTTATTGTTTGCACTTTTTCTGTGTTTCTGTTTATTAAAGCTTAAACATGTAATACCATAATATATCTTTAGTTTTGCAGCACTTAAGAAAAGCAAAAATGAGACCTTAATTTGTATTCATATTAACTGGCAAACCTTTAGTATCAGTTATGTTGAAAGCTAAAGCACACTTTTAAAAAATTTAATTAGCACGATAAATGAAAACTACTAGTTACTGATAATTTGGCATTCAAGCAGTAGCGAAAGGGGATATGCGCAAACCCATTTGGTTAGCATGCACCATGCTAGTTGAACTTTATTGTAATGGTGTAACTACAATACTATCTATTGTATCGTATATACTCTGTAAATACGGTAACGTACTCTGATACCGTACATACTCTGGAACTGAGAGGAACGTAAATGTATGAAATACTACAAAGTACGTCATTCAAGCATTTTTAACAAAATAAACACACAATAAAGGTACGTTGCGATAACTTCAACATTTCTTACAAAAGTATAATAATGTTTCTCGAGTTTAAGATACCTCAACACTATCGGTATCAAGAACAAACCTATATTTGTTTCCAACTTAGGACAGAATAAATGTGCGATCATAGCGTGTTGTGTTCTAAAACAACATATAAAAGACAATTAACAGGATTATGTGTTGATTGCAAACAACGAACAAGATACCGTGCAATGGACTGGAAAAGCTGCAAATTAATGACAACGTGAAACTAAGCATCACCAGTCTTGATGAGTGTGTGATTTGAATTTGCTACGTAGCTTTAACACGTTTTCAGTCATATCGCTATCATGTCTGCAGTGTAGCAGTTTCTAGTGATCTCTAATACTGGGGCATCATATCGCAGACATGTAGCGTTATGTCTTACCAGTCACTTAATCTCGACTACATTCCGAACTGTGATGGCACTAACCATTCGATTCTGAAAGCATAGCAAGGCAGCTGTTAGTTAAAGTTTTTAAAATTAGTCTTTGGTATGACTCGGCCGGTGTTCGAACTAGCCACATCAATCATTCGAGGCGGACGATCAAACCACTTAGACCACCGAAGCGGTCATACCATTATTGATAGTATAAAGTTACTGAGCAACTAAAAGATCTCACGAAATCCACAACGATGTTGCAATCCTTTAAAATGATGTATAACCATATAGGACTGGCAAAATACAATAGATGCATTAATGCTCATCAGAACGAAAATATACCACAATTGACTTAAATCCCTTCAATCGCTTTGTATCACATAATCCTTATCATACCAAGGTTAAACCGAAAAGTATGTATCGTGCCGAGCAGTAGCTTTGTCTATATAATTTTGAAAATATATGCTAATAATATAGGAGTAAAAAATATTTATGTAATGCTTGCGAAGGAAATCAGAAAATTGCGCAGAATCTTACCAAGTCAAATGGCCTCTTCATGATGAGTTACTCAGATATTGTCATAATATAATATGCAAAATAATTGAGTTAATTTGCTTTTCAAGAAGAAAATGGACTGAATAATGTATGTATGTACTAGTGTTCTACGGCATGACAGTCTGAAATATGTCGCCACGTAATGTCAACAACGCATTCAGTTCGGAAAATATAACATTGAACTGTGTTAAAGATTAGGAAGATAAAGGCAGGCGAAATACACTTAATATACAATTTAAATTGAAAATGAATATTTTGCAAACGTTATATTATAAGTTACGAAGGTAACACGTGTTACCTGATTTCAACATGAAACAAAGAAATAATGAGTACAAGGCGGAGATAGCCGATATCAGATACGGGCAATTAACAAATTAATGGTACTGAAATTGATAGTTTATGTTGTATGGAAGGTAGACTGGCATACTGTTTGATTTCCTCATGCTGACGGAACGTTGTCTACAGCCTTCTTGTGGCTTCCCACAGCTCTACTGACACCGCTGATATTGGAAATGCAGATTTCAGAAACATCTAAATTAAAATATAATTACTTTTAAATCAGGTACGTATTCGGCAAGCGTCAAATATAAGGAGAGCATGATTTACTTAAGGCTACATAACCACTGGGAGAAGCCAATGAAATTCATACGAAACAAAAAATGTATTGATGCTCGACTAAAAGTGGAAATTGAAAACCAGAAAAGATTTGCAACACATCAACATTACACATTATCGTTGAGTGTACAAGGTCTGGAATATGTACTTTACCCCATGCGTTGATAGATTACAGTTCACACAAGCTACCGCGTCTTTATCTTGATGAACTAGAAAAGAAGAACACAAGCCACAAAACAAATGATCATAAGATTGATCCGTGAGGTAAATTTAGTAACATATTTCAATGTAATTAATTTAAATTAGATAAAATGTGTACGGGTAGTCACGTAGTTTCATTCAAATCAACATATACAAAAAAGTTGATTCCCATAAATGTGCATGTATTTCGTGTCTTATATTCACACTGATGTTCAAAAAGAAGCACATTTAATGTTATTGGAACCAAGAAAACTATAACGAAAACCTAGAACAGATAACTAAACCGTATCAAACAGAGTGAGAGGTAGTCAAAACACGGACTGAAAGAAATATAGAAAAAACAAAATGACGGAAACAAAAAAGCAAATTAGCGACCTAGAAAAATTCCTTAAGTTAAGGAGAATAAAGAATGATGAAGGATCATACACAGAATGTTTATACAAAGAAGGTACACATGAATTGGATATTATCATCAACACCAAGAGACAGAATACTAGGAATTTCAACGGTGATGATAGCTCTTAAACAAATGAACCCAGATTGTATAAGTCAAATATATTCCATAAACAGAAATGGATACAAAGGATACTGACTACTGATTGAAAGAACCGATACTTCCACACGGGGAGATAAATATAATGGGAGCAAAAATCACATTAAGAGAGCCTACACCCATCTTAAAGAAATTAAAATAAATTTTAAAAAAAACTGGATAATTATATCTATTAGATATACCATTAGAAATACCATTAGAAGCCACATTAGTATCATGCTTTGCAAAGAAAATAATAATAAAAGTTGGGAAAGCCAAACTAGGAACACTACCTCAAACAAGGATATACAATGGGACCAGAGTGCTCGAATTAAAAAAAGCAGATTGCAAGCGATCAAAATAGCATTTTATCTAAACGTTTTTTTTTATGAAAACCTGGTATAAAGGGTGTATTCACCATAGAAAGTGTTACAGATGCGAGAAGACTGGACATACCCCACACAAATGCCCCAACACTCAAGAGAGCCAGACAGGAAAGGGAAATAAAAATCAACCTGACAATATGATGGAAGAGTCAAACAATCAACGGAGAAATGAAACCCCACAACAGAGGAACCAAGAAATTACCAAGAAACCAAATAACTCAAGTCCTGAGAAAATCACAAGCATCTTCCCACCAAAGTCCCTGGAGGAAACAAGGAAACAACAACAAGAAAATCAGCTGCAACAAGAAAATCAGCAGCAACACCGAGGGAAAACTAAAATTTAAAAAGCAAAACAACACAGGTGGAGAAGCAACAGGGGATAGAATGTAACACACAGAAAGTAGGGAAAGAAATCAACAAGAAGAGCAGATGAAACAAGAAGAACGACAAAAAGAAAACACAAACGAAACCAGAGTGCAGATAGAAAATCCAAGACAACAAAACAAAGATGATCTGACAATTTCAATACAACACGAGAAACAGGCACATCAGCAAATGCATCCGAAACCAAAACCAAAGCTACAACGGGCAGAAACAAAATAACCTCAAAAAGGAAACCAACCAGAAAAACAAAAAAGAATAGTTAATCCTACAAAAAACAGGCTAAACTAGATAGTATGACAACACCCGGAGAAGAAACTTTAAATGCAAAAATGTTATCATACATGAGCGCTGAAGAGATTTTTGAGTAGGAAAGAAAGAAAAGGAGTCATATCATTATTGATGGTGTAAATTGCATAGAGCTTCGAAAGATTAGGCGCTATACAAAGTCCTCATTATTATCATTATTATTGTTATCATTATTATTATTATCATTATTATTATTATTATTATTATTATTATTATTATTATTATTATTATTATTATTATGACTGGTCATATCAATATACATAAGGTTATTAAACATGACTGCAAAAAAAGTTTCCATTTGCGAAATGGAGAAAACAGCAGTGACCATAACAAGATATAGACAGAAGAAAGAAAAGAAAAAAAGAACCATCAAAATATATGAATTTGAAAAAAATTAAAGAATGGTTTTCAGAATAATGGCCTGTCAATACTAAATTGAGAAAAATAATTTAATCCTCAAATATTATCATTTATATTTTGTAGATATCGAATAGGTCTATCAACTAGTTTCGTTCTTACTTTAGGTTGCATTTCACCTTTTTGTGCCTCAATATTCCTTATGTATTGCCAATGAATAACAACGCAATGTTGTTGCATATTATATAGTTTTTCTGGCTTGGCTCTCAAATAATTCATATTTGATTTACGAATATTGTTCCACTGTACCTCATTCACAATCCGCTTTCATTTTTCCGTTGTAAATAAATCTCACACGTTGTCACTTTTTAGTGCCTATTCTTGGAGTTTAATATATTTTCCGACAGATGTTCTAACTTTTTCATAAACATGAAAGCTTGTTTCAGGATGCTGAAAAATATACCATATTTTCTTTTTTCACGCCTTTGCTATTTGAAAATGTGAATTTTTTGCACAGAATAAAATAAATATCACTGCCAAATAGTACGTGTCGTCGCCATTGCATTTTGCATACCAGGCATTTCGATAATGCCTTTCTGGTACTAGTCGCATATAAAATTCCTTTATGTAGCGACACCTTTTTTTCTAATTGATACTCCAAATTATAATAATATTGTTTAGTCAACCGTTCATTTCACATCCTATTTTATTAGTTTTGTATTTTAAGTGTAAATGTGTACCACATATTAATGATAATTGGGTAATCAAATATTCCTCCCGGGTAGTAGTCAAAATGTTTTCAATAATTGAAATTGTCAGCAAAATATAAAACTACTGGCATGATTTAACAATATACGACACATAGATTATTAAATCATGCCAGTAACCATGTGAATTATCTTTTTTAATAATAAGATTATTTTTTTTAGGGGGGGGATTTTGTTTCTTTTTTTGCTTTATCGCTGATATAATTTGAAATGTCGATATAACAAATAATTTTTTAAAATTGATTTGCCATCAAACGACATCAGATAGAAAAAAATCAGATAGAAAAAAATCTTTGTGATATCAATAACGAAGTTTTCTTCCTGGTCTCTACTGTGCCGTACTATACGGTAATATTGACGTTGAGCAAAGAAAAACTTGGTATCAACTTGTCATTCACATCACGTGTATAACGATATGTAGACATTCTTCCGCCTTGTAGTGGATTTATTAATTTTCCTTGTATGAATTATGACATCCAGATTAAACTGTTTACCCGTTATGTACGCAATCGTTCCTGTTCAATCTAGACATATAGTAGCCAGTTTGTAAACCAAATATTCCAAAAACCGTTGTTAAACGTTTGAGAAATGTATTCTTCCTGGCTTCCATTTGTATTTAATACTACACGGAATATGTTTTTCTCCATTACAAGGACATTACCTTTCCATTCAAAATGTTCATGACATTACATTAAAATACCTAACATCACTATCTACAATCACATTACAGTCATAATAGAGATAAATTATTTTATCAACATGGACTAAGAAAAGTGCTATCGATTGCATGATGTGATTTAGTTTTGTTTTTCAACTCTCTAGTTAAGAATGGTAATTAATTTGCGTTTGGAAATGCTATCTCAAACTAGAAGATTTGAATGCAACCGAGATTTTTGAAATGGCACTTAAGGAGCCGAAAATTGTCGAAAACATGCCCATTATAGAACTGTTCCAAATGTGAAATAGCATATTAAACGAGTCTCAACCGCTGTCTTTTAAGTGTTACCATTATTTATATAGGAGTTTGATTCAGAATGAATCGCTGTATTTCTCTTCTATAACTAGCATGACATGACAAGATAGACCCTCCGATTTCGCAAACCAGCCGATATATTTATCTGTCCTTCCTACATAACCTTTGTAACGATATCTAATTGAGAATGGGTTATCTAAGTTATTCCGTGTCATAAGCAACTGTAACATATTTTTATCAGCTTTTACATTTTAACAGATCCTACAACACTGTAAGAGTACTGAACTTGGTTCTAGAACAGTTTTATCTTACAGTGACTCCACTGATACACTCGATTAATAAATAATTTCGTTGTGTTTGAATTAGTTCATCATCATCATCATCAGTAGCAGCAGCAGCATTAATAATATACATTATTAATAGTAGTTCTCGTAGAAGTAGCAGTAGTAGTAGTAGGAGCAATAATAATAATAATAATAATAATAATAATAATACTTAAAGTAAATTTTTTTTATATAATGAACGGCTGAGTAATCTAAGGCTCTCACCCTTAGCCAACATTGCCATTTTACTTCTGTCCGAATGGTTTCAAATCTCGGGTTCAGTCAGTATAATGTCGGTGAGCTTAACTGTACTTTGGTCAGTGGTTCTAAGTGGATTGTCTCAAATTTCCCTTCCAAAATTACTCTATCACGCGCTTAAAAATACCGAAAGATAGTGTTATACCCATAAAAACAATCTTATCAAGTATTTTGATAATGCGGGGATACGTAGTTTGTGACGAAGTTTGGATAATACGGCAGTATTTTCATGCATTTTAAATTTATTTTAAAAACAATTAATTATATTGAGCCTTACGCTGCACTTTAATATGTAATTCCAATACAAATGGAAATCAAAATATTTTATCCGGATAGTATACAATGAGGGCAATGCATATATACATATATATTTACATATATGTAAACCATATGAAACACAACGTCTTAATATTATCTACATTTTTGGAAAATAGCACAATTTTAGGCAGTAACTCAGTACATTTAAATACTCTAAATTCAGATTACGTAAGAATATATGATTTACGAATATATGATTTACAGCGTTAGATCGTCCAGATGGAGTGCATATAAAAGTAATTGGTCGATTTGGATTTGGATTAGCAGAAACAACAAGTTGTAGGAATACGAAACGTGAACACTTTTACGTTGGCATGCTTATTGTAGATCATATAGTACATTTGTCTTTCACTAATCAAGGTTCAGGACGATTTCCTTTGTAACTGTGGCAAGATATCTCGTGATTGTACTCTCATATATAAGGCTACAATTTCAGCTAAAACAAATATGAAATTCAAAGATCATTAAAACAAGAATCAAATAATTTTTCTAATATGTGATTTAAAGGAGTAAAAGTAATTACACTTATAGGTGTACCTTCTCTCCCACCCACCCTCACACTCTCTCTCTCTCTCTCTCTCTCTCTCTCTCTCTCTCTCTCTCTCTCTCTGATATTAATGGCTTAGTGAAAGTTAGACGGTAAATTATCATAAAAAATGATTTACCCTACTTATTTAAAACTTTGTAAAGTATATGTTTAGAATTAGATCAAATATATATATATATATATATATATATATATATATATATATATATATATATATATATATATATATATATATATATATATATATATTCTATGTACATGAAAAAGAGATATATCCCACAGCGTTTGTGTTGTTCAGAGGTCCAATGAAACCAATGCAGGTATTAAAATCAGCAAAATACCATTGAATACTTAAAGAGTTTTAGTATGTATGTATGTATGTATGTATGTATGTATGTATGTATGTATGTATGTATGTATGTATGTATGTATGTATGTATGTATGTATGTTCAATAAAATCTATAACCTAAACCTGTAATACCGAAATTCTCAAATTGTGATTGAAAACATATCAATAGTGTCAGATCGAAGTACAATTTTCACTTCGTTTTTTTATGACTGTCACGTTGTAAGGATTAACCAGGTTGCAACATGTATATGTTAAACCCTGAGGCTAATAATTCCGCGCTGTATATATGTATGAAGGTAAAATAGGGGAATACCGCTGACTGGGGAACTCAGAGCTTTGCATTTCTTTATTACTATTTCAGTTTGTGACAAAAACGAGCCAGGCTGGTCCTTCTGTAAAATTTAAATAATTTTGGGAGCACCCCACCCCAACCTAAATAAATGGAAACTTTTACGTGGGCGCTCTCGTCCGGGACTTGCATTAATTAGACAAATATTTTATTTACGATCAAAAGTTACTTTTGTAAGTACTAGTGACCAGTGTGAGATATTTTCCATCCTGTGCATATGAATTTGTTCGATTTGTCATGTTTTTTTTTTTTTTATCTTATATTGTGATCTTAACATGTTTGGTAGATTTTTGATTACTTGCAGTTATTGTGAACTAAACATCGAGCGAATGTAGGGGTCGACCGGTGAGTATTTGGTAAGAAACGTTAACGTTTATTAATTGTAATGTAAGCTGCGACAAGGTATCACTTGTTGTTAGTATAATAATAACTTGACTACAGAAACACAGATGGTTAAGGAGTATCGTGTCATGGGCCTCAACTCAACGTCAACTGCCAAAACGATGTCGTAGAATTATAAAAGCGTCGTATTTTGGGATGCCCATATCTGATCCTCAGTGCCATATAAATAGTGTTTGCCTAGGATGGCAGCATATCCAACTGAGACAGAAGGATCTGTGTACAAGTGCAACGTGTTCAAAGTCAGATAAATGCCAGGCAAAAATACTAATCTACCGTCAAAAACATGTTAGAACATTTTGCAAGTTACTTAAATGTTCCTTTACCTTTTGTACTAATATAAGGTCGTGATGCAGTTTTGAGATCTAAATTGTCACGTTCATGAGTCGCTCAAGAATTCAAAGTTTGTCTGGCAAAACTACGGTCCAAGCAATGTTAAGAATACCTATGATGGTTTGCAATTCCTTGAGAGTAATTTTATTTTAAGCTA
Source organism: Unio delphinus (assembly GCA_029339505.1). Classification (NCBI taxonomy): domain Eukaryota; kingdom Metazoa; phylum Mollusca; class Bivalvia; order Unionida; family Unionidae; genus Unio; species Unio delphinus. The sequence goes on along the minus strand of JAQISU010000003.1, from coordinate 3,152,746 downwards.
TATAAATGTATGATTTTATTACATTTTTCTAGTTTATCCGTGGGAAGGCAAAGCTCCATTCTCACGGAATCAAAATCGTATCTATCGGAGGTACGTGATGGTTGTTGACTGGGCAAATGTTTTATCCGCAGCCAAAGGAACGCCGGAGTCGGCACATGTATTCAGGAAGCGATCGCGCTTATGATGGCATTGCAAACGAGTTGCATGTAGTATCACAGAACGGTCCGAAATATGCGTAATGTAGATGCAGCAGCGGGGGAGAACAGACCAAGTTTTCAAGCCCAAATAAGCCTTCCACGGAGACTTAATTTTTCAATCAAAGGGCTGCATGATGTTGTTTTCCATTTTACAAAAAAGTGGGAGCGAACAGACCGAAATTATTTCAGACCAACCGAATCTATTTCAAACCGAAAGTATTTCGAAGACAAAAAAATAAGAAATTGTTTTGGTTTCTCACGCTACAGACCCGGCGCTGATTGCGTTGCGGGGACGAATTGAAAATTCTTTAGGATTTTACAAACAGACTGTATTGTAAAACCTCACCTCATAAATCAGTTAGATTATTGGATTGGTCAGTGAGTTTGAAATTAATTCTCGTTAATAGATCATTATGACATCGCATATAGTCCGGATTAGTTAGTAACGCAGCGAAAAGTGGAAATATACCACCTGATTTTATCATGTTCGTAATTGCGGCCGCAGAGAGAGTGACCTGAACACCTATTTTTATCTTTGATAGCATCTATGAAGTTTTTAAACTGATGAGCTGTCAGTGATAGTTTATTCTGACCACTAGACATCTGATTGTGTTTCACCGATATCGTAGTTACACATTTTTTTAGCTCATTCCGATTGCAATTTTCTAATTTGACCTGGAGTTAACGTAACACTAACATCACTGTAGGACATTTTATTTAATAACAGATTGATGCAATTGTCTACATAGTTTTGAAAATATTACATATTTTCCACTGGTGCATCAACTACCCTCATTCGTTCACCAATACCTTCGAGTAGCATTGATTTGTCACTGAGAATGACAGCAATTGCTCTATAATCAGGGATAAGTGGATCTGGAGCAAGCGGAAGAGATACAAGGGCTCGGAAATATATGTCAACGACGGATTTTCTGGTTAAGTCAAGATGTTCCAACAAAAAGTAATAAATCGGATATAGTTTTCTAAAATCCAACTGTGATATTTGCAGACCAGTATCTACATAATTATCGCGTCACATATATGTCTGCAAACGATGATACGCGTGTGCTTTTTGATTTTGATCTTAATTAAGTAAAATATCCTCGGATGGTTCCTGTTGGCCGTTTATCCTCAGCGAGACTTCAGAAACACCGAGTTGATCAAATATCATAAGACTCCGTTCTTGAAGATCAACTCGCATCTTATCCTGTAACGCAACAAATATATGCAGCGACGCAGCAGCACCCTGTTTTGATGCCAGGTGCCATGTAAATACGCCGTTAACAGAAGAATTCATAGTATCCGTCGTTGTTGTTAGCCATGAGAGCAATGATTTTCCTCCGTGATCCATAAATGACAGTAATTTTTCCTCTACGGTGATTGATGGAGTCATTACTGGCATCCACAGTGATAGTTTTGTTATATTTACTTTACCAGCACCAACACCAATATCACGCCAGATTGCATTATTATCATCATCTTTTCTCACGATTACTACTGTATGTTTCGCTCCATAAATAACTTTTCTAACATTTCTGCAAAATCCAAAACTATGATGCAGTGGAATCGCGCATGAGATTAATCTACGCGGTCCTGGGATAAGTAATTATAATCATATTTTCGACATCAATATCAGCAGCACCAGCATTATTTTTTGGTCGTCTTCTTTCATACTGAACGTTTTCAGCGTGATCAGTAATATCCTTAGAGAACATCATAGATGGAACTGCTGATCTTGTATAATCATCGGAGTATCTTGCTAAGCCCACTATTGTTGTGGCAACAACAACATCATGTTCTATGGATTCAATCTCTCTTCCATCAATCATATATCTAGCGCTCTCAAATAGCGCCATGATACCATTATTGACAAAACCAACTCCGACATTAAGGGGATATGGCGGATCATTAGCAGCATGATTATTTGTTACAATTTCTTCTTCTACTTCGATAAACGCTTGAGCGGGTAGAAAGTATTTGCTGGTATCCTGGACTTGAAGTTCGATTCTTCATCGACTATTTGGTTGTACTGCATTATAGAAATTCTTGGGTACTGGGGCATCTAAATCTAACGCTGGATCAGGCGACGATTTGAACATATTATTATATATTTCTTGATCTAAATCGCGATTTCAAACCACTTCTATCTATCATATTTGCAGTAATATTTCCCTAAGGGTCGTATCCTTCATTGTTCAGCGATGCTATTTTTTGATCCACAGCGTTATTTATTATTTTGCTAATACTTGCAGGCATAATTTTTGTAGATGGTAGTTGTCCCGCCATGGATTTTGTCGCCAGTGATTTTATCACTGGTAGTGATTTCCTTCTTCGCTGAACTAACGCTAGTAGTTTTTATTTAGCAGCGAAAAATGGTTTCCCGGCAACAAAACCAAAAGCGCTAATATCCTTATCACGAATAACATCAATAGCTTTCATTGATAATTGTTTTGCGATTGGTGCTATTTTTGGAGCCATTCTTGTAAAAAACCCTGCAATGGTATTGTCGAGACCATCTCCATAGTACGCTCTATAAACAGGCAATCGTGAGTTTACTACGTAGGTGATGGATGGTTTATTGTGGTTGTAGTGTATGATCATCTTACTTAAATGACATTTATCTAGTTGCGAAATCCTTTGGATTTTCGACAAAGTCATTAAATTAGCCACTATGATAACCATCCGCTAGCACATCAATGTACTATCGGTATACACCAATATCCATGATACCACCCTCAAATAGTCTCTGCAGATATCAGCTGCCTCATTAATTATTTCCGATGAGTTATTCCCGGCGCGTCTCCCTCCTACGAGAATTTCTAATCGTGATATGTCCCCGAGAATAGTATTAGGACAACGAACAAGAGCACTGCCCAAAACGGAGTTTCAAACAGAGTTTCGAGCTCTATTCTGAGAAAACCCCTCTCCACTACTATAATCAGCTGCACCTTGTGTGTCCTTTCCCCGATCTTGTAAGTATCTAAACAAATTCATCATTAGATTCATCTTGATCAGATGGCATATACAATGATTGCTTATTATCAGACTCCAATAATCTCATACCCATATCTTCATCATCAGGTATTGGTTGCTGTTGAGGTGAAAAAGATATTTTCTTTGAAGTCTGTTGTTTTCTTTTTTGCAATTTTTGCGGTTTTTTGTTGTTGTTTTTAGTTCTTCATATTGATCATTCACTGTACCCACAGCATTGAAATATCCAGTGCATGATGTATTGCCTTGATCAATTCGACTTGTGTTAGTTTTGATTTTGTAAAATACATCAACCCATTGTTTCATATTTTTAATATACCCGTGTTGTTCTGGTTTCAACATATTTTTGTTTTCATAAGTCGCAAGAACAAGCGCAGAAATTTATGCTGGATCAGTCTTATCAATTGCTGCTAACCCCTCCTCATTAAATCGATTACGTAGATCATCTACTATTTTTTCATTGGGGTTTTTTTGGGACCAGGAGGGGGATTTTGTAACAGCGCATATGTTTTTTTCAGTTTCCTATGCTAAGTACTGGTACAGTGTTAGATACGGCTGTAGTAACGGGTTTGAATATTTGTTCAGTTCACGTTGTGAAATTGTGAAATCTGTTTGAAATTTCTGTCTTGCATTTAGCTTGTTTCGAACGGAATCACAAACCGGAATAGATCTCTTAATCGCACCTAATCTTTCGCGTGCTAATTTGGTTGTTAGGGCTTCTTTTACCATTATAAACTAGTATATCATTTAAATTGTAAGTGAAAAATTCGTGGATGCTCACCCACCTCCCGACAGTGTGTTCATTATTTCCTTGCAGTTGATAAATCACCGTGCAAAAAAAATAACACTATTATACCTGTCTTTACAATTTATCTCGGTGATTTAATCACTGGGCCTATATAATTTCAAGTCATGTAATTTATCTAATTGATTTAATCACTGGGGCTATAGAATTGTAGATTACTCACTTGCAAACAGGTATTTTGTACCGTGTGGGCATTGTACATTTACTGTGTTGGGGTAACCAAAGGGTGAAGTGATTTTCATTCTGACTAATGATTTCCCTTATTGTTTCAATTTTGGAGTTCATTGTGCGTTTGATTTCATATTGTTTGCCTCCGACCTTTTCGACCGCATTGAATAGCGGGATATATTTGTTGATCGCGTTACATAATACAAGCGAGTCATTTACCGCGTGCTGAATTCGTTTGATCAACCCATACTCTTTTGCAAGGACGTATTTATTATTCTGGGCGCTATCATCAAGATCTTGAAATTCAGAGAGAATCTGATTACAATCTAATTTATCTGACAATTGTCCTCCTTGATTTTTCTAATTTGAAATCTCGTTTATAATGTCATTCATATTTTCGAAATTCATTATATGATATATTATATATCTGATATATTTTTATATCAAAAACAAAAATAAACAGTAGTTATGATGAGCGGTTATCATTCTCTGGGTCGTTTATTGGCCTTTGTGTCTTTCATAGGTTTCTGTTTCTATAAGAGTTTTCTCTTCTTTCTCTTTGAGATTTATTTCTCTTTGACATTTACTCTTCTTTCTTTCTTTGAGATTTTTCTATCTCTTTGACCCTATGACCGTTTCTTTTAGCCGATAGTTTATTCTGAACCATCCTATTGGGTTACCCTGGTGTGACATAGAGCTTCTTGCATCCATGGCAGTGTTTATTTTCGGGGCGCCCATAGACGACATATCTCCAATGAATTTTCTAAGCGAAACGAAATGTTAGAATAGTCAATTGACTGTCATGTATTTGTTATTGTACACCCCCCCCCCCAAGAATTTAATTTTTCGGGGGTGTAAAATCACGTAAAATCACGTATTTGACGTGACTGGAGGTGTACACGAAGTACGCTTTTGGGCTGGGGCCCCCAAATATAAAGAAAATCATCCAATCGGTACCGTCGACAATAACGCCTGCCTCGAGATTCGAACGCTGGGCCCCAGGGCGAGATTTAACCGCGAATGGAATACGCTAATATTAGTAAACTACAAGTCTATAATATTAAATATGATATAACTGTATCACTTGAAGGGTTTAACGGATGGTGTAAACCAACACAAAAATGACATTCAGTCAGACCATGAGTCATAGAAAAAACCCATTGAGATCCGTGACTACAACAAAGGAGTTATCTCTGTTTCAAAACTACACATTCAAGCCCACAGGAGTTATCCCCTTAATGCTACATATAATAGTACCAAATGAAATTCAGGTATATACGAATTGAATTCTGTTTGTCATTTTTTTTAAAAAAGCGGATTTACTTATATTCTCTGCAACGCGTTGAACAGAAGGCACACAAATATCGAAATACTTTCCAGATTCATTCATTGATTGAAATACTTTTTCTTCGTTAGTTTCTGTATTCAGTGATTTTACAATTCTATTATTTTTCGAGTGTTTTTCAGTCCCTCCCTATTTGGTGTTTTCACTCTGAGTAATAGCTTGTAGATTCTTCAATTTGTTATTTTGGGGACATCCATCAAAATGACCAACCACTAATCCATTCTTGATCAGTCCGTTAAATACCTCATAGGCGAATCTATGATTAAGATATCTTTTCTTTCCAGCACCAAATATAAGAAATCCCATTCCATTGTAAAATCCAAATGGTTTCTTCAGTCTGCGTTTTCTAATAATACCATCACGAGACGCTTCATAATTGGTAACCACGGGATGTGGTTGATATTCTTGGTTCATTTATATACTATAATATTATTTGATTAATTAATTAATTGGTTTAATTATTACTTGAGAATCTTTCAATGTAGTCTTGAAGTGTTCTTATGATTTTGTCCCTGACTCTGTCAGTGATGGAGCCAAAGTCATTGATGGAGTTTTTAACGGAATCTTTGATGGAGTTTTTAACGGAATCTTTGATGGAGTTTTTAACGGAATCTTTGATGGAGTCCTTGACTCGTTTTTCATAATAGCGTTTTAGCTGTCTGTATCGCTTACCACCACAAATGAAACATAACTGCGACATACCACGCACACCTACCCCACATCGTATGCAGGGTAGAGGCCCAAAACTTCCACGACGTACGCTTTGTAAATGATATCCACATAATTCATTTCTGCACGGTTTGTTACAAGCGGTTACTGATCCTATCATAAGCCATTTGCTACGATTCATTATATAATGAATTCTTTATCTAAACGCTTGCTTTAAGTATAATATGGAGAAGTTCGAGAGACTATCGAAATTACGCTTTGATAAAATGCTAAATTCAATCTCGATAGAGTCTCCACTGATGTAAGAAAGGGTCAAATAAGTGATAGAAGCATGTTGGGTAAAATCCGTGATGCATTTAATGAATTCAAGCGCGATGGATCATCCCACTGTTGGTCAACATTTCGAATTGATGGTAGTGTTGATGCTACCATGAACGACGAAATAGCAGCAGTAATAATCTCGCATCTTAGAAAAAAGTATTTTTTAGAGTTAAATTCATTAGCCGTTCAGAAACTGGAAACTGGATTATACGCGACAAATTCGAACCCTTCTTGATTGCTAAAAAAGAACTGTCACAGTGAGTCAGGATTCCAAACCAGAAACGCTGACTGTGATTGACAAACCGTATTACGAGAGATCCTATCATGTAACCGCGGTTGTTTATGGCATCTATCCGTTAATTGATAAACCGATTATTGAGAAATTAAAACCCATAAAACTGTCACCGTTGACTTCGTCAGGGATAAATTGTGTAGCAGAACGAATAATAGAGCATTTTACAAATGCGTTGCATGGAAACAAATTGACGGATCTAAGACGTAAAGAAATAAACGAATGGTAATTAACAGTGAAGGAGAATGGGGCAACAATTCAAAATGTGGCCGTATTAGAACGGATACTAAAATTCCCAATAACCGTAGAGACTGCAACAGGCGAGATATTATATAAACTGAAATATAAATCGAGAGGACCTCCAATCAAAATTATTGACCATAATGCACACGCGTCGACCTCCGCAGTAACAATATTTCCGCGTGATAGAACCATAAAATATCTACCCGTGGAATTCTCGGAAGAAAAAGTCTCTGAGGAGAAATTATTTGATTTTATTTACAAGTTAAGTAAAAACGATCCTGTGTCAGTGTGGTTACTTCACAGTTTTGAAGACGAAGAGGGCAAATTCGATCAATTTATAAGACCCAACGGCGAAATATACCATACTGAAGCCCTCCATGACGAGATGAAAAAACTAGCTCGTGGTTTTTCAACGGAACACGACGAACAATTACTAACAAACTGTTTTACAATTCCGTCAGTTGCAGCTCATTTTGCGAGAAAGAAAAACATGTGGAAACCAACAAGAGCCTAATTTCTATCAGTTATCAAATCAAGAAGCATCGAATACGGCCATGGTGGATTATGGAATACAAAATATGACCCCAAAATTATTATTTCGGTTGATATTATTTCGTGTTATCCAGGGTGTTTTCTCGGATATGGAGAGTGCTCTGAGTACGTTAAAAGATTTGGACATTTCACACACGAAATGACCCGTGTTGCGATTAATGGACCACTGCCCGGATTCGCTCGTATGATATCATTTGAATTGGCTAAAGGACTTCATCCGTGCTGTTATGTTTGGTTTGGTAGACACATCTCTGAAAAACACTGGATGCCAATAGTGTTATTACGGTATATGATCGATTCTAAGATACTGATTTCGCTGATTGTCAGTGAAGAGATTATATCATATCATACAAACTGAAGTCTCGTTACCACAACTCGATAGTCTAAATAGCATAATCAGCGAAAAGAAAAAACAATTTCCTGATCTCGACAAGGAATATATCGTTAGGTGGTCCAAAGAGATCTTTGAAGTTAGAAATAAACAAGCAAAAGATCTCGGTAGACGAATAATTGGTAAATTCACCCAAGGTGGAAAACAAATACGATCACAAACGATATTCTTCGCGGTTGATTATAGATGATGTTGAATACGCTTTTATAATCGCAGATGCAACATCTAGAGGAATATATGTCAATTGTAAAGACTCTTTCTTGTCCGATGGAACAAAATTCATTACAATTGTTACTTACAACGATGGATATAATCTTCAATACACGTATTTAAGGGCTTCTATGCTAGCTTATGCTTCTATCAATTTACCTTCAATGAGAAATAGATTTCCTGAATCCGCAGTTAGAGTCGCCACAGATTCATTTTATATAGATATAAAACATAAAGAAGCAGTGGCTGAATTTACAAATTCCGACGAGTGTTCGTTATCATGGAGAATTAAAAAGGAATTATTTTGTGATTACTCTAAATCAGCAGATGTTACGATGGAAAATAATTACTTGACAAATAATCATATATCAGAACTATCTAATGCACCTTTGATATCCGATCCAATATGCAGGTATAAAACCAGTTATTTAAACGGTTGTGGTGGGTTAGGGAAGACGACTCATGCGACTGAAATATTTCAAGGGAAATCAAACATGACTGCTAACATCATAGCACAGACTTGCAAGAGAGATGAAACTGCGAGGTATTAATATTTGTACTTATCACAGTTTCTTTCGATGGAAAGGTAACGAATGGACGCTTGATCGAATGAGTGGTAAATATATTCCTGAAATCATTTTTTGGGATGTGATATGCACAGTGTCGTTAGATGTATTACAACAATTTCTCGATTGGTTATTGTAATTGAATACAAAAGTGATAATGTGTGGCGATTACAGTCAACCACCACCATTTGTCGGTTTGTCTCCACATATTTGGTTGAAAATTTTTGTAGACTATTATGAAGAAATTTGTACTGATCATAGATCACTTGATAATGAATGACGCGAGTTCAAGAAACTAATCAGATTACAACCAGATAGAATCCAGTGTGAAATAGCACGTAAGATAATTTCAGAAACCCCATTAAATGATTTCTTGGAAGCGTGGAGACCAAACGATTTGATAGTGGCAAGTAGAAAGATAGTCAGAGAAACACTTCAGATGAAGTTATTTAAGACGCATAAGGACAAATTTGCAACACTTCAAGTGCCACTGTGTTATAGGCCTTCGGATACACAAAGATAAAATATCGAAGTTGATATTCCAGGACAAAGTGAAAAGCAGATTATCAAGTTAAATGATATTGTGTTGGTTGATATCGGTGTTGTCGAAGATGCATTGCGTGTTTAAAATCCCCATGGAAGCTAGGATACGCAGCGACGATACAGTCTTCGCAGGGATTGACTATATCAGATACAACTGTTTGGATCGTAAAAGACCGCATCGAGTGGTCAAATCTCGTTTACTTAGCAGTGTACAGAGTACGAAGAATTAATTAACTTTGAAGAGTTGTTTTAGATGATAATGACACCACAATCAGTGATATTGTCAGCGATGCCATAATCAGAAAAAAAAACTCTCTGGCTGTAAACAGCAGGATAAAAAAAATACCAGAAAATTTGATATTGATGCTGAAGATATAATTACGCTAAAACAACAACATAATAATCATTGCGCGAGTTGTAATTATATAATGCGTTGGTATTGGTCGGATAAGGATCCTCGCCAATTTACCGTTGACAGAAAAAATAGCAACGTACCAGAGATAATTTGATGTTAACTTCTCTTGAGTGCAACAGACGCAGAGGTGCTAGTTAAGACCACGCGGTGGTAATTGAGTATCCTCGGGTATCACTTGTAGTTGTTCCCGTGTAAACCCACGCTGAGGAGTAGTTTAGTCTAATTTATAGATTGCTGGTCTACCCGTGGATCTCGTTATACTAGATATTTTATGTGCGGTGACACTCCAATAAAGGATCAGTAGCTCTTTTTTAAACCTTCGAGCTTTCCTGGTTCATATAAATATCTAACAGTCACATTTCCTAGTATTGGTTGTTTTGAAAAATCATTTTGCGGTATTATGGGTATATACTTTTTCAATCGCGTTTTTAGGTCTCATATTAATTGTTCGAGTAATCTCATTATTTAGCGCGGTAATTACACACGGTAATATCTTGACCCATTCTCGGGATCGTTTATCCTGAATAAATTCCTTCGCGTATTGATATACAAATAACCGCTCAGCAAGTGTCCGATTAAATCGTTCAACAATTGTCTGATCGCGATGTAGTGCAGTCTGTCCTCGTCTGATGGTGACATTATGATGCTTCATTGTTGATAACTCTGCACCCTGAAATAACTTGCCAGTATCAACTATCAACTGTAATAGATTTGGACACTGCAGAAGACCCTGCCGATAAATAATTCAAACGCAGAAGCGGCTTAAGTTGATGATCTCGTCTTTAGCGGTTCTGATTGTTTGTATCTACTCGCAACATCAACTATGGTTAGCGCATACTTGTAAACACCGTCATGCGGCAGAAATTATATATCAGCTTGATGAACCTAATTAGGGACGCTGACATCAAAATGCGAGAAGTTAATTTGTTTAGGCGGTGGTAGATAAATTTGCCATATCGCCTATTGGGATAACCCATCCGCTGCAGTGGTATGTTTAACCTTTGCGGCGCTAGCGCGTTTACCGATTGCTGCTTTACCCCTCCAGTATCCTCTTGGGGAATAATAAATAGATTATATCATGTTATTAATTACCAGCACCCAGCATTAATTTACTTCTCATTGCCAATTTTATCAACCATGAAGCCAACTTTTCTTTGAAGGATTTATCAATGATAGAATTTAAGGCATGAATCAATTTCACATCTGCGATATGTCTCTGTTGCAGATTACTGCTTTTATTAGTAACACCATGAGCATGACATACCTTATCAATAACGTTTATTGGAAATTTACCGGGTTTGGGTTGGTTTTGATCATCGAGTCGGATGTCGAGTCTGGTTCCAGGTCCACAATAACTATACTCTGGAAAGTGTTTTTCTCCTGAATATTTTGCCCAAGGTGTTCCCGCTAATTTTACTAACTTGGCTGCAATATCACCTCCTCGTTTTTTTTAAAAATCTTTAGAAACAAATCGAAATTTGTTTGGTTCCAAATTGTACACACTTATCAGCAAGTGCTGATCTTTTATTTTTATTTGTAATCGTCGTCAAGTCATTTTTGCTAGTACGCTTCTTACCTTTCATACAATATAGATCCATAATTTATTTATAATAACATGAATGTAAGTTAGTTTCGGCGACAAAAACACGAGAGCCTGTTAAACATCATTCAGCGCTACCAAATTCTATACGTATGATTATAATCGGACCATCTGGAAGCGCCAAGACGCAGTTGTTACTTAATTTTGATAACAAGATAGATGAAATTTGATAAATTATATTTGGTAGACCCAAGTGTAGACGATCAGCGATGTTGCGAGGTGTTCAAGGATTTTAACAAGAAAGCAAATTCGGAAATCGATGAGGACATTATTGAGTTTATAACCGATATCGAGGAAGCACCGAGCATTCATGTTATTGATGGGAGTATTAACAATTAGTTGTATATAATGATTTCATGACAACGAAAAGAATCCAGCTAGGATATTTTCCAGAGGTAGGCATACAAATACTGATGTGATATATGTCACTAAACGATACACTCAAATACCAAAAGTTATCAGAGATAACTGCAATATTCTTGCTGTATTTAATGGAGTTGGCACACATACGCTACGAAATATTTGGTAAACATGGTGCGGTGGTGATACGGATTATAATATCTTTAGACATTTGTTTACTCAAGCTCAGTCAATCCCACATGAATTTATAACGATAAATTTGCATGACCCTAAGTCAAGATATCGTATCGGACTTGATCAAATATTCTGTTGAAACAATTCGTCTCCACAATGCAATCAGCGCCGGGTCTGTAGCGTGAGAAACCGTAACAATTTCTCTTCTTTTTTGTCTGCCTTAATTGGTTTCGGTTTGCAATTCTTTAGGACTTTGTCTGAAATAGTTTCGGTTTGTCTGAAATAGTTTCGGTCTGTTCGCCCCCTCTTTAGTGTAAAATGGAAAACCACATGCAGCCCTTTAATTGAAAAATTAAGTCTCCGTGGAAGGCTTATTTCGGCTTGAAATCTTGGTCTGTTCGCCCCATCTGCTGCTGTGGGTTATATATACCTTTGTGTTTGCTATTTATTGGAGAGAATTGCTAAAGTTCTCAAATATCGGGCAACTGGAACTACGACCCATTGGTAAACATTTGTAAAAATAGTACATGTTCTGCCTCAAAAAGCCAAACCGATGATATTGCATGGGAAAAATCGGAAGAATACGGAAAGCACTATATATGTCTGTTTTTGCAATAAAACACCCCACCCTAAACTTAGCTGTTTTATGGTGTGATGGCATTATCAATGCCTTCATAATATTTTGCTGATTATTGAGTTGGAATCCCAACGTTAACCGACTCGCCTGTTTGGAAGGAAAAATTATGAATTAGTCTGAAAGATTAAGGAATTGAATTTTCGACTAGACCAAGGGGTGAAATGTCTCAATTAGGAAATGGGTTTGTACGAAAAGACTATGTGAAACGATCTGCTGACAATTCTTACTGTATCTTTCCTTCAATAAATTAATTTGAGCTGATTTCAGATTATTACATACATGCTTTTGCAATGTCCCTTTAAACCCCACATCAAAAGCCTTTCAAAACCTACAACAAGGTATTCCTTTGTGATAGTGTTGCACTCATGGAGCCATTATTGCAAGCGGTCTGTTCGTACAGGGGTAGGAGAAGGATTAGCCCTATTTGCGTTAGGTTTCTTGTAGTTCGTGTCAGTGTTTTGAGGTTGGGCGGATCGTTGGAAACATACATAAAAAACGGTTTTCAGGTATCTGCGGTTATTGACTGTATTGTGAAAGTACCCTGACTATCAGTATTTTTTCTCAATGAGGTTATATTTTTTCAATTTGGCGCATGCGTTGGCGCAGTTAATGTATTATTTCACTAATCGCCCTTTTCAGGTATGTTACATTATATTGTCAAATATATTGCCTATTCACTGATATAAAATACATTTCTATGTCACGTCTCTTTTTAGCTCTATATACATCATCGATTGTACCATATGAATATATAGAACTGAGAGCTGAAGACATACAAATTTGTGATAATCTTTAATGTTGAATTTTCCGAAACATAGATCACGTTATTTAAGTAGAATCTCGTAAAAAAGCATACGCAGGTTATTGTATTTTGTCATCAACCTTTCGTAAGAAATTGTCAGAATATCATTCTTCAAAATATAAATGATTCAGACAAACCCTACGAGCTACAATTTCTGTAATCTGGCAGTTTATAGTGATATCAAGACATGTATCATGATGTCCCACCATATGCATTACCCTGATGAAAACTGACCAGCCGCTAGTACCATTCTTAAGTCTTTATTATCACTCAGTCGGTGTTCGACACCACATCCTTCCGTATCCGACTAGGCCACCAGAGTTGTCGAATCCGAATCTTTCTAAACAGTTATATGGTCAATCGTCATGATTAATTCTGAATTATTGAGTGAAACATTAACCAATAATTCACAATTCACATCTCCGAAAAAAGGGCTAGAAAAACTAAGACGTACACTAATATTCATTTATTGTTCGATTTGAACATCAGAGGTGAATACAAACTTCTAAATAGCCTTTTAACTATAAAAACCCTTAGCAAGTGTTTGTCCTCCGATCACTTTATTAGTACCAATACTTTGCCGATGGTAACAAAAGGGCACTAGTCTCTGTTTTTATTTGAGATGATAGAAGAAATCTGATGTACGACAAAAAGCTATGCAATGAATATTATCCTAGCATCCATTTTAAAACCTTCATGTCAATTAATACAATTTGTACCGGATGTTTATATATGCATCTGAAAATTGCCCGATTTAGCTAGTTTTAATCGTGCAAATGTCAGTTTGGGAGATAAAACCTTTCAGCTAATCCAGCTATCCTTAATATTATTGCATTCTTACCCACGTATCCGATTAAAGTTCCTTGTTTAGAAATTTCCTTGATAACCAGTTTTTTGTTTGTTCATTTTTTGGTTTGCTCGTTTTGCTTTTGTTTTTTGCTCTAGACATATGTTTACTTTGGAACAAACGAAATTTGTATGTAACCAAGAGTCGATCACTAGACCTGGAATGGCCGAGGTACAAGCTTGTCTAAACCAGTCTAAACCAGTCTCTGGCATAAAACCACATAACTTCCTTGCTGATATCAATGCATTTTAGTCAGTACTTTAAAAGCGTACCTATCATCGTCACCAGCGGAAGACCAAGTTATACAGCATAACCATTAGACGTGGGCGTTTCATATGGAAAAGAACATACTGCAAACATAAGTTAGAACTTAAAGCCGAATTTAAATCAACGTAATTCTGCGATGTGGTTCAAAGAAATATTAATTCCTTCTTTGTTGGGTTTTATTTTGCTTCCAAAAGCAGTCATAGGAACGTGGTCAGGGTGAGTACGCAAAATTCAGAATCTTTTTTTAAAAAAATGTGAGGTATATAAAGAATCCTAGTAACATTTCTTTACTAAATTATGTATAGCTTTTGTTCGATTTATTGTTGTAGCAGAAAAGATGTATAAACCGTATACTTTCAGCTATGACAGAAATTGCTTAAGCAATCAAAGCGGGACAAAGGATTATTCAGACTGAATTGTTTGCGATTATAGTAATTATCTGTTGCTGCATTATACATTGGTTTTGTTTTTGCTGCTTATTCACGTTTTTTAATTGTATGTTTTTCTTTATATGCATGAAGCGTGTAACACTGAATTATAAGCCGTTCCAGAGATAGTTGATAATAATAGGTATTTACATTTCTCCAATTCTTATGCCAAAGTAAAAATAAATATTTTATTAATAACTATAAGTATTTATATCATCGTCACTAGGTACCTCACTAGCTATAGAACATGCACGTTCGACGTGAACGTCTCATATAGTAGTGAGAATATTAAACAAAGACCAGATTCAATTTTAAGAACTATTTCAAACATGCTTTACTATGTGGTTCAAATATTATATTGGTTTCATCCTTTTCTGGACTTCCAGTTCCCATCTCTAAGTCGTTTTCAGGCCGAGTAAACACATGTTCGTATGTAACCCTTTTGTGCTTAAATAAAATCAGTATATGATTATTAGAGGCAACGCGTATGTAACTAAGACATTATGTTTGGTTCCAACAACATTGACAACAACTAAGAAGTAAATATAGTAACTACTATTTACAATAGTGAACGTAATATTTGTTGCTATTGATATTAGTGTTCTCAGTATTATGGTTGCAAACAGAATAACACATAATACTTGCAGATGGACTTGTTAACAACATTGTTTTACTTTTGGGGTTGAGTGTTGATTTGTTTTGCTTTCGGAGGTTTTGATGAGACAGTATACGTACTATATCAGCATTAATAATGGGAAGCACGATAAGGTTTGTAAGTGCCTTAAATTTGTTAAGGCAGACATTTTATGCTATTTGACTGATTTAACAAGATAGAATATGGTGAAAGAAAAAGAATAACATTGATACTTTGAAAACAAGGTCAGAATGTCGATTGAAAAAAAAGAGTTTAGAGTTTTAGAGAGGTACATCACGTGCTTTTTTATTTTTAATACAGCACACAACATCAATTATACTGATAATTTACCTATTTCTGAACATACGGAAACGCTTGACCTAATAATAAAACTCATAGTAAGCGACAAATTAACGGTGTTAACAACATTTAACCACCTCTACCGACCAACTATGCAGACAATGACGAAAACTCCATCCGACCAAAGCAGTCATTGCTACCTACTAACACGTGGATAATGATGCAATAATATTTAGGATATCTAAATTAGCTGAAGGTTTTATCTACCAATCTGACACTTACTGACTCCACCGTTCTGGCTTGACCCCCTACCCCACCTCTCTGACTAATATATTGTCTTACTGACCAACACTTCATCTACGTTGCAGGATACCGTCTTAGTGGCTATTACCCACACATTTGGTCGAATACCACAATGGGAATTAAATATAAAGACCATAGCATCCTTTTATAGACAATGAACGATTATGGAAAAACAGAACATTACCCCAGAAAATGTCAGACTTGGATATCTTTATGTTATCTAGCACACGTGTTAATGTTCTTCAACCCTGACGTGAACAAACATTTACACTTTTACGATTTCTAATGTCAGTGTTACCTAGAGCTACATCGTTGTTTGAAATGTAATAGTTTAGTTTCGCTCTCAGCAGATTTGACGATGTCAGTAAAATGTTACTCACCAGAATGCTCTTTTGCGTCAGAATAGCGCGAAGCGTAGCATCAGTGTCATACAAAATCAGAATTAGCAAAAAATAAATGTTCTTTTTCCTGTAGACTGTTAAACGTATATTTAGTTTTACGACTGAGAACCGCTACAGCAAACGATTAACATAATGTACGGTATTGATTTGCTTTCAAAGAAAGCGAGAATCACTGTGCGATAATGATACCATATAGTGTAATGTTCTTAGCTTTCAAAACCTCCTTTCAAACGAATGAAAACATACACAGTCCGCTTACATGACTGATTGTCCCAATCAGGAGACCACCAGTGTTTCCTTCCGTTTCTTAAAACTGTAATGGTGCGTTTTGTGCTTGGGGAGAATATAACTGCGAATGAAAAACTGCATTTTACCATCTATCGAACATGTACTGGAGATAAATATGGAAGATGAGATAAATTGTAAATGAAAGTCGTATCGTTAAACCTTTCGACCACTCTAATATCTAAGATGATAACTAATAACCTTCAAGATATTATCGATCGGCATCACAAATTTCCGCAGTAAGAACGTGCCAACAATGAGCCACGCTTTTCTCGATCAAGGAATACATTATAGATGCTTGTATGAGTTTTCTATCACGGTGATGTGGTTAGTGTCATATGCTTTATCTGCTTGGGAAATGGACGCACTCGCCCATACACGAGTCTCCTGCTGACTTGCATGTAGGCGTTGGTTAGCCCACTGCTAAGGGAGTAATCCTTATAAATAAATGCCGAGTGGACACCCTAAGGCAGCTGGACGATATATTACACCCATTTGTGTCAACTCCTGGGTCTGGAGAGGGATGGTCTCCGCCAGAAGACTTTTACTCAAGACACTGATATTGCTGGACAAATCTGTAGTTACCATACCTTATCGGTCGTCGCAAGGGCAAATACGAACTGCGCCTGCCGTTGTCCATGAGGATGGATGTGACAAGTGCGCTTATGGTACTTAGCATAAAATCAACGCGATGCAGACCA
Source organism: Unio delphinus (assembly GCA_029339505.1). Taxonomy (NCBI): domain Eukaryota; kingdom Metazoa; phylum Mollusca; class Bivalvia; order Unionida; family Unionidae; genus Unio; species Unio delphinus. The sequence goes on along the minus strand of JAQISU010000003.1, from coordinate 3,135,299 downwards.
TTATAAATCTGGCGCAGATTGGAAGACTCCAAGAGTTGACACATGAGCTGGAACACTACAAATGGCACATTCTGGGACTCTATGAAGGAAGATGGAAAGCCCTAGGAGAACACCAAACTGAAGATGGGCATATATTATACTATAATAGAGAGTTGAACAAGTCCGTAAAGAGTGTAAGTTTTCTTGTAAACAAAGCCATCAAAGGATGTGTGCTTTAATGCCGACCCATATCTAGCAGAATCATCTACATTCATCTGAAATTATTTCCCTTTAACATAACAGTTATTTAAGTGTATACTCAACTAACGATCATAATGATGATGAAATGGAAGAGTTTTACAACAATCTCTAGGGTGTTCTGAACATGGTCCGTAAAAACACACTTCATCATCCAAGTAGACTGGAATGGCAAAGTTGACTAAGATGCTCTAAAACACTGGTATGATAATTGTGGACCTTCTTGCAATGAGCTTACCAAATGAATGAGCGAGACAGCTGCTCTATTTCGCAAGCTGCAAAGATTTGGTACTGACCAGATCGACTGCATAAAGGTTCATAGCCGTTACCGATCTTCCATCAATAGAGCAAAAGCAACGGCGTTCCTAAGTGCTGATGTTTGCAGTGATCACGACCATGTGATTATGAACTTCGAAGTGAGGGTGACGAAACTTAACAAGCCAACGAACATCAAGCTTAAATTCAACCTTGAACAACTAACATCTGCGAGTCATTACAAACCAAAATCAAAAGGAAAAGTTGTTCCACTCATTGTGATGAATCTTGATGTTAAAGTGCTGACAGACAATTTCAGCACAGTCATGGCAACAGCTGCCAAGGACATCTTTGGCCTCCATTCCCCAAAGAAAAGAAAATTATAGAAGTATCAGTTTGATCAACCATGCTAGTAAGGTAATGCTGAAAATCTTCTTGAAGAGACTGAAACCACAAGCAAAAAAATATTTTCTGAAAAAAAGGCAGGGTTTGGGAGTGGAAGAAGCACGACAGAACAAATATTCAATCTCATGGTTCTGTGTGAAAAGTACTAACATCATCAATAAGACATACATCACGTTTTCATAGATTTCAAAAAGGTTTATGACAGAGTGTGGCAAGAGACATTGTGGGCCACAACTAAGAAGTACAACATGGGTCAAATGTTGACCAGTAAAATCAAGCAGCTGTAAGCTAAGGATAACAGTGAAGTAATTAACATCTACGTAGAGCTCACCATCAGCAAAGCTCTGGAAAACCTTTGTGTGAAAATCAGCATTGGAGGGCGTAACATCAGCATCCACCTCGTTGCAGATGACATTCATGGGCGTGCATGGAGTGACAACAAGCTTGCTACCTTAGTAAATTATCTGGTTGAAACATCTTCCAGATCTGACATGGAGATAAACGACGAGAAGACAAAGATGATGATAAATTGTGGCAAACAAATCTCAGCCAATATTAAAGTCAGAGGACAAGAACTGGAAACAGTGACTCAGTTTTAATGCCATGGTTCCATAATCACCGAAAGGGGATCAAGGGCAGCATCTTTGTCATAAGCAAAAACAAACCCTGGTAGATTTGTCAAAGCTAGGACCAATCTGGAGAGACAAGAATATATGTTTGAAAACTAAGTTAGACTATTGAGAGAACTAGTCATCTCAATCTTTCTGTTTTCATGTAAGGCCCGAACCATGACAGTATAATTACTACGAAGATACCAGGCACTTTCAATGAGATGATACAGAACAATCCTTCGCATCTCCTATTTGGACCACATCACAAATGAAGAAGTGCATAACATCACCAGGCGCAATGTAGGAAAATATGAGTAGCTCCCCACCACCGTGAAAAAGAGAAACATTAAATGGTATGGCCATTTCACTAGAGCATATATATAGCACAAACTATTCGAGAGATAACATACTCAAACCATAGACGATCTTTTATGTAATCGACAGTAATCGGCTCACCAACAATTATGTTTTAAACATTTCAGATTTTCCCAGCGGAGAAAAAGGAACTGAGTCATTGTCGTATATATAGTCAGCACATGTCCCTGATTAACGTTTCTATGTACGCATACCATTACCATTGCCATGATTCAAATAAGTATATTCAGCTAGTGAATTTATTCGATCAATTAGTATGTTTTTGGCATAATATCAAAAGCGGGTTTGTGTAAACATACTGAAATAGTTCTAGATAAAGCAATTCTGGAACGATTTAAATGAACATTTGCAGAACTTTCTCTGACGATCAATGAGCACGAGTATTAATAAAAAGAGAGTACAGGTATCTCACGAATGGGATACACGACTTTCATTCGCCGTTCAAGCACTAAATATTGAAACCAAACATGCAATTGGATTAAAACCAGTTAATGCGATTCGACACAAGTGTGTGAGTGTGTGTGTTTGTGTGTGTATAGATAAATAGATCTATGTGTGTATGCCAAGGGAATCAGAAGGATGGAACGTCACATTACTGAACAAAACATTATCCACATATTTATTTAAAATATCAGATTATATTGACTTTTCAAAACAATCAAAGCATATTTATTTGGCACCCGTGAATGAAATAGAAGCAAGCCAACGAATCCGACTATTTTATGTAATGTGTTCATGCACATGTAGTAGAGGCGTGTAAGTTGTTGTCAGAATGAAAGTGAATGAAAACCATGGTTCTGTATTATTAAATTAGATTGTAACCTTAAATGTGGATACACCACCCTACTCATTCAGACATAGATATTTCCGAGAGGAACATAGAAAATGAAATGACAGAATTGCCTACGTTACTCGTGCAAATGTTACAAAGTCTCGGAATATGGGAACATATTTAAAACAAAGACAAACGTTATGCTTGACACTGGCAATTCCTGAAACTTTGCATCGAACAATAAAGCTATTAGTGAACCAGTCATATGATATTTTTTACAGCATAACATAACTATATGGGAAAAGTCTACAGACTAAACTTGCTAAGAAAATGAACATCGGGACTTAGTGTATAAGACAGAATTTGTTTGACGCTGAAACCACGGTAAACAGAAATATCAGTAAATAGAGCATGCTGCATTTCTGGCAGCCACTTAAGGTGAGTGGAGCAAAGAAAACAATGTCCAGCATCAAAGAAAAAATTAATGTTAATCAAAATTAAGCCGATTAATTACGAGGGTCTTGGGCAGTAGAGCACCTTCATGATCCCAGGTAGTTAGGACATATCCAGCATGTATGTAGATTGGGAAGAAACTTTAAAACGGTGCGAGTACTTCCTGAATGCGATATTGGTATTCCGGAGCTGATAAGGGTACCCTGATATTCACATGTGGGTGAAGAAAGCAGTTCAATACAGATTAGTCCTGGTTGGGGGAATAATATCCGAGCAAAGTACAGTCGATGCCCAGGGCTCTAGGTCTGTAAAACCCACGAGAGCTGGAAGAGAAAGTATCATACCCGGTATAATGTCGATCTTAGAAAAGTGATTGAAGGGTTACAAAGCTGAGACCCTTTTTGCATAACCCTATCTAATTCGTAATTGCATCTGAAAGGGCCAAGTTGATTATTGAAACTGGGGGAGATATCTTGGTCCAAGTGTCAAACGTGAATACTTTATACAGCGTCTAAGAAAGGTTATATATGGTTTGTGTACCTGGGTGTAGGATGATTTTAAGCGAATGGTTAAGCGCACTAGCTGGGCAAGGTTGAAAAACGCGGAATGCGATTCGGGTGTGAGTTCTCATAGGGAGCCATAGCGTGAAATGTCGAAACCTGTTGGCTAGAAAGGGCATCGGCGAGTTTGTTAAGCATACCCTGCATATGTTTTGCCCTCAACACGATATTTAATTTAAGGCAAGAGAGGACAAATGTGCGAATGAAATGCATGCTTTGTGTGTCCTTAGAGGCTTGATTGTCTGTATTTAAATATATGCATTTATTGAATAAGTGTTTTCCCCAGACTTCAACTGCCAGAACGATGTCGTAGAATTCTAAAAGCGTCATATTTTGGTATGCCCATATCTATCCTGAATGCATATAACTAGTGTGTGCTTAGGATGGCACCATATCCGACTGAGACTGAAGGATATGTGTACAAGTGCAACGTGTCAGAAGTCAGTCATATGTCAGGTAAAAGTACTGATCTATGTGATGACATTATCAATGCCTTCATAATGTACTGCTGATTATTGAGTTGGAATCCCACCGTTAGCCGACTCGCAAGGTTTGAAGGAAAGGTGATGAATTTGTCTGAAAGACTAAGGCATTGCCTTTTCGACTAGACCCAGGGTGGAAATGTGTAAATTAGGAAATGGCTTTGTACGAAAAGACTATGTGAAGCAATATGCTAATAATTCTTACTGTATCTTTTCTTCAGTAATTTGGGTTTTAATTTGAGTTGATTTCAGATTATTACGTACGTGTGTTCGCAATGTCCCTATAAACCCCACATCGAATGCCTTTTAAAACCTACAACAAGGTATTCCTTTGTGGCAGTGTTGCACTCATGGAGCCATTATTGCACGCGGTCAGTTCTGACCGGGGTAGGGAAAAGATCAACACTATTTGCGATAGGTTTCTTGCAGTTCGTGTCAGTGTTTTGAGGTTGGGTGGATCGTTGGAAACATACATAAAAACGGTTTTCAGGTATCTGCGGTTATTGATTGTATTGTGAAAGTACCATGACTATCAGTTTTTATTCTCAATAAGGTTATATTTTTTTAATTTGGCGCATGCATAAGCGCAGTCAGTGTATTATTTCACTAATCGCCCTTTTCAGGTATGTTACATTATATTATCTAATATATTGCCTATTCACTGATATAAAATACTATTCTATGGCGCGTCTCTGTTTTGCTCTGTATATATCATCGCTTAAACCAAATAAATATATAGAACTGAAAGCTGAAGAATAGAACTGAAAGCTGAAGACATAAATTATGTTATAATCTTTTTATGTTGAATTTTCCGAAACATAGATCACGTAATTTAAGTATAAACTCGTAAAAAGGCATATGCAGGTTATTGTATATTGTCATCAACCTTTCACAACAAATTGACAGAATATCATTCTTCAAAACATAAATGATTCAGATAAACCCTACGAGCTACAATTTCTGCAATCTGGCAGTTCATAGTGATATCGAGACATGTATCATGATGTCCCATCCATATACATTATACTGATGAAAGCTGACCAGCCGCTATTACCATTCTTAAGTCTTTATTATCACTCGGTCAGTGTTCGGCACCACATCCTTCCATATCCGAGGCGGACGCTTTATCGACTCGGCCACCAGAGTTGTCGAACCCGATTCTTTCTAAAATGTATATGGTGAAACCGTCATTACTAATTCTGAATTAATGAGAGAAACATTAACCAATGATTCTTAATTCACATCTCAGAATAATGGGCTAGAAAAACTAAGACGTACAATAATATTCATTTAATGTACGATTTAAACATCATAGGTGAATACAAACTTCTAAACAGCCTTTTAAATATAAAAACCCATAGCAAGTGTTTGTCCTCCGATCGCTATACGAGTACCAATTCTTTACCGATGGTAACAAAAGGGCACTAATCTCTGTTTTTATTTTAGATGATAGATGAAATTTTATGTCCGACAAAAAGCTATTCAATGACTATTATCCTAACCTTCATTATAAAACCTACTAGTCAAGTATTACAACTTGTACAGGATGTTTATATATGTATCTGAAAATGGCCCGATTTAGCTAGTTTTAGTCATGCAGATGTCACTTTGGCAGATAAAACCTTTCAGCTAATCCAACTATCCTTAATATTATTGCATTCTTACCCACGTATCCGATTAAAGTTCCTTGTTTAGAAATTTCCTTGATAACCAGTTTTTCGTTTGTTCATTTTTTGGTTTGCTCGTTTTGCTTTTGTTTGTTGCTCTAGACATATGTTTACTTTGGAGCAAAGAAAACTTGTGTAATTTGTATGTAACCAAGAGTCGATCGCTAGACCTTGAATGGCCTATGTACAAGCTTGTCTAAACCAGTCTCTTCAACGAAACAGCCTAATTTCCTTGATGATATCAATGAATTTTAATCAGAACTTCAAAAGTGTGTATATCATCGGCACCAGCAGCAGACCTAGTTCTAGAGCATAAACATTAGACGTGTGCGTTTCAGATGGCAAATAACATACTGCAAACATAAGTTAGAGCTTAAAGCCGAATTTAAATCAACGTAATTATGCGATGTGGTTCAAAGAAGTAATTATTGCTTCTTTGTTGGGTCTTATTTTATTTTCAAAAGCTGTCATAGGAATGTGGACAGGGTGAGTAAGCAAAAACTTGATAATCCAGCTTCTCATGAACAAATCTGTAAGAACTGTATGAATCTTAGTAACAGTTCTTTACTAAATTAGGTATGGTATTTGTTCGTATTTAATGCTGTAGCAGAAAATATCTCCAGACTGTACACTTTCAGCTGTGACAGAAATTGAGGAAACAGTCAAAGCGGGACTAAGGATTATTTAGATTAAATTGTTTGCGGTTATGGTAATTATCTGTTGCTGCATTATACATTGTTTATCTTTGTGTTCTGCTTATTCAACTATTTGAATGGTATGTTTTGCTTTATATGTATGAAGCATGTAACACGGAATTATAATCCGTTCCAAAGATAGTTTATTATAAAAGGTATTTTCATTTCTCCAGTTCTTATGCCAAAGTACGTCACCCAAAGCCTTAATTATCTTGGTTAATGACATCTCATAGACAACTTTGATGAAGATTCGTCATTGAGGAGCTTAAGTAGATTAAACATGAATTGTCCAAGACGAATGTAATTATGCAAGTCACAAAACTTAAAAAACATCCGCATTTATTAAAATCATTAAACATACTCTTTTCATTGCCATCATCTCGAACATTTGCTTTCTTTTAAAACTGCACTTATGGCCAATTTGCAATGACTTATAGTCTGTTATAAATATGCCGCAAAACGAACTTCAGTATAACAAACATATAAAGGAGTTTAAATGTATTTTATTTTAGCGCACGCTGTGTATTTTAAATTCGGATATGTTGCTTTTCATTGAGTTGGAAAGGAATTAAAAAGTATTTCAAAGTATTGTTTCACCTTCGATTACGTATTTCAACTATACATGCATTAGTTCACAAATACATTGGCACAATACATGATTCCGTGACCGTTTTAAAGTCAGATATTTTGTATTGACACTACTCATCAATGACAAATTTGATCATGCACAGCGTGTTCGTATACTTACACGTACAAATGTCATCAAACACGTTTTGATCTAATCAAGTCGATGACAAATAATAACTTTTCACAGACCTGACTATTCTTTTCTGATTTTCAACGAATACCACAACGTTCATAAATTTGACTTTGTATTCAGAAGTGCTTTGACTACATGAAAAGAATGAATATTACAAGTGCCGTATTGACAGATCTTCTAGGGACAAATGGAATTCTCATGTTAGAAACGACCAAAGCTTTATATTAGTCTCACCTACATGCGAACGGAAGTGGTAAGCAAACAGTGGACATAAGAGGACCAGTAACAGCTTGGTGACATCATGGTACAGCTTGCATATTTCCCAAAGACTATAAGCCAGAAAGTTTTAAACAAAACATTTCCTTTTAAAACATGTATCTATATACCTGCTTTTCCTCTATTTTATAAAAATTCATTCGGTTTGTAATTCTAATCAGATGACTGCAGTAAACGATCGATATACAGTCCGCTCTGTAGAAGCCATGTTGCGCAAAGAGAGTTACAAGTTTTATTTGCGAATGCAAATTATATTAGTCCAAGCAATCCTTAGTCATACATACATACATACATACATACATACATACATACATACATACATACATACATACATGTTTTTGTTGTGTTTTTTTTTTTCATGTCAATCACTGATCATGTAACAGCGTTGGATTTGAAGCACTTGATCATTGCAGGCAGTGACGATCCTCCAATAGACCAATCATTCAATTACTAAGCTTTTTCCTCTTATCTTCTAGAACACTGCCCTAAGTTTTAAAGATGATATACGTTCCTGTTATTTTGAACTGGCAAAACGTTCGGTCGATGCATGTCTTATCATAATTGTGTCCTTATCAGCCTAGGAACGTAGTTTCTAAATGTCTATGTTGGGTATTTTCTATATCACCATTCTTTCCATGCATGAGTCAATAATGATTCATTTTCGCCAGGGGTTTTACCTTGATAACATAGTTTAGCATTCTCTAGGGTCAAGCATCGACATGATTTTGAATTGTTTTAGATCGAAATCTTGCAAAACAACACTACCTCCTAGTAGATATATATTTCATTAATAACTATAAGTATACATATCATCGTTACTAGGTACATCGATAACTGTTCAACATGCACGTTAGACGTGGTCATATTGAATAGAGAATATTAAACAAAGACCAGGTTCAATATTAAGAACTGTTTAAAACATGATTTCCGATGTGGTTGAAAATCATATTTCTTTTATCCTTTCTTGGACTTCCAATTCCCATCACTACGGCGTGTTCTGGTCGAGGAAATACATATTCGTATGTAACCATGTTGGGCATAAATAAAATCAGTATATGATTATTAGTGGCAACGTGTAAGTAACTAAGACAATATCTTTGGTTCCAACCACATTGACAAGATATAAGAAATAAATATAGTAATTAGTATTTACTGTAGTGAACGTAATATACGATACTATTGATTTTAGTCTTCTTAGTATTATGGTAGCTAACAGAATAACACATATTACTTGCAGATGGATTTGTTTATAACATTATTTTACTTTTGTGGTTGGGTGTTGATTTGTTTTGTTCTGGGGGGTTTTGGTGATGGGGTATACATTCATTACAAGAATTAAGGATGGGATGCAAGATACGGTTTGTAAGTGTTTTAAGTTTGTTAAGGCAGACATTTTCTGCTATTTGATTTAACAAGATAGCATATAGTGAAAATAAAGAATAACACTGATACAATGATTGATGTGAAAGTTTTACAAATCATGTCATGTTCACATGGGTTTTATTTTGGATCGGCAATCGACAAAGGCACATGATTATTTAGGCAGAAGGAAGTGTCATGGTTAGATTCATTAACTAATATTCGTTTGTGTTTGTTTTGTAATACCATATTTACAAGTTATTGACATGATTCTGTCGGGGTTCGAAACCACGATCTCCCTCGTCCGATGCAGACACTCTAATCACTTAGGCCACCCTTAGCGCGGAACCTTTGCCAGATAAATTAACTGGCAAATTTAATTTATTTTCATATCTGACTCACAATTTTAAACGAAATGACTCTTTTAAGGCAATATACCACTTGACAGTCTGTGGGGCACAAAGAGTTATTTAGAAATATTTATAACTGTGAGATGGGCTAATCTTATTAATTTAATACTTTTATAGCAAAGTTTGCTAGTTTTGACTGACTTTTGCCTTGCAATTGTGCACACAGGATTGAGTCCATTACAGAAAAGGAATGCATTGTATATTTTGTATGTTCGATACTAAAAATGAGCTAAATACCCCTTTTGTTTTTAAGAAATTATGAAATCTTGCATAAATGTAAAAACGTTGTTGGAATGGGATCTTTAAATATGTTTTAAGTATTTTTTATTTGTTTCTGTTCGTATTATCACACATTAGAGAATAGTTTGTGATGATATTGTACATTACAAGAGGTGTACCATTTACGAACATATTTTGATCTTGGTATTTCAGGCATATTGCATCTTACTCCAATGTCGTATACTGGCAAAGTAGCTACTGCTCCTGCCGTTTCTTGTGGTGGTAAGTATTATTATTACTATTATTATTATTATTATTATTATTATTATTATTATTATTATTATTAGTTATATTCTCATTTTCCATGATGATAAAATAACACGAGTTGTTTATCATAAAATATTAACATCTGCGGATAAGAACGTTAACGTCATTCTACACAGTTATGCACATTGTCTTCTTGCGATAATTGTAAGATTAGTTTAAAGTATATTGCATTGCGGACAACTGACATACTAATTTCTAATTTCAAATGTGTACCCAATGTACATTATGTTCATGGGCTTTGAGAAGTATTTCAAATCATCTTAAAGGTTGCCTTTGCTTAGTAAGCAAGAAATAATATTGCTTTCTTTCCATTGCTAAAAAAAACTTTATGAAGTAAATAATTTTGAAATGAATTTGTACATTAAGTACCAAGGTTAGGTTTCATATTTTTACATTTGGGTGATGCAAATGCCAATGTATCCTGATTATTTTATTAACGTAATGGTCAATCGAATTACCAATATTATGTGACATTTCGTACAAATTCAAATGGTGTCTGACATTGCTCTGTTTCCGTCACTACTTCTATGACAAAATATCATGAAAATGGCATTTTAATTAAAGTCATTTTGTTTATGTAGCTAAGATTACTTTTTTGGGGTCATGTCAAACATTTCGAGTATACAATCGGTTAATAAAGATGCGTTTCCCATGGCACAATCAATAATCCATTATTATCTCCATTGTAGGCCGGATGTAATTTATTTCCTTTCAGTTATGTGACCATTTCGTTCCCGTTTCCGTATTTACTTAAACTAGCAACCACGTAAACTTACCAACATTCTTGCATGGGTTTTCCAAAAATATCATAAACAATTTAATTACGCAATAATAAATGGTAACGCATATATGGACTAGCAGCAGAGAGGGCGAACAGACTTGGCTCAATCGTCATTTGCCTAAAACATAACCTTCCTACGAAATATAAAAAAAAATCTTAAACAAAACCCCCTAATTTACCAAAATGTTTACCTAAAATGTATGCAACCGGTTTATCCAGCTGACGACCAAACTGAAGTGATGCCTTCTCTGCTGCTACAAATCAGTCAAGTATTTGATCGATACCTAAACGATATCTTGTCCTGGGATCATGCAGATTCATTGTTATAAAACCATACGGTGATCCTTGCGCACGTGAAAAGAAATGTTTGAATTTATTTATATCCTTATCCCCGCTACACCAATTCTGATGAATATTTCGTAGCGTGTATTTATCAATTTCATTAAATAGAGCTAAAATATTACAATTATCTCTCATTACTATCGAAATTTGTGTATACCGATGAGTTACATAAATAACATAAGTATTTTTATGCTTTCCTCGAGAAAATAAGTCTTGCCGGATTTGATTGTTTATCTAGCATTACGTCATCATACACGTCTAAATTATTAACGAATCCATCAAGATCATCGACAGATGGTGCTTCATCAATGTCGGTTATAAAATCAATAATATCATCACCGTACAGCAATCGTGCGTTTATATTAAATTCTTTAAGTACTTCGTAGCATCTCTGATTCTTTACAAATTTTGCAACTAAATACAATTTATTCCATTTCAACCATCTCATTATCAAATTAAGTAATAATTGTGTTTTACCAGATCCAAATTAGTATTAGTATCATTCTGATCGAATTTGGTAACGCTGGATGATGTTTTTCCTGTTGTCGTTTTCGTGTCGCTGAAAAATCAATTACATCCATGGTATAATTATATTATGGATTTATATTGTTTACGCTGCCGAGTTAAAACTCCAACTACTGATTTATCTACAGTTACAACAAATAATAAAAGAATAGCATACTGTGGAAAATGTTCCGTATGTGGCAGAAAGAAATTTTCCTTTTTAGCAAAAGCTCCACACAAAAAACCGGTAGTAACATTGCAACATTAATGTCAAAAGTTCCAGGAACTTCATGGGCTAAATATCCTGGAGAAAAAACATCTTCCAGGATATAATTACTGCGATCCTTTTTCTCGACTTGATATCACACCTGATGAACAAGATCAACCACAATCCGGTGAAGATCCGGTAAATGCAACCGATAAGCGTGTCACGTTCATGATGTAGCTTATAAAAGTAAAGATCTAGAACAACGACATATCGCAGATGTGAAATTGATTCATGCATTGAATTCTATAAAAATAAAAATCTCAAGGAAGGATTGGCCAATTGGTTAGCAAAATCTGCGATGAAATCCAAATTAGCAATAGGTGCTGGTAACTAATTATAATGAAATCAATGTATTGTAGCCCAAGAGGATACTGGAAATGTAGAACAGCAATCGATAAACTCGCTAATGCAGTAAAATATCACACGTTCTACCGCCGTAGCGTGGTTAGCACGGCAAGCAATATGGTAAATTTACGTACCACCGCCTAAACAAATCGATTACGCACATTTTGATATTAATGTTCCTAATGAAGTTCATCAGGCTGATATTCTGATTCTACCACATTATCGTATACTTAGAGTAACATTTAAATGGTTATGAACCGTTGTTGATGTTGCAAGTAGATAAAGTGAAGCAGAACCATTATCAACTAAAATAGCTACCGAAGTTGCATCTGCATTCGAACGAATTTATCGATGAGGACCCTTGCGATGGCCACAGCTATTACAAGTCGATCCTGGCAAAGAATTTCTTGGTGCAGTATCATCATTAATGAAGCGACATAATGTTAAAATACGACGAGGACATACTGAAATTCATCGTGATCAAGCGATCGTAGAACGATTTAATAGAACACTTGCTGAACGATTTTTTGGATACCAATACGCGAAGAAATTCATTCAGGATACAAGATCTCGTGAAAGGGTTGCAAGATTACCAAGTGTGATACCTGCATTAAACAATGAGGTTGCTCGAACAACTGCCATGAAACCTATTAATGCGATTACAAGCAAATATATACCAATACAGCATTTTTTTTTCCGCAGTCAATATTAGGTAATGTCATCATCATGTATTTATACGAACGAGATGACCTTGAAGGAGGAAAACAAATGAGCGACAGATCCTTTTTGGAGAAATACAACACACAAGATATCCAGTGTGGTACGATCTACAGGTAGCCATGCGATCTACATGTTAGATTCAACTGCTTCTCAACGTGGATTTACACGTGAACAATTACAGGTAATTCCGGAAGATGCACAATTACAGCCACATTCACTAAACTAGCACCTCTATGCCGATTACATTCAAGATAAGTTAACGACACATTATCACGTGTATGACCAAGACTGTTATCTTTTCTATCTACGGTAAATTGTCTAGGATTTTTACTCGAGTACCTCCACATCATTATACAATTAAAGCTTGCACAGTGCTTATCCTGTTGTTTCAGTGTGATGATAAAGTTCACGTCAAGATCGACGTCGCGTTTATTTCTTTTAATTACATTGTTTATAGCTATCTAATTTTTTTTCTTGCAATATCATCATCAACATTGTCATTGGTTTTTGACGCATCCACGACAATCCAACGTAGCTGAGATATTTTTCTGACGCGAGACACCGCAAGATAAACTAAATCGACCACTCGAGATAATCATCCACAATCCAGACAACTGTATCAGAAATAGTTAAACCTTGTGATGAATGCATTGCTATTGCGTATCCTAGCGTCCAATCCATTAACGCGCTAACAACAACATTGACATCAACTAAAACAATATCAATCAACACGAGATTGTTTTCTCCGTCTGTCCTGGTTTGTCAACGAGAATATTCTTTTGTCGCGTATCTGCTGAGCGATAACATAATGGTACCGGCAACTCTAAGAATTTTTGTTTATGTAGCAGAAATAATTTTTGTTGAAGTGTGTCACGAACTATCTTTCTACTTGCAAGTATCAGATCATTTGGTCTCCACGTATCCCTAAAGTCATTCAAAGTGGTTTCTGAAATTATATTACGCATTACTTCACATTGAATTTTATTCGGTTGTAATTTGATTCATTTTTTAAACTCTCTCAATCGTAAATCAAGTTCTCTATGATCGTCAGTTATTTCTTCGTAATAGTCAACGGATCCCTTTAGCCATTTGTGTGGAGACGGTCCAACAAAGAGTGGTGGTTGACCATAATTGCCAGACATTACTACATCAGTGTTTTTCGTCAACAACCAATCAATAAACATTTTTAGATTATCTAATGATACTGTAAATACTTCATTCCAAACGATGATCTTCGGAATTTTTATCTGCCATTCGATCAAGGGTCCACGTGTCTCCCTTCCATCGAAGGGACTTATGATAAGTACATGACGGCGTTCCTCGTTGGGTCATTTCTCGCGCAAGTCTGTGTATAGGTGTCAAAACGATCATATCAGAATTCTGAAATAGTTCAATCGCACGAGTCGTCTTTCCTGATCCTCCAGGTCCATTGAGATAAATCATTTTGTGTCTAGCTACGGGATCATAAATTGATGGTGCAGACGATGGTTTTAAAATCTGATTATTTCAATGGTAAATATATTTGATTGGAACATCTGCTGATTCAGAACAACCGAGTATATTTACTTTTTTATTCTCCACGAACACCATGCTGCATGATTGATGATATTTAGTTGGTCTAGTATTTTTGAATATTTTTTACTGATATAAAACGAATCGGTAACTACTCTGACAGCAAACTCTGGAATTTTTTTATCATTGATAACAGATTAATCGAAACGTACGCGAGCATCGAAATTCTTAAATGAGTATACTGCGGTGATTCTCCATTTATATAACTCACATTCGTATCTAACTTAGTTCCATTTGATAAGAAAGCTGTATCCCGACTTCTAAATGTATTTTTTTTTCGTTGTACCAGCGATTATAAAATTTATTTCAGTATCGTCCGTGATCAGTATTGTACATTGTCGTTTATGATCGTATGATCCTCGTTGGATAAATTTACCTTTTATTTCCCTGTCAAGATCTTTTGCAATTTTATTTTCAAAGTCGGTTTTATCAGGATTTCTTCATCAAAATATTTATTTTTGTTGTGGTAAACAATCTTCGGTCTGCATTCGGAATGATATAATCGCTTCACTGACAATCAACGTCAACATTAATCAGTCAAGCATATATCGCAACAGTATTATTGAAGCCTACTTCTTTTCTGAAAAATGTCTACCGAACCAAACATAACATGAATTCGGATGAAGATTTTCTGGAAATTAAATTGATTCGATACATGCAAATTTGGTAATATCAAAATCAGGTAATGGTCCATTTATTGATATTTGCTTTATCTCCTGTGTCGGGTGACCGAATCTTTAAAATTCCCAGAACACTCTCCGTATCCTAGAAAACGTCCAGGATAACATGCAACCATATGAACCTAGATAACATCTTTACGCGAATATTCACGGTTCCACAGTCCACCGCGACCATATTCAACACAACGTAATATTATATCATCAAGAAAATCAAACCGAGTTGGTTTCCAAGAATTTCTCTCTCTAGCAAAATGAGCTGCAACTGATAGAACAGTACAAGATTCACCGAGTAATTTTTCGTCATGGGTATATTTTCTCATTTTCTCGTGCAGAGATTATGTTCGATAAATATCGCCATTTGGTCCTACAAACTCATCGGATTTATTTTCAGAACTAAACAACCACACGGATAAAGGATCGTTTTTACTTATTTCGTTAATAAAGTCAAAAATGTCACTGTTATAGAATTTAACCGTCCTCGTGCGTGAAAATAATGATGCTGCATTAGTCCACGCATGCGCATTATGATCAACAAATTCGACTGAAGCTTCCTTTCATTTATATTTTGATTCGTATCAGATCTCTCCTGTTATCGTTTTTACTGTTATAGGAAATTTTAATTTCTTTCCTAGTTCAGCAACATCTTTGATAGTTGCTCCGGCATCTTTGACTATTTCTTCCCACGAATTTATTATATTACGTCAGTTATCCATTAAACCCTATCCACGAGTCGAAACAGTGAAACGTTCTGTTATTCGTTCGGCCACACAATTTATCTTCGAGAATTTCATCGGCTTCAGATTATCAATGTTGGGTTTCTTAAGCAGATATATCCCATAAATAACCGCGGTTACAGGATAAAATCTTTCGTAATATAGTTTATCAATACCGGTCAACATCCCTAGTTTGGAACGTTTACTTTTAGTTATAATTAAAATAAGTTTTTATTAAAAATATTATATATATATATATATATATATATATATATATATATATATATATATATATATATATATATATAATGATTGAAACAAGGAATTTCTGCAAATTCTTGATGATCGGCTCTGTTACTCCTTGTAACAGATCTTGCGTAAACGAATTGTGCGGAATCCACAATATGGAAGTCTATGACAAAACCGTGTTTGTGATGTGCTGTTGGAGTAATACGATAAACACGCTTGTGCGTGCAATGTGGTTGTAAAAGATACAGAGGACTGAAACGATATTATGATTTTAAAAAATAATGATAGTGACAGGATATAAAAACCCCGGAAGATTATCTGATGAGATTTCAAAGTAAAGATCAAGGCAAATAATAATTTAAACAAGAGATATTTATATAGAATGGATCAAAAGGAATTCATGATATACCCTATCACACGAACTACGAAGCAAATCGTGATGGTGTTATCAGGAATTGTCGACTAAAGAAACCAGTTGGTTATGTTATTAATAATGTTTATCTCATGTTCAGTTTCAATGAAATAAATAAAATAAGAACTTATTAGTGTCACAGACTCGTGTTCGAGTGATGGGTGATCGAAGATTATCTTGTAGTAGACCATATTGATGGAGTTAAACTCCACAACTCTTTATATAATTTGAGAGCCATCACGCAGAGTAAGGATTCTATATATGGTAATACTGGTATATGTAAAACAATAGGAAAACGGATGATAAACTCTGTAAATACAGTGACTGACGAAAGAAAAGTATTTCAATAAATGAATGCAGCTGGTAAATATTTTGATGTTAACCCACGTTCGGTTCAGCACGTCGCAGAAAATATTACCAAATCTTCCTTCTCTAAAAAATATAAGCAAAATATTTATATTCTGTATTGTTAAGAGAGATGGCTGCCAACATATCTTTTAGCAAGTATTTTATTTTCAGCAATTAATTATTTTACTTTACTATTTATTTAATGATTTTGCTATCTCTCTCCACTCGTATACTTCTCAATTGTTAATGAACTGAAAAATGGGAGAAAACTCCATATTTCATATTTCTCTTTAGATCGTGATTTAATTTGTCGCTGCAATTAACTAATTAAGCATCTACGTCCTAATTAATATCAATAAAGTAACATAATTAAATAATAGTTTCAAATTAGTAGAAGATAATTTAGTGTTCCTCGAAGCACAAAAGACATTTACGCTATATTTTCCAAACATACCCTAAATGTGGAAAGTACGGATTTTCTTTATAAAAAATATATTTATGCGCACTATCCACAAGTATTCATGTAGATCTTCGGATTCATCGAACATTCTAACCAAATATGAAATTCCAACATACCTGAGAATGTTAAGGGAAATTTATTACAGAATTTGCTAATATAATATAATATAATATAATATAATATAATATAATATAATATAATATAATATAATATAATATAATATAATATAATATAATATAATATAATATAATATAATATAAATATGATGTAATGTAATGTTATGTCATGTCATGTCATGTCATGTCATATAATATAATAAAATATAATATAATATAATATAATATAATATAATATAATATAATATAATATAATATAATATAATATAATATAATATAATATAATATAATATAACATAATATACATAATATAATATAATATAATATAATATAATATAATATAATATAATATAATATAATATGATCTGTTTCCGTACTTTCGCCAGTCGTGATTGGATATATATTCGGATTCGGAGATATTTTCCCCAACATGCCCTGAATGTGGAAAGTAAATATTTTGCTAACATAATATAACATTATCCGCACTTTCCAGTCGTAATGGAAATGTCTTATCGATTGAATGTGATATTTTTCCAACATACCCAGGAATGTTGAAAGTGTATATTTTTTAATATAATATAATAGCATGTGCACTTTTCAAAAGCATTCATGAAGATTTTTTTTATTTATTGTGAGGTTGCATCAACAAGTATTCAAAGAAGATCTTCGGTTCAGATATGATTTTTCTTCTCCAACATACCCTGAATGTTGAAACGCGTCCATATCTATATCTACTGTTTTATAGTTGCGTTTCCACAGTAAACAGCCTAATGAAAATATTGTATCATGATGATATTTTTCACGACTGTGGAAACGCGTCCATATCTATAATATTATAATATTTATGGTGGCATTTAAGCATTAAATATTTCTATGTTGATAGTGAAATATTTTATCGTGATGATATTTTCACGGATGTTGAAAGGCGTCCATATCTATATATTATATTAAGTTATAGTTACATTTCAACAGTAAATTTTCTAATGAAAATATTTTATCGTGATGATATTTTCACGACTGGGGATTCACGTCCTTATGTATATATTTCTTATTTTATGGCTGCTATTGCCAACAAACACCGTGCAATATCATGAATGAAATAATTATGTGATGACATTATTTTATCGCGATATTTTCACGACTGGGGAAACGCGTCCACAACTATATATTATATTTTTTATGGTGGCATTTCCCCAGAAAACACCTTGAACCATTTATTGATGGACCATATATGAAATTTGAACATCTCGGAGTGTGTGTCCGTGATCGGGATATCTTTCCCTGCATTATATTCATCGTGATGATCGATGATCGACATTCTCCAGTAATTATCTAATATAAAATTTGATTCAGGACATATATGATACGTTAACGTGTGATCGGATCGATCGGCGTGTTTTGTATCGTTCGATCATAATGTTGCACTGAATCTTTTCACTGGAACCTAGAAGTTAAAGGTTGTACTGTCCTTAATTAAGGCTATATGTTTCATGTACCTTGAACATGTTAGAACACTCGAACCTAGAAGTTAATGGTTGTACTGTCTTTAATGTACCTTAAACCTGCTAGAATACTCGAACCTAGAAGTTAAAGAGCTTGCCGTCTTTAATGTACCTTGAACCGGCTAGAGTACTTGAACCTAGAGGTTAAAGGTTGTGCTGTCCTTGTAAATATATGTGCCTCTGAACCCGCTAGAAAACTCGAACCTAGGGGTTCAAAGGTTGTGGTGTCCAAAAAATATATTTTATTTATTTAAATATATGTTATATATATGAACTTCGAAAATAGTAATGCTATAATATCTGCAGTAAAACAATTAAAAAATGAAAATATAAATATACAACTTGATCCAGAAAAAATATTTTGTGATTTCGAGTCAATCCAACAAGGAAAACTTGAAGGTGGTTATACACTTTCAATGGAGTATAAACTGATAAAGAGCATACAGTCTATAATGTTCCAGTCCTTATCAATGGTAAAATATAATAACGTAGATAAGTTTGTGTCACTTTCTATCGCGGTAGAAAATATTAAATCAAAACTGTCTCACGAATATGAAACGAACAAAATTATCAACACACGCGTGAGACAACTAAAAAACATTATAAATTAAAACGCTGTTACCGATGGCAGCATGGAAAGATTTCTTTACAGTTCTGTTGTTTTTTTTTTATAATTTTTTTTATTCAGATTTGTAAATTTTGATGAAATTTCATCATTTTTTTAACCTATTTTAATCGAAATATCATAGAAAAATCTATCAAAACTGTAATATTTGTAGGGTGAAAACCTCAGCAATTATTTAAATAGTTTGTCGATAAATCATTAAATTTGCCATGTTTTGCACATAAATCAACTAAAATCGGATATATTTTTACGAAAAAAAAATACTAAAAGCGGAGAAGAAAAGATGAAATTATCGATTTATTGATAAATCATTTAGATAACCGCTGAGGTTTTTACCTTACAAAAATCAGAAATGTGACAGATTTTCTACGATAAAATTGACCAAAACGAACCAAAAAAAAAGGTTGAAATTTCATAAAATCTGTAAAGAAATATTCTGTTTAACTGAAATCAGAATTTTATTCAGAACTATATAATATTTCTTAAAGTTTGTCTAGTTTAATGCAGGAATGCGCGTAGTTTATAATCTGATCTGCGTCAGTAAAAAAAAATAATCTTCGTTACCGATCTCATCAATGACAATATCAACGATGTTGAATGAAGACTGTGTAAGTATTAATTTGATTGCGATTCCATGTGTTTCCTAGTCGTGTATAAAAACCTTAACGTGCTGGAACATATATAATATTTATCCGATTAATTCGTGAATCAAGATCAAAAACTTCTTTACGATTTCACTTTGAGAATTATCAGTAAAACCTCGTCATGTAATCAAGTGTCGACTCTGATCTGTGAGTTTAAAAATTTTTCTTCACAAGTATGGAATATCCGTGCGGAGATAATCCGCATTGATTGGTTCTTGCACAATCAATGATCCAGGATGAACCATTAAAGTAAATGTGTAAAGAACGTATCCTTGTTGATCTTGATTGATATCCCAAGATCTGTTTGATAACTACCATCGATTGCATCACTAACAAGATTGACTGCAATTATTGAGGTTATATTAACGATTTCTGGTGAAATATGCCCGCCTTCAGCATCTGGATTATTGCTAAATCTGAGAACATCATCAGGATGTAGTGGAGTTTCGGCAAGCCTAGAAAAGTTTTTATCCATGATCGATAAATATCTACGACGTAATCGGGAGATTTTACTTCAGTCACAGATGATAATTTTGGTTCGTGAACAGTAATAGTTATTGTTTATTCTTTTTTAGTTGTTTATTTTATTCTGCGCTGAAATTCATCCTTGATTTGTTCAATCTGATAACAACATGTGTGGATAGAAACAACAAAGAAATCTGGGATTCCATCTGGTTTATTTTTGTTTGCAAGTACAAGCGAATTATTTGGAGGTAATACAAAAAATGGTTCAGATCTGATATTTGGCCAACTATGATATACTCGTAGTTGAGCAAGTGCAATCTCCTTTGGTTAAATTGCAGTTGAAACATTAATACTGAATTCAGGATTAGTTGTGCTCACTGATATCATAGTGGTTTTCACCGTTGTTGTATTCGTGGCAAACTGTTGCAATAGTTGTGCTGACATTTATCTATTTATCTGATATTTAATGGGTGTCGATTCTATTACAGTCAATGCTTCAGAGAATATTGTAGTCATTAATGCGAACTCAGAATCCAATATTAAACCATCGTTGAGGCGTTCAGATAATAACTGAGATAGTTTAGAATACGTCGTCGATGCCGCGTGTAACTGTACCACATAATCGGATATTTTTTCATTCGTGCATGTCGATATTTTTTTTTGCGATTATATGAAAAACTCCAGCTATCGCAGTTGACGCTAAACCACAGATCGTTATGACCACACGTGATGTCATTGTGACCGCGGATAATAAAAGACCGGCTCCAGCAACAACCGCAGAGACTGTGTATACAATTATGTCAATGACAATTACACGAATGTGATATTTTTTTTACTTGTTTCGCGTAATTATCAACGATAGATTTTAATTTATCTTGCTACTCACGCACTTTATTGTATCTGTAGTCCATATTATATTCGCTGTAATCAATTGAGGTGTTTCAGCGACATATTCTAGACAACACCAGATCGTTGCTGCAGTTTATTTTTTGTTGGATGCAAAAAGGATAAATGTTTCCTCGTCTCCACGGTTCAACATAACATATACGGTTCCAGAAAACTTGTCTGTTGAGTGACGCCTTAGATACGTGATAAATATCTCGAATTTTGCACTACTAAACACAGACAATCTGTACACGCCAGTAACTTCCAGACATATTCTATCGATATACCTGAACTTCGTATTTTTCCGCTGTCGGTAAATACCGGAATATTATCCATAGCAGCGCCAAAAACCCTAGGAACTATATCATTCCACTTAATTTACTTGTTTTCAAAACACCGGGTCGGTCCTGAAAAATAAGAACTTCATTTCGGTCAACCCCAGCTAGGTTCATAATATCAGCAAAGATATCTTTAGTTGCATATTTTGAAGTGACGAAATCTTGATCGGTTCGCTTGTCGGTTTTTGTGATCAAAGATCTTCTGTAAATAACAACAATTATATATATATATATATATATATATATATATATATATATATATATATATATATATATATATATATATATATATATATATATATATATATATATATATATATATATATACAATTGTTAAATACCTGTCCAACGATTACTTGTGTATTTATGTACAATATTATGAGGTGGTTTAGTTGATTTTGATACCGCATCAAGTACAGCGATGGATTCACGACCACAGATCGGTGGATATGTCAATGCGTGTGTCGGTAACCTTGAATACAAAATTTTGGCAGGTAATTGATTAATATAATTTCAAAATTCAACTGGAGATGATAATCCGTACGAATCAAAATAAAAATTCCTCGTGGATCAATCGCATATGCAACCCAGTGAGTTTCTGGACCGGAAATCGAATCGAGATTGATGATACCGGTTTCAACGTGATGTGGTTGTTCTGGTAATTGATCGCGCATAAAAACTACTCTGAAAAGATTAATTTTCAATTTTTAGCAGCATTTTTCAGATAAAAATTTGACATCGGTTTTATGTTCCAGGAAGTCTCAGTCCTTTTCCTAGATAAGTTTCCAGAAGTCTGAGACCTCGTCCTTTTTTATACCCTTTTCCTGTTGCTTTCTTTAATACCATTCCAGCGGCGGTTCCAACAGCACCTAGCGCAACTGCAACTGCAACTGCAGGTGTGGCTGCAGCAATTAATGATCGTATTTCTGCAAGAAGTTGATATCTACCTCCTGATTTAACCATATCTTTGATAGCACTTGGAGAAAATTTATTTTTAACTCCAGTTTTTGATACCAGAGCTGTTTTGAAACGTTTAAGCTGATTATCTGTTAACGATATTTTGTTTGGACCACCACTCATTTGTTTTCACTTAAAAGTTATATTTGTCCCACATTTATTTGCTCTTTTTGATTGTAATTTTTTTATCTGAACTCAAGTCAGAGTTGCGTTAACATGACTATACGAAATTTTTATATTTACTTGATTGATTTTAGTTACATGTTCTCTACGGATGCATCAACGACTCGCATTCGTCCACCAACACCTTCGAGTAATATTGATCTGCCGCTAAATATAACAGCGATCGCTCTGAAAACAGCAGGAACAACAGGTGGACCTACAGCACAAGGAGGAAAATAAACTACGTGAGCTCGAAAATATATATCAACAACATATTGTCTGAATAAATCTAAACCTTCCAGTGAAAAGTAATAAATCGGATATAATGTTGTGAAATCTTTTTGTGATATTTGCAAACCGGTATCTACATGACATTAAACAATGATATTCACGTGCAACATTATTAGTTTCAAAATTCAAAGTAACTTCCTCGGCACGTTGTTGATATCCATTTACTCTCAAATTAACCTCGCTAACATTAAGTGTGTCAAATACCATCGGATTGCTTTCCTGGTTATTTACACGTACATTTGCTTGAAATGCGATAAAATTATCTCGTGGTGCTGAAACTTCTTGTTGTGCTGATATATGCCATGTAAATAAACCAGCAGCATTACCTTGAATACTATCTGTAGTCATTGTTTTCCATGATAGCAGTGATTTACCACCTTGATACATGAGCGAAAGCAATTTATTTTCTTCTTCGACAGATGGAACTATTACTGGTATAACACAATGATAATTTTGTTATTACTACTTTAGCAGCATCACCTCCGGATCGCCAGATTGCATCATTGTTGGATTCATTTCTGTTAAGTACCACTGTGTGTTTAGCACCGAATATAACCTTCCTAACATCTCTGCAAAATCCAAAAATACGAGATAATGGAATCGCACATGAAAACATCTTGTTTGCGTTTAACATTGATCTACGTGCTGCGAATCCGATATTGAAATTTTTCATTCAACGCCGCAAATTCAGTTTCAGCTGCTTTCATCGTTACATTTCTGTTTTATGGATGATCATTTGTATCCTTTGTGAACATCATTGATGGATCGGTAGATCTTGAATAGTCATCGGAGTATCATGCTAGACCAATTATCGTCGTAGCAATATCAACATTTTCCAGACATGATTCGATATGTTTTCCATCAATCATAAAAGAAGCACTGCTGAATAACGCCATGATGCCATTATTAACAAAACCGACTCTGTCACCAATTCCATATCCTGTATTATCTGCTTTTATAAGTCGACCTTTGACTTCGATAAATGCCTCAGCGGGTAAGAAATACCGATTTGTATATTGAACTAGTAATTCTAATCTCCCACGTTGGTTTTGGTTCTACTGCATCTTAAGAATAATATTGATAATCGCGCATAGATTCATTTTTACGTACTGGTTCACCCATATCCAATGCTGTATCAATTTCACGCTTAAACATTTTATTATAATTACTATGATCTAAATTATAATTATCTACAAAGACCACTTCTTGCTATCAGACTAACGGTTATGTTATCTTGTTTTTCTTTTAAAGATGCATCAGCCGGATCCATTAACCTTTGGGTTGCCGCCTGATTTTTTATTTTACTTTCATTTGCAGGCATAACTTCAGTAGATGGTAATTTCAGTTGTTTTTTTCGTCGTAATAACCGTAAAATATTGTCCTTGACCGCCGAAACGCTTTACCGGCA
This sequence comes from Unio delphinus, assembly GCA_029339505.1. Lineage (NCBI taxonomy): Eukaryota > Metazoa > Mollusca > Bivalvia > Unionida > Unionidae > Unio > Unio delphinus. Next base: position 3,110,649 of record JAQISU010000003.1, on the reverse strand, counting down.
AGATCACCGATTGTACTAGGACATGGTCGCTAATAACATCGATAGCTTTCATTGATAATTGTTTTGCATTTGGCATTGCTTTTGAGGCTATCCTGGTAAATAAACCCAAAACAACATCACCAAGTCCATCTTCCTAGGTTATTTCATAAACTGGTAATTGTGAATTTACTACTCTGACCACTTTTGGTCTACGGTAAGTACAGTGTACAGTCATTTTATTTAATCATTTACAATGATATAAATTATCTGTCAAGGAATTTAATCATCGTCGATAAATTTCCGATAGGTATTGATGTCCCCGTTACCGCCGGTAAATAATCGTCGACAGATATCAGATATTTCGTTGATAATTTCACTAGAAGTATTTCCAGCACGTTTTCCTCCTATGAAAAATTCTAGTTTATCCACGTCGGCAATGACGCTGTCACGGCAAGTGATAGCATTTTTTTCTTGAGTATTAAACTCACTTTCTGTAGTAGCGCCAAAATAATCATCACCAGGATCTTTTTCCGTACCTAGTGAAGAGCGTAATCTCTCCTGCCGTTTGGTTTCTTTTTGTTCCCTCTCTTTTTCGATTTGTTTCAACTTTTCTTTTATTTGTTCCGCCTCTTTATTTTTTTTTGTTTAAACTTTTCTTTTTTTTTATCACTTCTAAATTTTTCAGCTTCCAACATCATCCCTTGTTGTTCTGTTTTGTTACAGAGTTGGAGGTAGTTGATACTGGGGAGGTTGTTGTTTTTGCTGCTGAGTTTCTTCTAAATAAAATCTATGTATATCGTTAATATATTCATTATATGCTGGATTATCACTTATAGCCTGAATTTTATTGTAGTACACACGATATAGTCATTTAAAATAGTTATCAGCATTTATATTAACATGCTTAGGTTTTAAAATATCAGACTTTCGAGAAAAACGGGAAAAATCTTTCTTTTTAACTTTTTCCTTAAGATCTTCAATGACACCTTCCTTAAATTTAATAATCAATTGACCATTTTCTTTTTTGCTTTATGCCTAGATGCAAGATTTTCTTTCACATCAGCTATTTCAGTGTTAATTTTATAATATAAATATCTTGAGGAGGTTGTGCGGCAGCTATTCTAGCTGGAAGATCTTGTAAAATCTCTAGCGTTGCCCTAGAGGTGTCTTGTATTGTTACAAGAAGAGGTTTCTTTTCTCTGGATCAGTGATATCTCCCCATACAACTTTCTCAGTTGTTGCAGTAATAGGTTTAAATAATCTTTCTGTACCTTCAACGTAATCATTTTGTGACTCCTGGCGTTCTTGTAGTTTTCTTCGAAGCGAATCTCTCAAAGGAATATATTTTTTGATTGCTTCCTGGCGTTCTCGAGCTAATCTAGTAGTATAGGTTTCAACGATATTGGACATATTTTATGGATATATATATAATGATTTAATTACATGTATCGATAAAATATTTGGCTAATTTGTAGCAGCAAAGAGGGCTTGACTTCAGTTTGGTCGTCAGCGGAATAAACCGTTTGCATAAAATTTAGGTAAAAATCTTGGTAAATTAGGGGGGTTTGTTTAGGATTTTTTAAGCTTATGTTTTAAGTAAATGACGATTGAGCCAATTCTGTTCGCCCTCTCTGCTACTGGACTTCTCATCGAGTTCTACTAATTGCTCTCGGCAATTGATTGTCTTATGGATTCATAGATTTATCTCGAACCCTTTCAAAAGTAAGGAATTCTGTAATCTCAGATTGGAATCAGGGCATATAATTGAACTAGTCAATACGTCAGTGTATAAAGATAATGTTACCATGAAGTTAGTCACATACACAATATATAGTCTACTTTTGTTTTATTTGTGTTTTGAGCTCGTGTATTAAGGATAGAGGGGATGAGCTAAGGTTTATAGTACAACTCACATAGGTCATGCCCACGCTTTGAGTGTTGCATTTATTGCTGTAATGGTGAAAAATGTCATTACACATGCCTATAAATGACATTTATTCAGTTTATTTATTTCTTTTTCTGTCCATTAAATTTTCATTCAAGCATATTGCATACATTCGTCGAGAAACGCTCAAAGGCAAATTAATTGAGAACCTACGCCGACATTTGCAGACATATTCACGGAAATGGGATGATCCTGTTTAAGCTGGGGTTTTTTTTTGGCGCGCTCTATGATGTAACTATGAAAGCGTCTACTGTTGAGTTGTAAAACAAACCTAAACGGAGACACAACAGTGTCATTTCTAAACAAAAATCCTGGAGAAAAAAAAACGGCACAAAAAGGCACAAGTCCAATAAATTGTAGATAATTATGTAACATTTACATATTTTACGTATGGCATGTTGTGTTCTATATTTTAATTTGTACATAACACATATTTTCCCAACAAATTTCTTATTTCACTCGCCAGTCAATTCAGAGTTTTTTTCCATTATGCTAAATTATTATTTTGAGGAACTGTCATATGTAAAAGTTAAAAATAATATCCACCTACAAAATATATTTTACTCCTCTATCCTCTTCATAGTTCACCATACATACCGGACAAAAACAAAAATGCACGAGAATTATTGTTTATGCAACAATATATTACTTCCCTCTGCATTATATATAGTTCCATGACATATCAACTTTCTTTTCACACTGTAATGTCAAACCAGTGGCGTAGCTAAGGGGGTGCAGGGGATCATGATGCACCGGGCACCGTCTTGGGAAGTGGTGGGGGCGGGCAAAAGAAGAAAAGCATTGGAGGATTCTGTGTATACTTTTATAAAGTGTGCTTCAGAAGAAACAGCTAAGTAATCAACTAAGTCCGTCTTAGCATGTCTGGATGGCTGAGATTAAGTGTGATTCAGACTGAATCTGCCGAGAAAAAAAAATAATTTAGTAAGATGACTTTTTGGATTGTAGGGTGGTTGATATAGACTATGTCACTAATTGGTGGTAACGTTTTTGTTGTGGTTTTCGGAGTTAACATAACTTTCTATGATGACTGTTTTATTATGTTGTAGTCAGTATTAACTACGGTTTTCCTATGTTTCAGTGACACTGGGGGCGTAAAATTTATACCTTGTGCCCCGGTAGCCAAATACTCTCCGTTACGCCAGGATAAGAGGGAGGGGGCAGGGGGCGGCGAAAAATATGAAACTTGCACCGGTCGCCGAGCACCCTCGCTACGCCACTGTGCCAAAACTGCTATCATAAAAGTCCATAGTGCTCCAAATATTTCGTCTTGAAATTATTTTAGGACATTTATTGTGCAGATCATTCAAACCTTGCACGGGCCCCGAGTGGAAGAGTGGTCGAAGGCGCACTCCGATACTTATCACTGCCGTCTCACCTCTGTCTGTGTGAGCTCGAGTCTACGATTCTGTTATTGTAGTTATGTGAGAGAGCATGCTATTAGCTTCTCGTGAGTCCGTGGTTCTTTCCGGGGGTTTACCCGGGTTCTTCCTCCACCAATAATACTGGCCGCCATGTATGGCCGGCCTAACGTGTGCTGAACAATGGCGTTTAAGCCTTTCAACAACAACAAACCTCACAATTTATAAACATTTTTTGAACTATATCACGATTCAATTTTGAGGCTAAAAATAATTTTAAATTTATATCAGCAAATGTATTTACACGACCCATGCGACCTTCAATATAGGTGACACAGTAATAAAAGCACATCCTTATAACAGCAACATATTGCATAGCGTATGGTCTGCCAGTAGAGCTTTTCATAGGTTTCTTGGTCAACTTTGGAAAGCCCCGCTTGCAAACATGTCTGGTATATTGGGTTGTTTCTGTGGAATTTTCTGCACAATCCAACATTCCGTGATGCATAATTGGATTACCATGAGACATTCTGAGTTCTTAATTTATAGCTAAGGTGTGACCTTAGTAATGATGTTTATGTTGAGTGGTAATGCATACAGTAGTTGGTTAATAACGTCAAAATATTTTAAACAATGGACTCACAATTGAATCCTATTTTAGAAATATTGTATTTTTATGTTGTCCAATGTATATAGGACGACACGCCGTGGATAGTCTCTGACAAAACTATAATCCTTTTGAAGAAGTCTTAAGCAGGTAATACCTTTTTCTCAAATCTCTGGATAAATGATGTAACTAGGTTTTATTTCTCTTCAATTAAGGTGTACTCATAGAAGTAACAGGCTGGAGTGGAGAACTGACACGTATTTGAGATGCGCCCCTGGCTGGATGGATACAAATGGAAATCAAAATTGTGTTATTCGTGAGAATATTTATATTCTGAGTTCAAAATTATCTGATTTCTATCTCTTTTGGATCGTTTGAATGAATAAAAATGCAGATACACCTTCAAACTGGACAAGTTATGAATGCCACTTCTAAATATACTCTATTATTGTTTTATTTTGGATGAATATTAATGATAAATGCTTCAATACATGATTACAATGCAAACAAAGCTCTAAACTCCATGAACAAGGAAGTATAATGTTGCAGCAATTATATTCATATAATAAAAACCATGATAAAGTGATGACAGATGCCTAAGAGTAGGCAAAAATGTTCCCTTTCATGATTTGTAGTGTTGATATTTAGAAACACTAACTTGAAGATAATATGTGATTTGCAACATACTCAGTAGATATCAATAAATGAAACGTATATAAATACAACACGGTCTTTTGTTGAAGAGAAACGTCGCCAGAATGTAAGTTAGATCAAATAAATTATTTATTTTGCTCTCAAGCTATTTGCAACCCATCATGTCAAAACGGCGGGACTTGTGTAGCTCCAAACCAATGTGCATGTCCGTACGGTTTCGACGGACCTTATACAAGCTGTACAACACGTAAGTATATATAACAGTGTCCTTAGATAGCAGTTAACATTTGAAACATTTCGTAATCACCCTCCACCGTTCTATTATCTAAGTAATTTGTTCCAGAATGTTTGATTTTTTTCATCAAATGGTGACACACATTTAAGAAGCAATCGAAAGCATGATTTTAATTTTTTTAACATGAAGTTCTATTTTTTCAAGGGCGTGAACTGCTAAAATTTATAAATTTCTAGTTCTGTTATGTTTGCCTCCCCTGTTCACTTTTGCGTCTCTATACGTGTCCGCCATTAAGGTCCCTGTTACAGGTACTGATTCTATATGTGCCATACCTGATAAGACAAAATATTCAGCAACCCCGTTTTTGTTTTTACAATAAATATACGTTATGCTAGGGTATTCTATTTCGTACTCTTCGTGCTATACTGTCCGCAAAACCATCAAGGCATATTTAAAGATTTGCTGGCACTAACAATAAGATAAGATTAATCACTTGTACATTTTTAATTCTTCCCTTTTAATTTGTCATCGATAGTGATATTAATATAAATCATCGATTTACATTTTCTATAGACATTTTAAATTGAAGCTTAATATTGTTTTTAGTTAGATGTTCCCACTTGCTGCCATGCCACCCTGGAACTTGCATTTCTCCTAATAACTGTGCCTGTGACGATGGATTCACCGGATCTGGTCAGAGTGCCTGTCTGACAAGTAAAACAAATTATCGAATTTTATTCCGTGGTTTTTCATGCTGTGCATTTTAAATTAAATATGCACTCGTGATTTTATCAGGTCAATCAGTCGCAAAGCATCATCTATCTAGTATTCGTCTTATATATTCATATGAATAAAAATTATAACCAAGAATGTAACCACAACAAAATTACTCCACTCCTTTAAGAGAACGATGGTCATTTTATCTCTTCTGGTTTATACAAGAGCACTATTTTCTGGTTTGTTTTCTCCGCTATAACTGACCATTCTAGAAATAACTCGTTGGTATCTATGTATGCTACTGGATTCCGGGGTTGGGTATCTTTATCTTTTGCTGACAGTGCGGTTTCTAGCTTGAAATTAGTATTGTATCATTCGTATATCTTTTGATCTCTCAATAGAAATCTATAAATAATGCGTAAGGTAAATATTATACAAATCATTGTGATTCAGATATACGTTTTGAACACTGTCAGCGCATTTGCGTAACAAGACATTTCAATAGATCTTGTCTAAAAAGGCTGACGAGGGAGCGATGACACATTTTAGACCATTAACGGTTTTTTAAAGATAGACGATTAGAAATTCAACACCATAAAGGTATAAATTCCTGAAAAGCTTTGCTTTGATATTGTGATTGATTGAATATGATAAATGTCAAGGTCATAGGAAGTGGAACAAAATAGTATTCATGTGTTAATTGCCTTGAAGCGTATATGAAATATTGACGTTGTTATTGCTTCATTAACATCGAATCCAAATACGTTGGCATTTAGGTAGATTTTCCTAAACACTTTTATTTACTGAAACGTTATTCGTATATTTATCAGTAAAGACCTTTATTACTAATAGTAAAAGGAGATCATATTAACTAACATGCATAGTCTAGCGGTAACTGTTAGGTAACCGTATTTAGTTTTATTTCTCAAGTTATTTCAAATACATAAACTTTACACTTATGCCGAGGAGTTTACATACCATTACAATTTATCATGGTAATCTACATTTCTCTCGTGTTAGTGCACTAGAGCCAGAAAAAGGAAATTTAAATTTGGATACAATATTTGCATTGCCAAGACTTGGTTTTACAACATAAACCTTTTTAGGATGGTTTATTAGTATAATTAATATCATTGTAAATGTCCCATTCTTTACATTTGTAACACAATTGGTCTCATATGTTTGCCTTCAAGTCAAAGTATTCATTTAAATAAGATATAGTCACATACATTTAAACACTTGGCAAATTAGGTTTAGATAATGCATTGGTTGACATTCGATTATTATGCAAATCGCAAAACGAATTCAGGTACAAGAGCTGATAAGCGTCTGGTATATATAAAACATGGCCTGAAAATCATAAACCCTGAGATTGATTCTTCGACCAATCCTCAACCAATCAAACGTGATGTTATGCATGTGAAATCCCCTGTGATTGGCTGATAAATGTTTTATTACTCATGATCATGTTCAAACGTATTACGTGTTTCAGGCCATTTCCATTACAAGTCTCATTATATTCAAGGATTCTTAGGAAGAGACTATACACATAAAAGCAATCACTTAAACAACGCAAATCGATTTTACCAGCAACTTGAGATCAGAATTGAAGAACAGATTTTGGAATAAAGCTATTCATTCGTCCTGAAAGCGCAAATGAATATTAAATTACTCCTTAATCACGACAGGTGTGTAGTTGCACGGATTCCACAAGCGATTTGTACTCTACCAATAATGAGGAAGCACGAAAAACTGACATGCAAATACCATATTTGCCACGAGGTTCCTTTTGTTTGAATATGGCACGATACTGAAAAGTTTAAATTACAAGCGGGCGTCCTACATGAGCTTGACAAAAGTTTGATTGATTAATATCATTATTGATAGAAATAACTATAAAATATTATCTTATGTTTTGCTAAATAACACAAAACATGCTTTAGTCTAACTACTTTCATGGCTAGATTACAACTGACTAAAACAGAAGAAAAAACCACGCACACACTAATTTCTTAAGCTATTGTTATTATGCATATAAGGTTACAACTGAGTGAGAGCCTGAAGCTATCCTCGGGTGATTTGTAAAGACAGATCCTTTCAGAAACAGAATGCTAATACTTAATAGTACCACAAGCTTCCCCAAACTTTAAATGATTTTGTGGTGTAAATGATTTTAGGATAATATCCAGCCATATGATAGAAATAATGATTCTTGTTGACAACTGTTCCTGCCCAACAGATCCCAGTCAGATGGTTGATGCATGCACAACTGAACTAACTCTTTTGCTACAGAAGACCTTATTCCAAAAAAATCCCAATGTATGCAGGCTTTCAAGATGGATAGGATGGGGCCCCGAGTGGCCGAATGGTTTAAACCGCTTTCCGCTACGGATCACTGCCATCTCACCTCACTTCGAGTCTAAGATTCGGCTAATGTAATCATGTGAGAAAGCTTGCCAGTAGCTTCCAGTGGGTCGGTGGTTCTTTCCCGGTGTTTGCCTGGGTTATTCCTCCGCCAATAATACTGGCCGCCATGTATAGCCTATCTTGTCCTGCAAAATGACGTTAAACCCTACAACTACAACAACCAGATGGATAGGCATTTACGCAGAATAATGGACAGACACTGGGTGCATTTTGTGTCTAAAAAAAAAACAAATGTGCGCTTTGGACGACGCTGATGATTGAATCACATAATATGCCTAAAATGTAACTGCAAAACCTTGAAATTGCTCTCCATTTCCGATATAGCCAGCAAAATGAACGATTGCACAATTGAAACATACAGAAACACTACTGTGTAATACATTCCTTAGCACTGTTCGGTTAATTCAAAATCAACTACAATTGACATCATTTTCAGGTTAAGGTATCCTCGCAATATTATTATATTTTTTTGTTTAAGGTAAAAACGCTAGTCTGTAGCATTGTAGTGACTCTAATCGGATTTTATTTCTTCTACTCCATAACCATTTATATTTACTATAATATGACAATACGGTATCAAAATCGTACCGTTTTGAAACCTTGTACACATCATGCCACTTCCACGATAGGTCTAAACATCGTATGTTTATAATGAAAATCAAACACCTTATCGCAGATCTTATTGTACGGTGTGTCCTATGTCATCTTCATATCAGACACACGGCTCCTAGGCATTGGCTATATTAGTTGAGAGAAAAATAACCAACTTATTCGAATTGTTTTTGTAAAATTAATAATCATAATCGTATTCAGATTATTAATATTATTATCCTTATTATTATTATTATTATTATTATTATTATTATTATTATTATTAGTGACCAGTAACAAAGGGTTGCCATTTGTAAGTCTAAGCAGAGTAACATTGGCTAACGTCAGACGAACGGACAACACGACAAAATTTTCTTACTCAATGGATGGTACCTCAGAAGATAAAGATACTTTCTGGAGTAACCAGAAGGATTTTAACTACTTAAGCTTTGAGTTCAATTCCGTTTACATCCCACCACAGCTTCCTTATAGGCCGAACTACATTAATGATGCACAACTAGGTATTGTAGACGGACAAATCACAACCAACATTTCCAAGATTCCAAGATCAGGTAAAAGACACTAGAGTATTTTCCAAATATTGCATTATATCTATCATTCCACATCCTTTTAGACTTCGTTGATGTTTAACATCATAATTTCTAAATTTGAAATGTTAAACGTTTTGTAAATATTATCCATGTCCAATTTACTTTTGCTAGCAACATGGTCTTGAGAAATGCAATTTTAAAATACCGAAAAATATGATTTACAAAACGATTTCTAGGTTACTGCATTTGTGTAGGTAAATATTAATAGATTATCGTGTGAACAATACTGCCTGAGAGTAAAGTATTATCACGAAATTACTAGCTTTATTGTCCTATACAAATGCAGTAACCTGATGAAATCTACGCATTTCATGTTCCTTTCAAAGGTTTATTACAAAGAACTACACTACAAGAAATAATTTAATTCAATTTGTGTTGCATCTAAAAATAAATAAACAATGTAGATTCATCGATGCACAGTAACAGCAATTCAGAACCACTTAGCATCGTCCATCAACCTTTGAACTTCGTCAACATTAGTTGTGTTTTGTTTTATTAAACTCGTTTTAGTCTACTTAAAATATATGTTTTTTCACACGTAGTATGAATGCTCCTTCAGAAAAAACTCTTTGAGTTGTTCTGAAAAAAATGAATTTGGTTTTCAGTTCTGGTCTAATGCTTATGACAAGCAAGATGTTTTGTGTCAGTTCAGTGCAGTAAGGAGAATGTGATGGTAGTTACAAGGTTTTATTAAAACAACTTTAAAATCTTGCTGTGTATCATGTTTTACACCTGATCATATAATAAAGGCTCAAATTGACAGACATCGAAAAGTCATTAGAGTATAGCCAGATAAGTCACATTATATAATACATTAACCTTGCCATTTCCAAAAGTTTTATTTCTTCTTTTTGTTTTCTGTTTTACCGAAAATGGCAATGGAAATGGTGCATCACTTTTCTGAAGTACATTTTGTAACAGAATTGTTACCGAGAGGATGGTGGATTAAATGAACAACACAAACACGATATGTGAAAGAAAATATAAATTTATGAAATAAATTATTAATGAAAAATAATGATGTATCAACACAATAACTCATGCGTTCAACCCACAATTACACTCACAACCATTCACAATACATGAATAAATGAAATATTAATACAAAATAAAACACAGATACAAAGGAATCTCTTGGACTATACACAGATCCAAGGAACCTTTACATAAGTTATATTAACGCAAGTATAAATTACGATAATAAACACAAACATCAAACTATACTATCGCACGTATGGATTGCGACAACTAGCACGAACATATACATGTATTTAATCAAGTTGCTAGCTTTTATTGAGATTCATGCAATCCCTTGAAATACTATTGTGATCTGAAGTAACCATGTAAATACAACAATGTATTCAATTGTATTACAATTGCAACACACACATGTGTCCCGACCCTGTATAACCGTACGATTCACCAACAGTTGAATCGCCGCCCAGTTTCTCCGAATACCTAGGGTTGACACAATACTTTTATCGGTCACTTGCCCTTCACGGATCCACCACAGTTATACGTACAGACAGCATACAACATCTACTAGAACCAACGTTCATCAATACCCTAGATGCCACCCCGGATGTTTACAACTCTAGACAGCTCCGACACTCGGACTTCTAGATTTCCGGACATTTACACGTCACGACAGATGTCGACGGACAGACAATCTGACAGACAGAGATGCTCCTCTACAATATCAGCTACAATTTCAGCTACAATATCAGAGATGTTATCAGAGATGTTCCGCAACAAATCATCTACAATTTCAGCTACGATCTCAAAGACGTTATCAGAGATGCTATCAGAGATGCTGTCAGATGCGTTATCAGCTACAATAAAGAAACCAGACTAATAATAGTTGTCTCAAAAATAATCTAAACTTTAGATTACGCTGTTGCATTTAGAGTCTAATAGTGACTAGTAATTCCAAATATGCCACGTTTAAAATCTGCATTGCAATAAAGACATCATTATATGAAATGATAAACTGAATAAAATTCACAATAAAACGAAATATAAATTTAAAACTCACCCCTTTGGCTGGAGATTGAAAGACGAGCTATCTATCCTGTGATTAGATGCTTTAGGTCCCGTAATATTTATCAGTAATATTCTGCCTTATATACCCTCAAATAGGTGAGCAGAAATCACGGCAAGAATACCGTGCACCCTGTGAATCTAATGTTCCGGACTTCATGTAATTCAAATTCAGGCACATGCAAATCTTTACACGCCGCTTACCTTGGAGAAAAACCACTTATTCACCCCAGGTAACGCATGTACGACGAAACAAAAAAAATGGTTAAATTAGTTTGTAATTCAATTAGAAAATAAATTAAATTTTCGCCTAATTCTGTGACACATTTAGATACTGAATGTGTGAGAAAACTAAACTCTTTGTGTCTCTCTGTTCAAACAGAAGTGAGGATGGTTTTCTTCGACGGAACGTATGTGCAAATTGCCTCGTATATTGCGTCAAATCAATGAGAATAGTAAATAAATGAAATATGAAATGGTTATTCACACAAATTCCATGTCCGATGAAATGATATGCTCATTGAATTTTATTGAGTAATTTGTACTTTTAAAACTCATTTTTTATACTTTCAATCAGGTACGAATCGCGATGTGGCTTTCCAGAAGCAATATAAATGCTCTGGTATTGCTGATACGAACCCTAATAAGGGCATCGTCGATTGCATAATCACTGATAATCAGTTCTCCGTAAATATAGAACACGGTGACTGGTAAGATAGCTGTCTCTCTCTCTCTCTCTCTCTCTCTCTCTCTCTCTCTCTGCAATATCCACATGTTCACTGTTTAATTTCTGAATCAGTTAAAATAATTTTCACTAAATGGTTTTAAAACCCCAAAAATAAAAAATGTCTTTCATTTATCGTAAGTTTCTTTTAATTGCAAAATCTATATAGCATTTGTAATTTGATTCTTCGCTTAATACATTTTTAAAAATATCTTTAGTACTAGTTTTATTTTGGAAGATATTTAGCACCTGACTTTACACTGAGTTATAGGGTTTAGTTGCAGATCATTTATACTTGCCCATTTGCATTATGCTGATCAATCAATACGAATCAGCAAATAAATGAATGTGTATATTCTTTATTCACACTAGGTTCAATGTTGTCTTCATCGCTAAGAGTGGAGGCTTCAGAACTCTGGTCAACTTCGATCATCCAGATAGAATTTGGGACACCCAGATTTACGGGGGTCTGACTGATCAGAAAGAAGTGGAATTTAAGTTTGATTTTTATGTACCGACACACTGCTCAGAGCCAAACAGCACAATTTACTGCAGAGTTAATGACGTTCCTTTAAAAATAGAAAATGAGTTTACCAAGGTAATTAGCCAGAATAAAAAAAATCACTAAATAAACTCGAACAGTCTTAATTTTCAATGAGTCTTTGCTCTAGAAAACAAATTCAACACACAATTTTGTTTACGTTTTTTTCAATATCATTATCTTTTGTGCACGAATTCCATATAAAAAATTATTTCCTAAGCGTTCTTATATGAATCAATTTTTGATTTCTTATTCAAGACATCTGTCGGGGTGGGTTATAACAAAACAAAATCACACGAATTAAAACATCATTGGTTATCTACATTCAAACGAATCGTTTCATTGAGAATGTTCTCAACAGAATCGGAATCAGTCTTCAGTAATGGTTTTTTAGTAATCTGCTTTCAAACAATGACTATTCATATATTTTGTTTCTTTACCTTCATCTGAAAAGGTGCTCAAATATGTCCATCAATAATAAAATTATACCATTAATATTGCTATCTTTAAGTTTGTATTTAGATTCCAAAACAAATTATGATATGGTTTTATTCTCAGTTACCAGTCAATATTTCTTGGGCTGGATGGAAGGATGACTTGTCTAAAATGGACCGCTACCACATTGAAGTCTTCAAACTTTCACCCGATCCATATGGCAATTTACAAGAAATAACCCCTCTTAAACCGATCCACTCTGAAGACGTCAACCATACGCATGATGGCACATACCAATATACCCACACCCCATCAGAAGAGGGTATGTTTTCCGTGTTGCTCCAGGCAGTTGATAAAGCCAATAATTCCAAGATAGCTCGACGTCTTGTCCTGTATGCTCCTACTTCAAATATCAGCCTCAACACATATGACGACGGCAGACTGTATATTTCTTCAGCAGAATCCGAGACAGGTTACATGTGGCAGACGACACAAGCAGGGCAAACAACAGAGATTAGTGTCGAATGGAAAAATCATTTTATAAATAAGTTCATCTCAGAAGGGAAACTGTTGAACAAAGTCAATGCGTACCCAATACAGTTTCAAGATATTCAAAGAGAAGGCATACTTCAGAGCTCAAAGTAAGATTTCTGTATTTTGTATGTTTCGATAAATTACATACCGGTACTTACACAATCACGCATTTGATTTCAAATTTAATGATAATTCCAACTGTAGGGCACGGTTCTTGCGTTTTGAAATTGGCCTAATTGTGGGACACAATGAAGCTTCTGAGAGAAAAGCTTTATTAGACATGTTCTGCCAGGATATATTTAAATGATCATTAGAACAATTGTTTTACCTTGAGCTTAAGCTCGGGAAACCAATGAAATAATTCTTGTCCCAAAACCTTTATCTCGAAGGGCCAATTAATAATAACAATAACGCAATAACTCGAATTTGCTCGACATAAATAAAGACCCAAAACTAAAATGTTTGGATTTAACTGCTTTTAGAGAGGTCTCCACACTATACTTGACCATAACATGTATGGTACTTTTCGCTATGTTTTCTCTCTGACTTCTCCATTACTTTTCTTTCTTGATTGTACCGTATGTTTAACTGAGATCAATTGGACGTTTTGTGAAACGTGTACCCTTAACATCTGTATATCAACACACTGTAGATAACAACACTGGAATTTCATTAATCCAAGTGGTGTAATAACCGTTCTCGATTCAACTAATTCTAGTAAAATAAGTGAACATTTGTTTAAGAAAAATTGTATTACTGTGCAAAAATGATACATGACAAACGTTGGCCGAAGATAAATGTATATCGTATTGTCGATTCTGCACCAAGCTGGAGCAGGTGCACGTATTGTTAACAAACTCAGCATTTACATGAGTTTAAATAGCCTCGAGTTTGTTTCAAAAACGAGCTTTTCAAGTTTTTAATTTTATCACGTTTCTAAGTACTTTTGTAATACAGCTGTAATCAACTTCATATATCTGTATGCTTTTACATTGGTTGTCTTTTGTAATGATTGATGAGTATTACTCCGCGAGGACTATGTACAGATCAATGTCACTTTATAGGGTTTCTTTAATCAGATTTCTTGTCTTTCAAGTGATGGATTACTGTTTTGTTCCCGCTCAGCTTTTGTACCAAATACAAATTTCAGTATCATGTATGTATGTATGTATGTATGTATGTATGTATGTATGTATGTATGTATGTATGTATGTATGTATGTATGTATGTATGTATGTATGTATGTATGCATGTATGTATGTAAGTATGTATGTATGTATCTCGTAATTAAACTATATCACAATTTTGGTATATTTATTTATCTATTTTGGTATATTTATTTATTTGGCATGTTTATAACTAAACTACTGTCCTAACTTTCTATATAGTTTAAGATGTCTTACGTCATGGCGAGGTTGGTCAACTAAACTTCTACTTTCGTGGTAGTTTTATTATCTATACAATTAATCTGCTTGCATAGGTTCGTTTTCCCTGGTTTGGACGACAACGAAGGTCAAAGAACTGTCGATGAAAAACCAAACAAACATGGCGTCGTCCGATTCGAAGCAGTCGTAAGTTTATCGGATGGTAATAATGAGCCTCAAAAGGGATGGTTTGACATCAATGGATTAGCCGAGAATTTTAAATTCAATGAGACCCTGAGAGACGGGAGAACTGCACGAATTTGGGTGAGAGCCCATGACGTTCTAGGGAATACCATAAGTGACAAAACGGAAGTGCATTTTGATTTCTCAGAACCCCAGGTGAAAACTGATTCAATTGTTTTTTCACGGAACCATCCGAACGGAACCTATATTTACACCTCGAGGTAACATTTTTTAGAAGGCGCCCATCCTATCATTTACACAGCAGCATACGCGTATATATGTCTAATCTTTTGCAATTACGTATGTTCCAAAGAGAGTGTTTATATTCAAACATATACTGTCCTTAGACTTAATATTACATGTTCACATTCTTTACACACACCATTTCATTCCAGAAAGAAATTTGCTATAAGCAGACCCGGTGTATATATTTTATGAAAAACGACTCTGAATAAAACTTTATTAAAGTTGTCTAAAATGTTCTGATGTATACAAAATGCTATTTCCTTACGCATGCACAAGATGAAATCAATTTCAGCACACAATATATCTGATACTGAATATAAATGTGAAATGCAGATATTAATGTTTATTCTAAGCAAATCGATATTTTTGGCATTTAATGCATCATAATGATACGATACTTATAAACAAGTGAAACCCTTTATCATGAAGAAAAGTGTTTATTTAAACTAGGTCATATAGCTGATAAATATAATAAATGAATATATATTCTACAAAACTATCATGTATATTTTACGTTTGTCAGAATCAAGTTTGAAGCTGCCGATGTGGAGAGTGGTGTTTATAAAATCGGGTATATACTTATGCGGGATGATACAGGAAACGTGCAGCACAATGGATCAACATTTGCATCACAAAGAAATGTGAGAAAAAGTTTATCCGGGACGGGGACTTTACTGATTGGTTGTCCCACTTAATTTGGTTTTCGTTATCTAGAGCTTGACAGCCCTTGATGGTATTGCCCGGTTCGAGTAAATATAAGTGGTGAAACTTATAGGTGAAGGAGATAGTGGTCTGAGCAGATATATAGAACATACAAATACAAGAACCCGTACAGATAAACAAACAATTTAATCAATTACATAAAACAACTATGATAAGTGATTACATCAGGAATTTACTCTGGTTTTAGAAAATAAAACTTTTTCGAATACCAAAGAAAAGAACAAATGGATTTAATCAAAATAGCGTATCAGTTTACTGATAGATTTAGTTCATCATATGATCGAGTGGAAAAATCGAAGTCAATTTCTTGTACATTTGCATTACCAGTTCCTTCGGTTCGCAATACGTCCATTGTAGCTGTTCAGACCCTTGGATTTCAGGATGCTACTTTCAACAATTCGTCTCAGGATACTCTCAGAATACCTCTTAGAATTTAAAAGTCGCAGGATTACGTCACAGGGTTTCACGTCTCAGGATTACACGTCTCAGAAACTATTTTCTCCATTTGTTTTCAACTTTACTCCCTCTATCTCTAAATTAGTTCGTAGGTTGCATTCAACAACAGCTTTTACAAGGGATTTTTGCAAATTCCCCGGAGCCGACTAGTTCTAACACTAACCTTCTAATGCTGAGCGCCAAGCGAGGCAGCTGTAGTTTCATTTTTGTACATCTATGATATGACTATGCCGGGATCGAACCCGCGACCTCCCGCTCATGCTTACGTTTTCTACCTATTCGAAAAAACACATTTAAAATCCGTGTTTTTATTGTTTACTAACTTTCTTGAATTTTAGTTGAAAATATTTACATTACAATTCTTCCATTGATCTTGTAGCTGTATACTGCTGTCGTTGATTTGCTTGTTAACTTGAATTTAATCATAAAACGAATATTCACCCGCTTTACTGTTCTAATGTAATGACTATATAGAGTTCAACATCACGAACAAGGCAAAAATATTACTTACATAAAGCAAGTTTATTTATATCGGTTCACTGTGTTTTATTGGGGAAGAGTGTATAATTCGGACATAAATTTAGTTATTAAAGCAAACTGCATTAATGAGCTACTAGTATTATAAACCATCAATTTATGTTTCCATATTAAAATTTTTAAAGAATAAGCCTAATATTAAGAATTAAATATTTTACTTGATATTTGTAATGATGGGAACAATGACATTATTTTATAGATATCCTGCAAAACTGACATTGATTGTAAATGCGTTCTTGAGAAGTGCTTCATTCAACATCAGGTTCTAGACCTCGACAACTGCTGGTTTATGACTTCAGATGAGGAGCTGGATCATGTAAACATAACTGTAGAAGTTACAGTGTACAATCAAGCGATGCTGAATAAGTCTTTCTACCTGACTGTACGTAAAAAGCATTTGCTAGTTTCGAATATATTCAGTGATCCTTTTTAGAGCTAGAGAATAACCTCTCCGCTCTTTCTACGTTTTATATATATATATATATATATATATATATATATATATATATATATATATATATATATATATATATATATATATATATATAACACGTTAACATATATCAAGTGAATACTAAATACGGTGATTTATACCGCGAATAGACATGCTGTCATTGCCAAAAAAGATTGCGTCATCTACAACAACAGGTTCTTCATTTTCACACGAATGCCATAATGTTTGGTGAATGGTCGGGAAAGGACGTTCTATGATTGTATCAACCTTATCTCTTTACCTAACTCTATATTGTGATTAATTAACACTGAGACACTGAAAAATTATAAACTGCATATAAAAGAAGCTATAATAAGACGTTTTTCATTCAGATAACTTGCTTAACGCCATTTTCATCGAGTGATAAATACCTTTGATTAATTATCTATGTAGAAGCTCATCATGTTTCTTTTCTAGGTGGACAAATTAAATGAATTACGTGGACTTGAATATTGTAAGTCTCCATATTGTTAAATTCTTGTATATATATATATATATATATATATATATATATATATATATATATATCCATCAGCTACTCTAGAGATTTTGTGTCATTAACAATGTTCTTCAAGATGTGAAAAGGGGGATCTTCATATGTTCCATTTTTACACCTCAGAGTTCAATTGTGTCTACTTTTTGCAATCCTTGCTAAACACAAGATTATAATTACTTAGCAGTTTTCTTATATAGCTGTAACAATAAGCAGAACTGAGAATTCGTTCAATCACATGACGAAATCACTGAGCATCTATAAAACCTCAAATTGATGCATTCGAATGACTAAAAGTACATACGGATGGCAATAACAACGTGCGTTTGTTGATGTCATGTATGAAGAAATACTTTTAACTCAGGACTCTGAAATGATTTTAAATTAAACTAACTACTGATTCGATGTTAACCGCAATATTTTTCTTCTGCATTGAGTCACATTAAAGTAAAGTCAGTTTATATCACGTTATTGCATGCAGGTGTTCTTTGACAATTTATGAATTATAAACATATGCAGTGTATAATTGTTCCTACTTTGCCACTTTAATTTGTTTCACATTTTCAAAGTTATCACAAATCGTACAATTTTTATTATTGAACTTAGTTAATGCTTCATTATATAAATCTCTATGGAAGACATTCCTTACTAAAACGCAGGTTAACTCTACCGATATTATTTGTTTTGTTTCCTCAGAATATTGAGTTTATTAATGATATCATTCTCTATTGATTATTTTAGACTCGGGCCCAACAAATATTCGAGTAGCAAAGAGTAATTCTAATGGTGTTCGCTTGGAATGGGATCTCCCTAAGACTCAATCCTGCTACGGACGGACGGAAATTGTCGTCATCTTGTACTTGAATGATGGCTCAACTAAAGTTTACACTGTCAGCAGAAATACTACATTTGTAGACATAATAGGACTTGATCCAGATAAAGACTATACGGTAGCTTTCAAGCTCGGCTACGGAGAGCAAAGATTGGGAAATATGCCATTTTCTTTTCAAACAGGTATTGTAAATTGTCAATAATGATACATTTTGGCTAAAGCTTGTCAGAATTAAGATATATTTTGGAAGCCTACTACCTTTCATCCTGTCACAAGTCACAATTCAAATTTTGGATCAAAGTAAGTGACCAAACAATTTCGCAGATCATTATATTTAGTTTTATTCAATCTAAACTAATATCGATATGAAGAACTTGTTATCGTTAAGATCATCAGATGAACATATATTTAACAAAGTGTTTTTTTTTCTCTCAGTTACCTAATTGACTGTCATGGTTAGAAATGTACACTAATATACGACATCTCCTCCCTTTATGTCCAGATATGTCAACAAAAATACATTTTTTAATATGTAACATTTTTAGTTCATGCATTCGATTGACATTGTCATTTGAAGTAGCTAAGTAATACAAATTTGCTTCGTCATATTCATTTCATTCATAACTGACGTAGTTACGTTTAGCATTCTATTCCTCGTCAACTTATACAAGACTGAAACAGCCAAATAATTCGAAATGACGGTCTTTAATGATGTACTTTACGACGAGCTTCATATTCATTATCATTATAGTTATCATCGTCATCATCATTATTGTCATACTTGTTACAGTTAGTTAAACTATTGCTGATGTCTGCCTAAACCCTTTTATTGTGTAGCTGCCAAGGAAGATTCAATACCCACTGCGGCAATTATCGGAGGAGTTCTAGGTAAATTCAGAATTACTGTGTCTTTATAGTCTTACATCCGACTAAATGCAAAAATGCTGTCCACCAGATCCATTTTGAAAGGTACTGATGATAAGTATCATGTCAATATAGGACACATACATGTTTTGTCAATGTCAACACAGACGCTTACATTAATCAGACTCGCGTAGTGTACAATTGCTACGTTTTCTTACGTTTGCTTAAGACAGCATTTTTGTCGACAGGCTGGCTCAAAATTTAGCTTTCTTTCTGTGCGAAACCCTTCATATTTTAGCCGTATTATTTGTCAGTTTTTGGTGGAATTAATCGTTGAAGCATAGTTGAAAAGTGCACAACCATACAAATGGCGCAAAGAATTATCTCAATATTTTTTAAATAAGCTTTGAGCAGTAAGTATTGCAATTATCTGTGTCATACTGGTGAATATACAGTATAAATGGTTTAATTCTAATATATGAGCATTGTGTGCCAGAACGCTTTGGTATTGTCAATAGTTCTAAGATGGCAGACATAAAGATGTGTTACATCGGACAATAAAATTAAAACAATGTTGCAATGAGCTGTGTGGTTCCATGTTGGGTGCTTAAATCTATTACGTTAAACAAATTCGTTAACAAACAATGGATATTTCGTACGATCGCTGTTCTTACATACGTAAGATTTAGAACAATTCAGCTGCAATTTCAAGCGTCCCTTGTGTATGCACCGTTCCGGTACGCTGACTTTGGACACTGCATTTCAGGGGCATTTGTCAACCAAAATGAGCATCTCGCAGAATTCTATGATCTAGTATGACAAAAACACTTTAGCTAATTGTCCAGTATATTATGTCATCTCTAAATTACAAATTAAATACCCCTAACAATATTACACGAAATTACGCGGTTTCTGAATCATATTTTGATTCATTTACAAATTGGAATACACGTTAGTAATTATGCAGCAAAGTATTCAACATATATATTATTTTCTTGTATATTAGATTATTCTAACCACAAGGAATGAATTGGGCCAAAAATCACATTATTTTCCTTTTCCCTTTTCAGCGGCTGTCACCATCATTGGACTGCTAATAGCAATATTCATTGTATTGCTAAGAAGGGGTAGACTCGAGCCTGTCCGAAGACGTCTAAGTCGTTTTACAGTCCGATACCGAAACACAGTTAAAGGACAGAGCAATCAAGCATATGGTGTAAGTTAACGTTCCCCATTATGTATCAGACGGAGGATAGTTACAATAATTCAAATGAATATTTAGTTTCGTGGAATAAATAATATTTGATATTTCTTAACATATTTTTATGATATCGTTCTACCAACATGTCACAAAAGGGTATTAATATATTGATATATCTGTATTTGTATACACATACATATATGTAGGTATGTCCTATCGGCTATATTTTGCTGATTAAAGGTAAAGCTATAAATCTGTAATTATCAGGGGTCATCGAGAAAATAAAGTGTACGCTGACAGCGTAAACAGGTATTAACGATCAAAGTTTAAATTCCTCTGAATGTCTAGCGTTTATAATTTCCATGGCATTCAATTAGCCATATACCGTAATGAAAACTTACTCAACAATGTCACAACTGTTTTCGGCTTAATTATTTTGTCGTTTTTATTTACGGTGGTGGAGAAGCGGTATAGTTCCTCCGTGTTTATGTATGTGCGTGTGGGAGAGAGCGAGAGTGAAGCTTGGCTATAAATTGTGATTTATTTTATGATAAATGGTAAATACATGATGTTCTATGATATACAGACCAACAAGTATGATGACTTATATATTTATGGTGGAATGAAATTTGATGAGCGTCAGCCATGGCATATGAATCGTGATGACGTCGTCTTTGAAAGTTTGTTTACAAGCGGTCGCTTTGCCAACATATACAAAGCATCTCTCCACTCTAGCTCGATAAAACGTCAACAAACTGTGGTAGCAAAGACCCTGAAAGGTTTTCTTATGCATCTCTCTCTCTCTCTCTCTCTCTCTCTCTCTCTCTCTCTCTCTCTATATATATATATATATATATATATATATATATATATATATATATATATTTATATATATATTGTGTGTGTGTGTGTGTGTGTGTGTGTGTGTCTAGATCTCAGTCGGTTATGCGCAAATTTATAACTAATAAAGTCTCGCTCCTGTTGTTCAAGCCTTAAAACATCAAACACGAATTACCTATACTACCATTTTGTAGAAATATGTCACTTTTAATTAATATCGATACCAGTATAAACTCAAATCTTTTTAAGGAAACAAGAAAGCCTACACATGTGTTAGCCAACTAACTTTTGATGAATGGAGCAATGGAGTTGAAAACAAATTAACTCAACCAAATAACATTTTTTTCATGATATACCTCATGTAAATATGTAGAAAAAGACAACGTAGTACATGATGGTTTTTGTTTTGCCAGCCTAAATTCAATTTAGAACCTCTATATCTATTGCCATAGTTACCAGTCATGGTTACAACATTGATAATTTAGTTTAAGCGAAACATAAATATTAAGTCATTTCGTTCCATTTATTCGTGATATATACTGTTTTCTTCCTACAGAGGAATTCACTGACAAAGATAAAGAACTTATGATGGCCAAGATCAATTTTACCGGCACTCAAGTTGGCAATCATCCTAATGTGCTAAAATTTATTGGAGCTGTAATAAACGATGACGCCAGTAAGTTCCATTACCTTAAATCCAAATAGGATCGCCAGGTTGCACATACTAATTTTGATAAATAGAAACATTGTTTTACAAGATTATCGATTGCTAAACATATTAGCGAGTCTTTGATATAAATAATTTTCTTTATATATAATTTTTTTTTAGATACTTTTATGGACAAAAACAGAACACATCTTTACCTATGATCATTACTTTCGAAACTAAGAAAACTATTATCATCACAATCTGATGTAACGCTGATCTCCATTTGCTATCAATATGGTGCAGTATAGTACATCTTGGTAGAACTTGAACGTTGTTCCGATGTCGCTTGTCTTTACATGGAACGTCAGCATACATTTTTGATCGTATCTTGCATGGCTGTCTCAACAGCGATCTCGTCACGCGTTGCATCTGCGACCATCCTAGCAACGATTTACTGCATTTAAGAACACAACAAGCTATCAATAAAATCGGAATATTCTAATTGTTAAAAACGTAGAGGCTCTCTCTCTGTGCCTGTTAGAGGAAGAAAGATTCCATATACCGGCCACATTTATATGCAGTAAGATAAGATTTTGAGCCTTGTATGTAGGTACATGCAAGTGTTATAATTGTGCCATTTTTTTAAAAAAAATCTAAATCAGCTACTACTTACCAACACCAAAGCACTCTTCAATCTCAACAGATGGATAAGGAAGATTTAAAAAATAAAAATGTTGAGGGTTTCTTAGCGTTGAATTGCTAATTTCTGTCTTGAATAATATCATATATTTGCTTTTCATTTCAAATTAAACTATCATATTTCCTACAAGTGCAATTGATAGGACTGTGTTTGGTTTTATATTTCTATTTTACTGTTTCTGTTCTTTCTTACTTAACCAGTGTTTAATTATATCTGAAAATATTGACAAATCCGGTAATAAAAAGAGGTATTTCCAGTGTCATATTATTTCTCTTAACTTGACAGTCGGTCCATTCATCATCTTTGAGTATTGTGAGAATGGACCCCTGAAAGACTACTTGGAAACACAAAGGAAAGATATCACGGTGCAGCTACAGGAAAGACTATTCCGTTTTGGTCTGGATATTTGCAAAGGAATGGAGTACCTCGTTTCCAAAAAGGTTGGTGTAATATAAAACTCGGTATTGACTACAAGAAGGTGAGACAAGTTATATACTTTTTCCAGGCGATACCTTTTCGTTTAAACAAATGTGATGAAACAAACGTGGTTTAATATAAATCTCACCCTATATATCTTATATTTCGCTTACACCATATATACGTACAGTTTAAATCATTAAATCAAAACATACATTTTATCCATATTGGCATACAATTATTTTGTCGGTCCACAACGGTCATTATGGGTAGACTTATTTTAATTTTTCAATGCTAATTGTAGGTCGTTTTTATTTTGTCTTTTTTGCGGTATTACCAAACATCTAATCTTTTTGCTATATATATATATATATATATATATATATATATATATATATATATATATATTTATATATATATATAGTGTTTTGATCAAACATGCATTGTATCCATATTGGCATTAAATTATCTTGTCGGCCCAAATCGTTCATTACGGACAGATTTATTTTATTTTTCAATACTACTTTTGTCTCGTTTTTAATTTGTCTTTCTGGCGGTATTACGATATATTTTATCTTTTTTGTTATACACCCTACAATTTGCTTAGATTGTTCATCGCCGACTTGCTGCAAGAAACATTCTATTGACCCTCATGTATGAAGTCAGAATTTCTGGGTTCGGACCACAAAACGTCGAACAGAATGATAATGATGGAGATTCGGAGAAGAAGGTTGGTATCGTCAATGCCATTAATGTCACAATTTAATGACAAAGTAAATAATTAAAATATAAGGAAATTATATACCTGAGATAATTTTCAATTCTAATCGTTGAAACAAAAGATAATAATATTTATCTCTCTTTCATATTATATTCAATAACATTTTAGTAGGTAGTGTGTACAATAATGTGCAAAACAGTTGTGATTCACATGATTTTTGTTAACATGGATTCTGGTGCATTACATTTCTTTTCTAGTTCATACTTGAAAAAAGTTTACTCTTCCATTTGACTGGGTACGCTTTCATATTATTTCAGACTAATTCAGATTTGCAGACTAATGTGTGCATTATCGTTAAATTACCATTCAGTAAGCTTCACATTTTACTTTTGCTTTTCTTTTCCATCATACAAAGAGAAAAATACTTTTACCACACAAAACATGTAAAGTGTTTCCTTATCTATGTAGGACCCTAGGCCTAAGAACTGTTACTGCCAAATATGACATATCAGACTGTACGCGTTCATTTAATATAAAATGTTTAGATAATATGTGGCTTTATATCCTGCAACTAAGTTTGCATCAGAAGAAATTAATGCCCGCGTAAAGGTACTGGTGATAGTAAGTATAATTATAGACTTATTATTATAGGAGAGGATTCCAATTAAATGGATGGCACCTGAGTGCATGAACAGCACCGCAGGGGCTACTGAAAAGAGTGATTTCTGGTCGTATGGAGTGGTCTTATGGGAGATCTTTAGTCTTGGTCCGTATTCTCTCTGTCTCTGTCTCTATCTGTCTGTCTGTCTGTATGTCTCTCTCTCTCTATCTCTCTCTGCAAATATGCACATCATCCAGTTCAATTAATAATTATTCATGTGGTCTAGATCAATGCATGTTCTTTTATAATAATGCATATATACACAGATTCAACTATTTACCACCCTACAAGCGCGCGTGTCTATATATATATATATATATATATATATATATATATATATATATATATATATATGCATATTGGTTTCGTTAGGTGAGAGTCCATACGGAAATATTAGAAGCCGCGACCTGCCAGCAAGACTAAAAAAGGGTGAGCGTCCTTCCAAACCAGAGCTTTGTGACGACACGTAAGTTTTCTCTTATTCCATCTCAGGAAACACAGATGTAAGAGGCTTTGTTCTAGCAATTTCCTGTGTCACACTCATACATACATACATACATACGTACATACATACATACATACATACATACATACATACATACATACATTCATACTCGCACACACACACACACACACACATATATATATATATATATATATATATATATATATATATATATATATATATATATATTGCTTGCAATTGTACTCCGAACATATAAGAAAGTAAATACTTTGTAGATTTTTGCATATCGTTTGTTTTCGATCGCATTGAATTCCGTGACGAGGCAGTCCTCTTTGTCAGTGAGACTTGCTCATATAGACACAATTCTTTGTCATCCAATTCGATGTATAAATTCTGATCATTCTGTGTAGCTATTGGGTTTCTAAAATGCTACGCGTGTTCATATGACATGTCTATGTGTTTATCTTAACAGTGCTTTTAAAGACTGCAGAAATCTTCAAAAGCAACTCAAGCTAGATATTGTTCTTAATCAGGCATAAAGACTACATTATGTAAATCTTTGGAGAGGCAAGAAATCAGCATTACAAGTTTTTAATAATATAGTTATATATGCAAATCTATATGATCATTGATTAATTACTTGTTGTAATTGCTAAAAACAAGTGAAAATTCGGATCTCTTCAGATGTCGTGAATCTTAAATTGTTACATTAGAATAGTGTATATTTTATTTTAACGTATTTTATCTTATGTACGTGGCACGTAAAGATTAAAAAGTAATTTGAACATATGTTACAGAAGCCTTAAAGAAATATAAATGCATTTTATTACAAAATCTCATCTATATAATTGACAGACACAAGGTTTGTATATAAACTAACAACAGTGTTTCAGTTATGTTGGTGCAAAGATGAAACAGACATTTCATCATCTGAGAACATGCATGCAAAAAAGAACTTATGATCGCTTATGAAGTTACATTTCTAGTCGTAAAGTTATGTTTTTATCCTAAAATATTTTTGGCCCTAGAAGGTAAAAACTAAGATCTAAATTCGAAACAAAAGAATATTTTGCACTGGTGGATATTTCTTAAATTAGTTGTTTTTCTTTAGTCAAATAACTTCAATTTACTGCATTATGACTAATCAACCTTATTTTACTAGATGGTATGGAGTAATGCAAAGAGCATGGAGTATAGCCCCGGAAAAGCGACCGACTTTCGCAGAAATCAGGGAAGAACTGGACCACCTATTTGTACAGTCAGCCGGAGATGACTATTACTACTACAAGCGCTGAACAGTAATTCTCAGAATGCGCTCAATGCATGGACGAATTAAATACAGTTTCAATTTAACGGTTCACAGGAAACCGTAGCATAAACAGTTTTAAATCCTATGATGTGATTTAAGTTCCATATCTTTAGATTTAAACAAGTATAATAACATTATTATTTTTGTATTTCAGAAGTTAGATTATTAATATATTGTGTTAAGACTACAATTATCTTTATGTTTAAATGTTGTCTCAATGACTAGTACCACTTCAATGTAAAAAAAGACATTTGATTATCGTACCGTTTCAAAATTCATAATCATTGTAGTGAATCACGCATGCAATTTGTACGGTAAGTAACCTATTCTGCATATTACATTTTCCATCATACAGTTTGCTGGTTTTATTCTTGTTTTATTGTTCAATTTAATTCAGAAAGACACTTAGTATAATGCAGTGTTTCAATGACTGGCTGTACAAATGTTTACAAATTTGTGACGTAAAAATGAAAATTTACATCTTCTGAGGAATCAGTTACTTCCCTTTGTTTTTCTTTTGTTTGATATAAATTTGTATTATCTTCTATGTCCTCCACTAATCTAAGCAAACAACCTTTATCAACTTTTCAGCATTGAATATTGATAACTCTATTTAGGCGAATTCAACTGATACATGACAGTTACCTTAGATCAATGATAATTTATCATGTTAAGTCGATCTTTTCACTCTATGCGGACTCAGGAAAACAATAAATGTATTGTTTATGTTACTGCTAATAATGGCTCATATGATCTCGTGAATTGAAAATGATTGAAGATTAAATAATATGTGATAATTTGCTTATCTGTATCTTAAATACAAAAAAGTTTTACATGCATTGACATGTTATAAAAAGTGAATGAAATGTCTACGACATTTTCTTCTTTTTGCAAATCAGATAAAAATAACGTTAGTAGCTCAAATCTAATGAGACTGTTGAAGAATCAGGATGTATATAATTTATTGTGATTATGTATTTGACGTCTGACCTTGATTCCAATAAGATGGCTTTTTTATATAATCATGGCAATTTCATTCATGAATATTTAAATATAAGCAATGAACTTTGAAATCTTAATTGTAGACCAGATTTCTCATTACTCCAATCTGTAGCTATAATTTGTTGCACATTTCACGTACACTTCGTAGATTTTACGGATATTCCGATTCATTCACTAGACACGGAGGCATAGATAAATACTTAACACTAATGCGAACGCTACGTAAATAGCCTTGCGACTTTAATGTCCATATGTTTTCTTCAGACTGATCTGCTTCTGTAGAGAACAACCATTTAATCACCCAAGGTTTTTGTAATTTTTGTGGGGGTGAAGGATAGTAGTTGCATAAAACCTGTTTGATTGATACAGTATTGTTTATATACAATGTGGGGGTGTAAGTGAAGGTGGGTGGATGCAGGGATGGCGTGCTTTGTCAAAATGTTAATACGAATGTACAAGTCGTAATTTTGTCGTGAACAAAATCACCATGATTTAAAAAACTGACGTCCTTCCGTGATATCATATTGTATCGAGACACGGAAATTGCAGAAGTTGTAATATTCATGACAAGTGCAACGAAACTAAATATTTAAATACCGTTCACTGTTCTGGTCGACGCTTTCAGCTTTAGCATGTTTCAGGATATTTAATATTTGAACGTATGTGATCTAAGGTTCAAATTTATACATTGAATCGAAACATTCATGCTTTTTATCACACCGGCATATTCCAGTGTTTCTTACAATGAGATTTAAATATAATGTCTTCTTGTATTACTTAATAAAGTATGGTATAATACTGTGTTTTTGTTATTTATGTTACAAGTATTTGACACATGGTGATTAACAGCAATGGCAATGTCATCAAGCTTATATGTCTGTGTTTGTTACAACAAAAGGTCCATCATGTCAGCTCAAGATTCACTATCCTTGGTTTTCGTCACTTGAAACAGACACATGACGTTATGGTACATATTTATTTTAGATAACTGCATATTACTGAAAGGAAAGTGATATATATGTGAAATACTCTCCTCGAATTACGTTAGATGATAGTATTTTACTTATTCATCCGTTTGTCATCACTAAGCATACTAACTGACATTAGATTACTGGTGAAAAATAATATTGTAGATATATAGATTCTCCATATCAGATCCAGTTGAATGTTAAACATTTTTATCTTGAAATAAGGATACTACAGACGCGATTATTAGAAAACATAGAAGTGAATGTTCTCTTAACAACAGATTTAATCTGGCTAGTGCCAATTTATGAAACATTTCATCCAAAGACTTATGCGACTTACAAATGTTAAAATACATCTGCATTATTAAAATAGCATGCCGAGCCGGAGAGTTGTCATTTTGAGTGAGTAGGTACTAGTGATTCTTACCCATGCAACAGAGAAACCTACTTGAATTACTACACAAACACTTCTTATTGCGATCTGGTTATCTCAGCGATGGTTGTCTCAGCCATGTTGTCCACGCAACACTAACAAATTTTCTGATGTATAGATATTGAATAGAACAACACTAGTCCCATAGCAAAATATAACACTTTAACCAATTTAATAAACAAAATGAAATTGAAGACGAATTCGAATGATACATTGTCTCTTAGAAATATAATATTTTTTTATAAATGAAATACAATGTTACACATATAAAACAAATTTCATCATAGAATCGAGCGAATGATTGAACTGATTTGCTCAGTTTGCCAGCATACCCTGGTTGCTTCCGGTCCTCTGAACCTCAATGGTGTTGATATATATGAGTCCCTTTACTTATTTGTAATTATCGCGGAGATAGACGTCTTGACTTACAACATAAACTGTGACTGCGTAATTTCACAAGACAACATATTTAAACATCGACATTTGTCAGAGAAGTACACCAGACTTTTTTCTTTGCTTAGCCAGGCATGATTAAATTTTACCGACAAAATTTCAAGACGCTTCTCGAAGCTAGAATAGCCTTTATTAATTAAAAGTTCTGAAAATTTCATTTTATGACATCTATTTCCAAAGGCTAAAGTTGTGTCTGACATGTCTCATCATTGTCTTTGCCCGCTGCGTTAATAATGGTCTGTTATATATCCCTAAAAATCAATCATGCCCTCAAACAAGAGAGATTAACCATTGGATTCTACCGAGTCTAAACCCATACGTCAATTTTCATTGTTACGTGTGACTCTCACCAAGACCAAAGAGACAATTTTTAAGAACTTTGCACCATCATATTATAAAATGTATAGTGTCATAATTTCCTTTGTAAGAGTGGCATATTTAGCTAGATTATATTTAGGTAATTATTCAAATGGTCACATATGAGCAAAGTACCTGGTGAACTTTATAAAAGAGAGAGGCAATAATTATACCTGAATAATAGTGTGTGTGTGTGTGTGTGTGTGTAAATAGTTTTGAACCCCATCAGTGTTTAACATTTTTGTAAAATTCTGTTAAAACATTTTGGTAAAATTCTGTTTTATGTGAGAGAAAACAATTATGTTAGACATTAAAACAATTTTGAATGTCCCATATCGTTCAGACAAATGAGATTCCACCATGACCTGTGCATATGTAATGTGTGTGTGTGTGTGTGTGTGTGTGTGTGTGTGTGTGTGTGTGTGTGTGTGTGCACACTATGATGTTTTCAGTCATGATATATCTGAATATAAGAGAAGTGTCCATACGTTTTTCATTAAGCTTCTGATGATACAGAATATCACTGATCTTGAACCATTAACTTTAATTTGTACAATAATGAGAAGTCACATTTATTTGTGTTTCATAACTACTTGACTGTATAGTGCAGTGAGTGTTTAATTTCTCTCACTTTATTGTACATTATTGCCTAAAATATTGTGTATTGTGGTATATGAGGCATCATGACAAAAACCATTTATTGTAGTTAGAACTAAGTTGCATGACCTATATTTCATGATCCACTGATTTGCACTAACAATTGTGTTTCACCTGGTGTTCATTGTTTGTTGCTATTTCATGCTCCCTTGATGAATTTGTTTTTGATGTTTTATACACCATAGCTTGTGTCACAGAATAACTTTTATTATCCTTGAGAAATATTTGACTATTTTTCGTTGTGCATGCGTATAACAATATTTAAGGTGAACAAGTTTTTATCTGAGTAAGTGACAGAACCAACATATGTCTAGCCGGAAATTACTTTGCGACAAGGGACAATTGCGATATGCACGGCTATTTTACCCTGAATATTACTCCCTGTCCTATAAATTTAAGCAAGATCAACGTATAACCGACACACTGGTGGTTCAGGATCATGTTGAGGAGCGCACGTTCCCCATTGTATTCTCAAGCCATAGGGGTGAGTGTTAACATTTATATTTCATTTGATATGCGAAGTTTTTTCAGATTATATTGTCATATTGTGCACTTTTTTATTTAGTACATCTCAGATTTGAAACGTGGTGAACTGTGAATTACAAGTTGCTATTAAGAGTGTATTGCCAGTTTGGTTTTACTGTAGCTAACAATAACGAGTGTGACGAGTTTAAGTTGACGAGTTTAGCTGTGATGAGTTTAGCTGACGAGTAGAGCTATCTCAAGCTGTCTTATATTGTATGTACGTATGCCTGTACATGTGGTGGAGCCACGACTATAGGTGTAGCTAATTCAAAGGTGCCGTATGCTGTCTGTACGTGTGTATACGAATGACTGTACATGTGATGGATTCATGAAGGTTTCCGAGCGGCCGAAACAAGTGAGGGTCCAATACAAGGGACGTGTATAGAGTGCTTGGATCAACCACATATTTAGAGCGTGTGAAAATCATTGTATTTATGCATCATATAATTTTCTTTATTAAGTTCATAAATGTTCATCTTTCACACATCGTGTTTAAGTTATTCATTTAGTCCAAAATCCACTCTGTGTCTTTTCTGCAACGGCTTTCATATTTATATTATTGCATTAGCCCTTATAATAAACTAAATTATACAATCCATGCATATCCCCCTTATGGGTTGTTACTTGCATTATATCTCATACGCATTAACCTCCACTGCTTGCATTTTAAGCAGAGCAATGACATGCCATAATGCTATAGATAAAAAAACTTGTATGGGTTAAAGTGACAACATGATTTACCTTTTTTGTCAATATGTTTGACTGAAGAAGTTTCATATCTTGAACCAGAATTAATTATTTGGCCAGACTGTTAGTTAGAGTTTCCTGTTATATAGTATCTAAGATCTTATTCCATACATACTTAATATTTTGCTATCGTGTAGCCATCCCCACACATGCACACACACACACACACACATATATATATATATATATATATATATATATACATATATATATATATATATATATATATATATATATATATATATATATATATATTCTTTGCATATTATACACAACAATACAGCTTTCAAAGTATATACAGTGCCTACATTTAGGGTAATTTGGAAGCTGCGTGAATTCTTCTTGTTTCTTTTTCTTCTGTTTCCCTCATAGAAATTATTGTTTAGGTACATTCTCATATAATAACTATATAGTAATGGTTGCACAGTCCTTAATAATAAAACAAATACATTTCATTCGCATATATTTATGTTAACTCACGTCTTTCTGTTTGTGTTTGTCTAATATGCATACATTTGACAATCATTGTTTCGTATATACCTTCAAAGTTATGGTTCAGACTGTTTATGCTTACTTTCCATTTGTAACTCTTAAGTTGTAATTTATTTAAGATAGCTACTACTTTTCGTATTTACTTGCCTCAATTTTAGGACTCTTGTTGGCACTTTTCCGTATTTGTTGACAGTTGCCCTTTCACAGAGAAAATGAAAGTTTAACCATTTTATTTTGAAAGATATCCTTTGAGGGTGATTCAAAAATTTCAATTTGAATACGCAGTAAAATTAAATGCAATTAAC
Source organism: Unio delphinus (assembly GCA_029339505.1). Classification (NCBI taxonomy): domain Eukaryota; kingdom Metazoa; phylum Mollusca; class Bivalvia; order Unionida; family Unionidae; genus Unio; species Unio delphinus. The sequence continues at coordinate 3,078,076 of JAQISU010000003.1, read as the reverse complement.
GTATATTTCTTTGAAACAAAATAATCTTATTGTATCTTGTTATTGTATTTTACAGTTCTATATGTTAAAACATGAATGCCCCTGTTTTAAAAATCAATATACTAGATTCTGATATTTTTTTGTATATAAAAACAATTGGGATAGAATGTTATTATTATGTCTTCATTTACAGATTTTCAGTAAACGTTTATTAGACAGTAGACGTAGAAAGCGATCACTATTGGCATGTTAGAACAGGCATCACCAGCCTGTTTCATCTAAAACAAAGTCGATGTTAGTAATATATGCAGACAATGAGAAAACTATTCAATACACAGGAATATAATGTTCTCGACTGAACGTCTGATTTGACCAGCTGAAAGAATTATAACTACCTCCACGTTGTATTACACGTTTGAAAGGCATTTGTTTAATATGACTGACTAGATATCAATCAGTACACTTTAGTAGAATCACTTCCAATCACCACCATGTCAGTAAATACTTTAAATCACTGACTACAAAACCATTCTATAAAATCAGCTGTATTTATATACTGTATCATTTCCAAATGCAGATTTGGTGGTATTATAGCACATCGTATTACACCTATCACGTGTCTACAATTTCCGAGTATTCAAAATATAAAGGTGTCATTAATAGATATATCTCTAGACTAGATATTCGTTTACAATAGATGTCTATTAGGTAATGGTGTTATGTTTAAATTAAGGTCTTTGTTATAGATCGCACTCTGATTCCCTTACTTGTAGTTATCTATAGCTTATATATAATATAGATGTTATAATCATCTATTGATGCATACTATTGGGTGCCAAATGTTATCGATACATTGGCTACATGACATTGTGAACTATTTTAATTAGTTCTCCAGTCAGAAACGAATGTCTGCTCATATGCAATTCATTCTATTGGGCCTGTCTTTCCATACTCGGACGTTCTTAACGTTATTCTTTCTCATTTTTTCTTTGATCAGGATGAACAGATCTTAAAATATACCAAGGCTGTTGACTATATAGTATACATGAATATAATCAATGCGATGGCGCAACAAAAAAAATAATTCCTAAAAAAATAAACCCGAACAATAAAATGTTGGCTTCACGTGAGAAAGTTTTATAAGTAGATTTCCAATTGCGTCATGAAAATAGTCAGTGAAGGACAAGTATCCTATACACATTTTCCACAAAAAAAATTCTTAATTAAATATAACAATACATGTGTTTAAGTAGCGATTTTAACACATATCAAAATCATAACCCTCTCTGAAAACGGATGATAATTAATTATTTGATGAGTTCTGCGTGCACCCAAAATTAAATGAAATAAATTTTTTTATTAAAAACTCTGTTATCGAAATAGCCTAGTGGCTTCCCAGCACACATACAATCATATTTTAAATATAGAAGTAAGCCAATATTGCAACCAGAATCCTTACAAGTACACTCAAAATCATTAAAATCCGTTGGATAGTTACGTCTTCCATTTAGAGATTTAATCCCAACCAGTAAATAATTATTGTATCAATCCGTGACATGAATGTGTTAACAAAAATAACCGATTTAAAACATTATTTGTAAAATTTAGGAAAACGTTGGCTATCGTTAAGTTATTGTACAATTTACGAACGTCTTTTCATCGCAATAGTAATAGCACAATGCGAAAAAAATCACACGCATTATGACGGATTGTACCTTAACAAATACATAAAAAAACAAATGTACATTGATTGAGTAGCTATATCATTAAACTCCACTCGTGAAGTGGACAATTTTTATTTTTTAACTTTTGGATATATAATGTTTCTGCTTTACACGTACAATATGTTCCTAGTATCTAAACAACGTATATAACCTATCTATGCCATTTGGGAAAACTGATATAATACAAGTCTAATAACTTTAATCACAAACAAAATAGCTTTAAACTTACTAAAATATCATATTTTCGTTGACGTCACAAGGATGAACTATTTCTGTTTAATATTTGATTTTTTTCCGTATCTCATATACTATGAGTCACAGAATAAAACTAAAATCAACGTAAAAAACATGTCATTTTAACTTCGCTTCACGCATTATGTCTGAACTCATTCTGGAAGTAGATGAATGAATTTGAATGCATAACACCATTAGAAATAGATGAGTATATTTGCAAAACAATGTCAGAAAAGAAGGGAGAGTTGTCATTGTAAATTCAAATTAAGTAGGGGCGCATTTGCCAAAATATGCCACAAGCTTTTCAAGGCCACATACATGACAAACGAATGCAAATATACGAATAAAAATATGCTTAAGCTTCATAGGTAACTGACAGTCTTTATAATGTTTAGTTTAAAGATGCTACTGTATGAAAGTTGTCGGACCTACTGGTACGTTACCGTGTTACCCGTACTCTAGCAATGTTCAATGAATGAATCCGTGCAAAAGAATATTAGGTGTTGGAACAAAATTTGCGATGTAGTCAGGGGAGTATTAGCCATTAAGCAGACTAAGCACATGCTTAGGGCACAAGGGTCAAAGGGGGCACCACAAAGTTGAGCAAAGTATGAAAAGAAAAAAAGAACGAGTTAAGATTTGTTTTAAACAAATTGATATAACTAGTGCAACTTGATCATAATGTTGTTTCTTGATCATGGTGCACGCTAGGGTTATCTTCCCATATTGAAATAGATGCTGTATTGCATTTTTGTAGAACGGGGGGGGGGGGGGGCAGCATGCGTGGAAAAGAGGGGGCACCAAGATTTGTCAGTGTTTAGTGCACCAATGACCCTTAATCTGCCCCTTTATTTGTTAATACGGTGCAACAGTTAACCATACTTGCAATACACATTTACAAGACATTTACAACGATTTGTGCGTCTTTCTAAACATTTAATGGAAATATGATCATACGTTTTTGAGTAGATATAATGATTGCTTAATCCGTGAAGTTGAAAAACTTTGTATTGCCAGTTCTAGTTAACTAATCCTGATATTGTAAATATTTAACCTACATATTGATATATTAGTTATATTTTAATAAGGTGCTGCTGACGATGGAAAGTATCTATATGTCTGGACAAAATTATTATTCAAGATTACCATCATCAAAGATGTAAATATCAAAATAGTTTTGTTAAACAATGGTATAATCTTTCAATGCGGCATAAACATCACATAACTGGAGGAAGATTGTAATATCCATGAGATATCATAAAGCAAGAGGGTTCATTAATAAAATTTAAGGAACAGAAGAAAAACTCCAAAAATGTTTTACAAGAAAACCCAACAAAGTAAAAGCCAACAAGACACATTGGAAGACACTTGTGAATAATGAAATGACAAACAATAATGCACATTTCTTTCAGTATTTGTTATACCTCGAAATTAATCTACAAGGCCGAACAATTAGGTTACTGGGGATCATGTTTCACTTGAGTATATTACATTTATAAAACAATTGCTTATTCGTAAAAGCATTGACAAAAATATCCAAAGGAAGAAGGAAAAATCATAGCAAACTGTAAATAACTGTATTTCACCGCTTATCTTAAAGCCAAAAATGATGTAGAAGAAACAATAGTATCTATGTAAGTGTGAACACACACATACACAGACACACACACACATATATATTGGTGTTGGAGGTGCTCTGGGAGGTGTTTTATCTAGTAGCTCGTCCTCCTTTGGTTCCCAGCAGGGCAATCAGCTTTAACCTGTGGCGCCATGCTGCTCAAGCATGTGTAGCGCCAAAAACCACGGGCAACGGCTTCGACTGTCCGGCTACACCAATCTGAGGGTAGCTAATGGACCTTAAATCATCGGTGAGATATGAGCATGCCTATCTTTGCATGCAAAATCTTTTTCGAGAGACTGGGCGTCGGAGATCAAGTGAGTGATCCGACGGGCACGACGGCGACTCTTCAAAGGCTTTGTGAAGAGCTCAGGTCACTACAAAGCACTGAAAACCTCATGGTGATCCAATGTAACCGACGTAGTACCCAACCGTGACGAATCTATAGACCACTGTTTCCCAACTACCATGACCGAGTCATTGAGGTTTGTCGTTATGCTAAGGCCGTTGCAGTTACATCTCCTTCACGAACATGTTATTTTGTTCACTTATCATTCATTCCCATCATCACACTCATCGTTTCCTACCCGGACCTACCCACTGGTGAAGAAATAGATAGAGATGACCACTGGGAATTGTAATCAGAGACCTGCACGTAGGTGGCCCATGCGAAAGTGGTCGCTCTGCTCTGTATCCAGGACAGCGAAACAGTTCGGCAGCATCCAGGGCGACTGAGCAAACCTTAACAGGTCAGCGATGCTCACCTTGCATAGAGACGGGTTTATTAAGATGGCTTAAAAATATACTGCCCTTTAAAAACTGGCCAGCTTGCCTTTGCTGACAAGATCATTCATATCTGCATTAACATACATTAACAAAAAGACCTTCTTATTGGAACATGGAACATACGTACTCTCATGGAGAAGATCTTACAGAAAAACAGTTCTATTTTCACGCTACAATATCGACATTGCATCCTTGAGTTAAACCAGATTCGCAGAGGTTCATTCTCTGACTGAGCTAGCTAGCGGCTACACCTTCTTCAGGAAAGGTAAATACGAACATTTAACCGCCTGTGTTCATCGGATTTTGGACTCCCAATTCACATACGCGTTCACCGTCGATGAGATCGCAAAACCTGTTTTTCCCGGCTTGAGAGATTACCGAAAGAGATATATTTTATTATTAATCTTGTTAAGTATGGCCCTGACTAGTGAAATTTTTATTTTTTAAGATCATTATTTCATACGCTTTAAAAAGATGAATCCTTTCCGCGTATCGGACATTAGTTTTTCATTAATCTTTTTCAAACCGTAGGTCGTTTAGAAAGGAGGTCGAACCTCATCTAGGTTCTTTTATTATGTTGTAGCTTTTCAAAATCATGCTTATCACTTCAAAGCGATTAATTACTACCTTAACATCCAAAGCGGCATTAGTATTATTGTTGCATTAATTATGTATTTGAGAGGATTTATGCATTTATATTATGCACATTAACACTTCTTGGATCAAATACATCCTGTGGTCTTGTTTTAGAGCGTCTGATTCAGATGCGGGAGGTAGCGGCTTTGATCCCTGGCTAAGTCATAACAAAGATATACAAAAATGGTACTAACAGCTGTCTCGCATAACGCCTTGCATTAAGAGGTTTGTGTTAGGACTGGTCGGCCTGGTGTCAGGATAATGTGACTTGGTGGGAAATCATGATTCATGTCTGTACCATGATGCCCTAGTGCTAGACATCACTTTAAACTGTCACACTGCAGATATCATAGCGATGAAAATCAATTTTTTATAGATACATTAAAAAATTCAAATCACGCACTTTATGATTTGATATAGTTCCCATTATGTCATAAGATAAAATGATATTCTTGTACACGAACCATAATGAATTGAATAGTATATTTTACTGATGTGCGTCCGGTCGTTTTTTTTCTTCTTCTACTTTTGTTTCTAAACATTAACTTTAGCTGTCCAGTCTATATATACAGTTATTAGAGTATGCAAACGTCTTGCACTTAAAGTAGGGAAGAAACCTGTTAATTTAAACATCAGAGTTTGCGATTACTATGACTGAAAGGATTGAATTTTTTTTCTTACAATAAAGATATCTCTGTCCATACTGGTAAATCCATAATTTCTAATCGGGTTCTTTAATAACATTGCAGCTTCAGAATAAAGAAAATATTATATAAATTACACGCGCCGGAAAGTAGGAGTGGGTGGGTAGTTAAGATTCCTAATGCCCGTCCATATGTTGCACAATTTAGTTGGCGTTAATAGTCGCTCCCCGTGTTTACATCATGGCGCGAGACTGGGGACATGTTATGTGTTTCACCTATACGTATATAAAGACCAACAATCCATGTTAGAATTATTGTCCATTTCGTCATGTAACCTATTATGACGTAATTCCATTAGTACAATTGCAACTGGTCCTGCTGTTGCCATAAACTTTATCAAATAGTATGGTTGTCGCATGAATAAAAATATGTTATCATGCAATTTCTTATTTTCATTTATGTAACTAATTACACAGTTTGTGATGGAATGCTACGATATTTGTAAATGTTCTGGCTGCTTTCCTTTCACATCTCTGGTTTATTTCTCATCCTCAGTGACCACAATAGTCTGATTGAGTGCAGCTCATAATGTTTTTAAGTCTTCAGTGTATTAAATATTGTAATATTGTACTATTTGTTTTGGTTCCTGTTTAATAGTTCATAATAACCAAACCTCTTAGCGTTGGTATATGATTCTTTATAATTATGACGAAGTATTATTTTGGATAATTTCAAATGGAGTTTATTTGCATGTAATTGACTCGAGTACTTCACAAACAAAATCAAACGTTAAATGCCAAACTGTCTGACCATCATGTCTCTTATGCATTCTGTTACACAATAACTGGTTATATAGATCTATATTATGTGGAGTCTAGGATACACACATTTTCAGAGAAGGTCAATACAGTTCATGTCTCTAATAAAAGCGAACGCAAAACAAAATACACAGTAATTAGTATTATGTGCAAATGTTAAGCTGTGGGTTTTTGTTATACGGCAAAGAAAGACAACTCGGTTATTTAGTGATGTGACAAACAGAGTAAATTACCTTGGCAAAAGACACATCATGTTATCTATCTAAGGCGAATTCAAACTTGCATTATCTTGGATGCTGATTTAGGAATGATATATACTCAGCCAACATATCCCCTACCTCGATTGGTACAGCAGGTTACGAAGGTTATGTGACCCAAGTAAACGAATACGTCAAAATAAGAATACAAATATATTCAATTTTCCTTTTATATCTCATGTGGAAATACCTGAGGTACTATTGTTTTACCTACACAGAACTCGCTCCCATCATACCCCACTTTAGTATTACAAGACGTCAACTACCAAACATGGTCAGTTCATCTCTTACAGAATAAAGAAAAGAGTTTCTTACATAAGAAGAAAAATGTTTTAAAAAGGTATGACACATTTCTAACTGGATATAATAAAGCAATATGAACTTGCATCTACATTCGAACTCATGTTGATGAGTCAATAAGTTGATAAATTTTTTTTTTCGAATGTCAGAAAAATATAATGATTAATTAATATTAATTAATAACATATCTGTTGAAATTAATGTCAAACGTTCTAACTGAAATCATTGTGTACGTAATACTATGTCTTTACTATATTCTGATTTTTACATTTTGTCATCAAGTATTTTGCGTATCGTAACTGTACATATGCGTCGTCAAATATTCCTGCCCTTTTCAATATATTAATAGGCCCTAGAAAACATATAATCTTCGTATTAGTAAGAACGTAGGGTAAATAACCACTGACAAATTCCTCGCAGCTTGTACGTTCAGTAGATATAAATTCTCATCATGACCATGATCTGTGCATTCGATATCATTAATTGATTCCATGCATAACATGTCAAGCTCTGGTAGGCTATCTGGAAGTAATGCTCATGCAATACAGTTGTACAATGCTTGACAATAAACACTGATGACACATTTGACGACTTCCGTGACAAACATTTAACGTTTCATATTTATGAGGGTACACAAAGCTAAAAATCGTGTTGATTTATGTGTCCTACATTGATGCCGAACTTGTTTTTCATGTGCAAGAATGTTTCCATCATGCTCTCTCTCTCTCTCTCTCTCTCTCTCTCTCTCTCTCTCTCTCTCTCTCTCTCTCTCTCTCTCTCTCTCTCTCTCTCTCTCTCTCTCTCTCTCTCTCTCTCTCTCTCTCTCTCTCATATTGAATTGATACGTCTTGGTCTAAATGTTTCCTCTAGACGTTAATCAGATTTGACTAACGGTAATATGTTTGAACAGCTAATATTTTTAAGAATTCGCCATCTGTTGGAGAACATTAACTAATGTAATCATCATCCTGCTTGGTGGTATAATTAGCATTCTCGATCAAATTCATTCAAGCAATACAATTCGTAATCAACAAGGCCTTACCTTCCTGTACAAATCGAATTGCATGTAACAGTCTCACAAATAGGATATAATTAATCTGAATAAATCTTAATATTGATGATATGAACTTTTGGTTTTGGTGATCAAAGGTTTATGTTTTCATGGGTAATATTGGCATTCGTCCAGTATAATGTTTTATTTGAGTCATTCCTCAGCTAAATCTGGGTTTGTTATAAAGGTTGTTTGAATGTTTGTCTTCATTTAATATATTGAACCATAGTTAATGGCGGATCCTCATTCGTTGTATGCAAAACTTAAAATCGATATGCTTTATGCAAATTTGGATCAGAATTCTTTTGATCAGTTTCAAAAAGTGGAAATTCCTTGCTAAATGCTTTCGTACTAACATATGAAAAATGTAGAAAAGATCGAGAGATTCTGAGGAATAAATTTAAAAATGCGTGGTGTTTATACAAACTTCAGTTTTAGGGGTATTGTCAAGACTTGCGCCAGAACCAATCTTGCTGGATATTTTAAGCAAAGAGTGCAAGACTGAAATTATTAGAAAGAGCGACTGACAGTTTACAATTGGTCTGATCAATTATATAAAATTTTATCTCTATTACAATTCTCACATAAAAATGCGGTCTTCTGATGTTTTCTAAAGGAGACAATGGCCACGCTTTAGACATATGACTCAGTGAAATATATGAAGACGGTCCGTAGTTTAATACGAATACGTTTTCAATATTTCACTGACTTCTATTTCTTTCCGATAAATAATAAATCAATTTAATATGTGCCTTACCACAATGTCACAATATTGTAGAAAACGTGGATTACGTGTTAATTTATGTTTTCCCCCTTTTAGAGAAAGGTGTAGCCACTTTCGGGGGCGCAAACAGAACTTGCATCGGCTAGACATGGCTCGCTAAGAGCGGAAATGCCAATTTTGTATCAGCCCAGTACTCCTGCTATGAGGACTGTCTCTTCTCTTTTTACTAAGATCACAGAGAGTCCCAGCTGCAAAATGCTCTTCTAGATAACTAACAAGCTAATCTCAAGGAATAAATGTCCACCACTTCCAACTAAATTCTCTCCAGTAGACCTATTTGCAAATTTCTTCTGCGACAAAGTCCAAATCATTAGAGATACGCTTGACGACACAACTGAATCTTCACCATACAGTTATGATACAGCATTTTATCGACAAACATTTGGAGTATTTGAACCTGTCTATGGATTTAGTACGGACAATCGTGATGAAGAGTGCAACAAAGTCGTGTGAACTTGATCCAATTCCAACATCACTAATGGTGGAATGCTTAGACTCAATACTGCGTTCACTAAATGATGTTATTAATATATCTCTTTCATCCGGGAAATTCCCATCATTTTTCAAAACTGCCATCGTAATGCCTCTGCTGAAGAAACCAGCACTTGACCATAACGACTTAAAGATCTACCGCCCATTTTCTGATCTCTCATTCATATAAAAAAATCTTAAAAAACGTTGTTGTAACCTATCTTGTGTCTCATTTGAATTCAAAGAGAATTTTTACCAATGTACAGTCTGCATATCTACATTGCAACAGTACTGAAACTACTCGTCTGAAAGTAATTGATGACATTCTCTCTGCTTTGGATACTGGAAAAATTACAGTCCTCATAATCCTTGATTTAGCTGTAGCATTTGATACAATAGACCATGATATATTACTCCACCATCTCCAGCATGTATTTGGCATTCAGAATATAGCCTTAGAGTGGTTCAATTCCTTCTTAGTCAACAGGACACAAATATTATCTGAAGGTGGAATACATTGCAGCCCAGTTAATCTATGTTGTGATATTCAACATTTGTCTGTTCTTGGACTAGTTCCCTTCATTATATACACTCGGCCGCGCTAAGGTGTCATACCAATCGTACGCTGATGAGTCCCAAATATACAAGTCAAGCCACCCAACTAAAGTTGATGATATCATCCATGGAGTAGAGAGGTGCATTTCTGATGTGAAATCATAGATAACATGTAACAAGCTTCAGACCAATGATGATACAACTGAAGCCATTCTGATCACAACACAAAGACTTTCTCATTCACATTAGTTACTTCAGACAATAAATATCAACAACACCAACATTAAATTCTCACAGTCAATACGAAACCTAGGTGTTACTCTAGACAGTACTCTCACATTGCACCAACATGTCATGAACATATGCAAGGCTGCACATCTTGAACTGACACGCATCAGTTCCATTCGCAAATATCTCAGTTGATGCCGCTAAAACACTTGTGTGTTGTAACTCAATTTTGTCTGGCTCCTCACATTATCTACTCCAGAAACTTCAAAAAGTTCAAAACACAGCTGCTCGGATCATCTTTAGAGTACCTCGATCAGAGCACACCTCACCACTGCTCTGTAACCTACACTGGCTATCAATTCGATACAGAATCAAACAGAAAATTTGTTCTCTTTCCTATGTGTTACTGACAGACTCCAGACCAACATTCCTATGCGGCCTCATACATGTGTATACACCAGCAAGATACTTACGCTCATCTTCTGACAATCGTATACTCATTATTCCCACTATGAAAACAAAGTCAGATTGACAACGTTCTTTGGCACACCTGGGCCCGACTATGTGGAACGAATTGCTCATTGAAATTAGACACAAAGACAAAGTGATCCATTTTAAGAGTGCTCTTAAACTCACCTTTTTCTACTGCAGGAACAAACTTTGAGACCTAAAATTTTTTTTTCTTATATGTTTTCAGCATGTTTGTATGTTTTCCAATTCCATGGTTTTGTTTTTGCTTTTATGTAGTGTAGTCATATCATTATTGATGTTGTAAAGCGCTTAGAGCTTCTAAAGATTAGTCGCTATACAAAGTCCTTATTATTATTAGTATTATTATTATTATTAGCAGGCCGCAGATGTATGTAAATATAAGTTCTTCTAATGTCTTTTGGTGTGGCTACTAGTCTTGTTAGATTGGAACAGTTGTCACATCGAAGAGTCCTAGAATGGATAAAGTTTTATTTGGAGCCTTATCTCCCTGCTTAAGCTAATCTTAATCAGCTATCACATGACAACTCCGCACTCGTTGTGAAACTCAGCAAATTTTGGAATAAATGAATAGGGTTCAAGGATTGTCTGACTGTGCATGCAAAATTTATTTTATTAAGCAGCAATATGTAAATATACTTATCAAAATATATCGCATGTAGACAAAGTGTGTCTGATTTGATCCACGTTGATGTCATGGATTTTGTTACTTGTAATATCATAATTAATCTCGTATCGCTCAATAGACTATTGTCAAATTCATCTGAATCGTTAGTGTATTACACAGTTCTAATGCAGTACAAATCCAAAAGAAATGTAATTAGGTCATGAAACAACCAACGCGGGTAATGGAATAACCGTTATTACTCACTTTATCATATATGCTATATTTTGAACTATATGTAACAGGCCAAAACTATGAGATAGATATACATGTATACACAGTTAAACAAAAACCGTAGAAAAAATATATTTATTTAAAATTTCTCATCAATGTAAACTTCAGGATTTACCATTTCGGAGTGACCATACAGCATGTAAACGTCCTCTGCCATGAAAATCGATCGACATTCAACTAATGTTTACCACTTCAGTAACATGTAAATAGCTACATAAATGTATGACCAGACCGCACTTGAAGTGTACACCTACACTAAGAATCCTAAATAGGTACAATCTCTCTGGCATCTGCCTTTTTTCTGTTACCAGGACATAAAGTATTTGTTGCAAATACGGATGATAAGGCTTCCTTGATTTATACAAATAATGGCACTAAAACAAGTAATTCTAAAGATTCAACAGTGTATGTACGGTACATAGTGACCCAAACTCAATTGAATATAATATGAAATAGGACTTACTTGTTTCATTGTATACAATATTTGGTATCAATCATATATAAGAGTTCAATATGTTCTTTAATACCTGCATGCATTAATACGATTTGTAAATACGTCTAATAAAAGTACAATAATAAAGGTGTTGATGAAAAAGATAATCCAAACTACACAAAAAGAATGTTGATATAATGACAAACGAATGAAATGAATTGTAAATAAATATTCTTTTCATCTAAGGTAGAACTTATATCTCCAAATTGTTTGCCGAAAGATTTTAATGCAGTCATAAGCTATATTCATTCCAGCATTTTTTATTTTTAGCTTGATCTACGCTTTAATATATATATATATATATATATATATATATATATATATATATATATATATATATATATATATATATATATATATATATATATATATATATATATATATATATATATATATATATATATATATATATATAATTAAGATAAATATGGTTTTCATGTTATAATCAGTTAAGGACAAGGGAAGAATATCATTTGTTTCCAAATTTCCATACAGATAATACACTTCTATGATTTCAATTGTATCTCGTTTCAAAATTCTCTGAAATGATCATTAACTTTAGTATCCTAAATTGGTTGGTGCTGTGCCATCACAAGTTTAGGATCATGGTCTCATAGCCTTTGAACTTTCGATGTTAAAGCAGCTATTACTACTTTCGTTTTTTTTTCCATAAATATAAATTCCAGTAAAGTGTCTTAAATGTTAATAATTGTCCATCTTTTCTTTGAGATGTATTGTTTGTTACGGGATCTACATAAATATGTATAGTATAATATATTTCTATCATTCATTCTTTAACAACTAGCCACCATTGTGACCTAAAACGTTCAGTAAGCACATTCCTATCATAAGATATGAATAAATGATTTGAATTACAGCTGTCATTTCTTGTTAATTAAACCTTTTCTAATCCATAAGGATGACGTGGAACATAATATAATCTTCTAATTTTAATACAAGTAATTAATAATTTTTGTCAAAATATTGCGATTAAAAAATACAATTACATTCTTAAAATTTAATTTATAATATGTTAAGCAAGACTTTCATTTTTTAATTAATCAACACTTGAACAACGTAAAGCAAAACACGTTGCATGGGATGTAAAAAAATAATCTACATTATATATATATATATATATATATATATATATAAGGAGTCTCACACAAGGCCTAGATGCTAGTGAAGTGACGTCATAGGTTGTATATATGTATTCAATACAATACTATGTGTTAAGAGTCTAAATAACGCGGAACCCTTGTGATAATTGTGGTGAGTCTCTTGCATAATTTAAAGTTAGCCTAACACATAAGGTGTCTTTTCTATCTTAATATGTTATATCAATCGTGCCACAATATAATTATTCCATGGCTGAACTGGATTTATATAATGCGATGGTTTAAGAAATTATCTCTTATAGTACTGTAGTAATTTTCATCTCCGGAAGTGACAAACATCTGGTCCAGCTCGTCTCGGATTTCAGTGAATGTCGGTCGTTTCATGGGGTCATAGTTCTAGATCCTCTTCATCACGTTGTACCATTTAATAATTTGAATCTCATAATGAAATCCAGATTGCGAGATCTTTATATAACAGCCAGGATTGTCAACACATTCATTCATTAATCTAATTTCAACATTTTCACCAAAATGTCACGTTTTATTAAGTTAGGTAATGTTTATCCACATATTCCATTTTCACAGAAATTGAATATTTCCTTAATCGGGGACCTTTGGCATGTTATAATTTGTTGTGTCAGTCCAACTAAAAAATTATATCTTATCTTATTTTGATGCCATATTTTAAAGTAGAAAGAATGTGAACTATTTAGACAGTAAAAGTACTTCTCTCTTTTGACACTATCAAGTACAGATATATCAAGCCTTAACTTAACACAAACTGCGCTGAAAATATAGCGCAACACGTTTGATTCAGTACACATTAATGAAAGTGCTTAGTCAGTTAAGCAATCATTCGTACCAAATTTTTCAAGGATGAAATAAAACTTAGATTTACAAGCAAATGCTAGACCGATAGGTAGAGAACAATATCCGTTGCGCTGACAGTAACATTTCTCCCAAGAGAGAATATAGACTTCTATAAATAACAGTAACCGCTTACATATATTTGCCTAGTTGATTCAAACAAATGGATTGTTCATTTTAATGTTAAGTAAGATGATTTTGTCTAAGTTTACTAACGTGTCATCCCAATGTTAGGTTTTTGCAGTCTCTCTCCTTTCTTTAGGCGGCCAGGTAGATCTCTGCTTCCGATCTTTGAGTAGGGAGTTTCCCCTGTAGGAAGGAAAGTTACATCACTAATATTACGATTATATTGGCTAAAGAAATTGACCAGAAGGAGCTTAAACTAACGAATTTTGTAAACTTCAACAACTAGTTTATTTTCATTGAATATAAAGTGTAAATATAATAAGAAGTTTCAGTATTGTGAGCTAATTCCAAAATGTTCTTTAACCAATCTTTGTGAATGGAGATCTAATTGAATTCCAGTTGTGTTGCAAACAATCTTCAACTTTGAATGCGTTGACGGGCCTCTGTAGGCCTGTGCCAAGAAGATGTGCCAACAGTAATATGGTTAATTGCAATGTTATAATCCAAAATGTTATTATCTGAATTCAATATCATTCCACGTTAATGTTCCAGTCCAGGAATAGTATAGAAGAGCACTTTGTATATCCAGTGAATAATATTCGAATAATTCCAACCAAATGAAATACTGAACACAACAATAAGACTGATTCTGCCTAAGATGTAACAATAAGTAATGTCTCAATTAAAGAAGATTATAAAGAAAAGCCAAGACACAAAGGAAGAATCTGAATGAGGGTCAAAGTTCGTTTCTACAAGATGATATTGTGTCAACACGATAAAATTGGGCTCTAAAAGTATAATAAGTAATGCGGAAAACATCAGTAGACCAGATTATTCTGGGGGGGGGAATTCTGTGGTGAAATGATGTGGGGGAATTCGAATGTCCTACACTCATATTAAAAAAGAGGAAGTCTACGTTAATGCTAATCTGAATACATAATTCACAGTCATGGGAACAAAATTAGTTGTGCATTCTGCTGTCAACAAAACAGATGTTACAGGTCAGGTCCAACATTAACTTGATCTTCGATTTGGTCAAGTCGAAAGTACAATTATAAATAACATATAATCATGGAGACAAAGAGTTCAGTCAATTTCTTGACATGCACTGTCTATGCCATTTAATATGCTGCCGAACGTATAGAGTTCAGATATCGAATGAATAATCACAAAAGCCACATTTGCAACAAAATAAACAACAAAAATCGGTAACAACTACAACTACAACAAACACCCAGTCAAAGGTTTCTAGATCTTACCGATTAAATCTAACCTGAGCGGGATAGATATAGAACGCTTATATAAGTAGTGATACTGGATACAACAATCAATGAAAACATCGAACTTTCCGGTTAATCTTTAATCAAAAATAAAGGAAGTCAGCAGTTTTTCACCGCATGCAAATTTGGTCCTAATATCTACCCAAGTGATCAAAATTGTATAATTGTATTATTACTGCTATTATTATTATTATTATTATTATTATTATTATTATTATTATTATTATTATTATTATGACACATAAATATCATATAGCCTCTCCTACATAGCTGTCTTGCATAACTCTACAGGAATGGCGTTAATCTCGTGCAAGGCTGTGTTTCCGACCTTCGTTCCCAAAATTCTAATACGTTAACACAACTAAGTATTTTGATATCTCTTGTTGTAAATTGTACCTGGTGATACTAACATGTAGAAGTCCAGAAATTTTCGTAGATTTCTTGTTAAACGATTGTATCGTATGTGTAAGTTCCTTTTCACCATGTGCGAAGTGCCTGCTAAATAGATTATATGTTATCATGTTGGATGAAAGGTACGACCATGACCGTTGTTTATTATTAATAAGGAATGTATACATAGACTCAACGAGACTAAATATCTCCCATAGAACAACTGCATATGACCACACATCACTCTTCTGTGTCGCTCCATCTGTGCTTTCCATGCACTCTGGCACCATCCACTTAATCAGATTTCTTCCCTGCAAAATTGTGTGTTTCGAAATGAAAGCCGTTGACATCAGTGAGGGAGACTATCAAAGTAACTCATTTCAAAGTACAATATCACTCAAGTCAAGAGCTTGCATTTAGAGATACCATAGGTAAAGCCATCGCAATTGCAAGTAAAGGTCGTATAGCGTAAATTCATTTAAATGATCATAATTGTTTGGAATCAACTGGTGTCATTCCACCACGTCTTGAGAAACATTTGTATTTCGACATGATTTGTTATTCAGAACAAAGAACACTGTTTTTCGACATGAAATACACATGTTTACACATGATATGGTTTTCAATGTTGGATGATGTTACGAAAATGGTGTTGTCCTTCAATATTG
This sequence comes from Unio delphinus, assembly GCA_029339505.1. NCBI lineage: Eukaryota > Metazoa > Mollusca > Bivalvia > Unionida > Unionidae > Unio > Unio delphinus. The sequence goes on along the minus strand of JAQISU010000003.1, from coordinate 3,061,662 downwards.
CACACATGTGTGAATTTTAGTGTTAAGTATTAATATTTTAGCATTTCGTTTCCACCGGAAATTTAGTTTGCCATCGTGATGCAATTTGTTCCATATTGGTGATGCACTTCATGCCATATTCGTTATGCTCTCCATTCCATTTTCGTCATGTATTTCATACCATATTCATTATTCATCACATGCTATCTTCATTATGCACTTCACGACACATTTGTCATGCAGTTTATACCATATTGTGAAACTGATATGCCAATATGAAAATGTTGTATTCACTGAAGCGCAACACTGAGCACAACATCAAAGATACGCACAATAGAGTACGATTGAGTACTAAATAAGGTTTGTGGGAACATATCTAAATATATGCAATGACATAGCATCCTTCAGCTTTTCAACTTTATGTATTACATTCCTAAGCGAATAATTAATCGTCAAGTAAATAATCATCCTCAGTGATCTTTTCAATTATGCTTCATACATTTTCATCGCTTATTATTCGCATGATGAAGTACCGATTAGGGTGCCGGTGGTAGAAATTCTTTTTAAATGTTTTTTTTTTCTTGGTGAGGTAAGAGTATAAGGTTGTATTCGAACTTTGCGAGGTCAACATTTTAGCTCCATGAAAACCTAGTTTGTAACTGACAGTCCAATAGTGAATGTGCTCCTATCGGTAAAACATAAGATTAAACGGTAGAGGAAATTATGACTTTTACGGTGGATGTTAGTGTCCTGTGTGCATCGCAAATAAATTATACACGTTCACAGACCATCAAACACAAGACTTTTATCCCTATTGTTATAGATTTTTGACATTTTTGTTTTGATAATGCGCTTTACACTGAAGGTGCGTTCGAATGCTACAAAATGAGAAATTTTGGACGTTTCTGACCTTCTATCCAGAAGTGTTATTATTATTATTATTATTATTATTATTATTATTATTATTATTATTATTAGTGACCAGGAACAAGAGGATGCCATTTGTAAGTCTAAGCAGAGTTACATTGGCTAACATCGGACGAACGGATAAAACGACTAAATGTTCTTACTCAATGGATAGTACCTCAGAAGATAAGGACACATTTTGTAGCAACCAGAAGGATTTTAACTACTTAAGCTTTGAGTTCAATTCCGTTTACATGCCACCACAGCTTCCTCATAGACCAAACTATATTAATGATGAACAACTAGGTAATGGGGACGGTCATAACACAGCCAACATTTCCAAGATTCCATGATCAGGTAAAAGACACTCGAGTGTTTTTCAAATATTGCATTATATCATTCCACATCCTTTTAGACTTGGTTGATGTTTTACTTCATAATTTTGAAATTTCAAATGTTAAACGTTTTGTAAATACTATCCATGTCCAGTTTACTTTTGCTAGCAACATGGTCTTGAAAAATGCAATTTTAAAATACCGAAAAATATTATTTACAAAACGATTTCTAGGTTATTGCATTTGTGTAGGTAAATATTAATAGATTATCGTGTGTGCAATACCGCTTGATAGTGAAGCATTATCATGAAATAACTAGCTTTATTGTCCTATACAAATGAAGTAACCTGATGAAATCTACGCATTTCATGTTCCGTTCAAAGGTTTATTACAAAGAACTACACTACAAGAAATAATTTAATTTAATTTGTGTTGCATTTAAAAAAAAACTAAACAATGTAGATTCATCGATGCACACTAAAATTAATTCAGAATCACGTAGCATCGTCCATCAACCTTTGAACTTCGTCAACATTAGTAGTGGTTTTTTTTTATTAAAACTGTTTTAGTCTACTTAAAATATTTGTTTTTTCACACCTGGTATGAATGCACCTTGAGAAAAAACTCTTCGAGTTATTCTGAAATAAATGAATTTGGTTTTCAATTCTGCTCTACTGCTTATGACGAACAGCATGTTTTGTGTCAGTTCATAGCAGTAAGGAGAATGTGATGGTAGTTACAAGGTTTATTAAAACAACTTTAAAATCTTGCTGTGTATCATGTTTTACACCTGATCATATAATAAACACTCATATTGACAGACATCGGAAAACCATTAGAGTAATGCCAGAGAAGTCAGATTATATTATACATAAACCTTTCTTTTTCCAAATGTTTTATTTCCTCTTTTTGTTTTTCGTTTTAGCAAAAATGGCAATGGAAATGGTGCATCACGTTTCTGAAGTACATTAAAATATTTAATGAGTCAGAAAACGAAACTCTTTGTGTTTCTCTGTTATATCAGATGTGTGAATTGATGAGGATTGTTTACTTCGACGGAACGTATGTGCAAATTGTCTCATATATTGCGTCAAATCAATGAGAATAGTAACTAAATGAAATTTGAAATGGTTAGTTACACAAATTCCATGTCCGATTACATGAATTCATTGATTTGTAATGAGTAATTTGTACTTTTAAAACTCTTTGTTTTACTTTATATCAAGTACGAATCGCGATGTGGCTTTCCAGAAGCAATATAAATGCCCTGGTATCGCTGATACAAACCGTTATAATGGCATCGTCGATTGCATAATCACTGATAATCAATTCTCCGTAATTATAGAACACCCTGACTGGTAAGATAGCTCTCTCTCTCTCTCTCTCTCTCTCTCTCTCTCTCTCTCTCTCTCTCTCTCTCTCTCTCTCTGGAATATCCATATTTTCACTGTTTAATTTCTGAATCAGCTAAATCATTTTTCACCCAAGGGTTATAAAACCCCAATAATAAAAAATGTCTTATATTTATCGTACCGTTCCCCTAATTGCGAAATATAAAAAGCATTTGTAATTTATTTCTTTGTTTAATATATTTTTTAAAAATATCTTTAGTACTAGTTTTATTTTGCAGATCATGTATAATTGCCCATTTGCATCATGCTATCAATCAATACAGATCAGCAAAGAAATGAATGTGTATATTCTTCATTCATACTAGTCTCAACGTTGTCTTCATCGCTAAGGGTGGAGGCTTCAGAAATCTGGTCAACTTCGATAATCCTAGCATTCGGAACACCCAGATTTACCAGTGTTTGACTAATCAGAAAGAAGTGGAATTTAAGTTTGATTTCTATGTACCGACGCATTGGTCAGAGTCACACATCACAGTTAACTGCAGAGTTAATGATGTTCCTTTAAAAATAGAAAATGAGTTTACCAAGGTAATTATCCAGAATAACAAAATCACTTAAATAAACTGGAACCGTCTTAATTCTCAATGGGTCTTCGCTTTAGTAAGCAAATTCAACATACAATTTTGTTTTAATGTTTTTGAATATCATTATCTTTTGTGAACGGATTTCAGATTTAAAAAAACCACAAATATTTCCTTAGCGCTATTACATGTATCAATTTTTTGATCTCTTATTCAGGATATCTGTCGGGTTGGGTTATAGCAAAACGAAATCACACGAATTAAAAAAATCACTGATTTATCTACATTCAATTGAATCGTTTCATTGAGAATTCTCTGAGCTAAATTGGAATCAGTCTTCATTAGTGGCTTTTAAGTAATCTGCTTTCGAACACTTTGATAATTGAAACAATTTGTTTCTTTTTCTTCGACTGAAAAGGTGCTCAAATATGTCCATCAATGATAAAATTATTTCATTCATATGGCTATCTTTCTGTTTGTATTTAGATTCCAAAACAAATTCTGCTATGGTTTTTTTTTTGTCATAGTTACCATTCAATATTTCTTGGGCTGGATGGAAGGATGACTTGTCTAAAATGTAGATCCATATGGCAATTTACAAGAAATGACCCCTCCTAAACCGGTTCACTCCGAAGACGTCAACCATACTCATGATGGCACATACCAATATACCTACACCCCATCAAAAGAGGGTATGTTTTCCGTGTTGCTCCAGGCAGTTAATAAAGCCAATAATTCCAAGATAGCCCGATGACTTTTTTCCTTCATGCTCCTACTTCAAATATCAGCCTTAAAACATATGACGACGGCAGACTGTATATTTCTTCAGCAGAATCTGAGACAGGTTATATGTGGCAGACGACAAAAGCAGGGCAAACGACAGAAATTACTGTCGAATGGAAAAATCTATTTATAAATAAGTTTATATCAGAAGAGAAACTGTTGAACATGGTACCCAATACAATTTCAAGATATTCAAAGAGAAGGCATACTTTAGAGCTCAAAGTAAGATTTCTGTATTTTGTATGTTTCGGTAAATTACATACCAGTACTTACAAAATCACGCATTTGATTTCAAATTTAATAATAATCCAACTGTATGGCACGGTTATTGCGTTTTGAAATTGGCCTCAAGCAGCAGAGCAGGTGAACCTCACAACTTTCCGAGCGTCGATTCGGAAATCTGAGGCTTCCACCAAATAGTAAAAAAAATGGCGTCTATTCGATAAAATAAGATTTCCTTATATACGCCAACGTCGTTGTCATTCACCTGCTCTGCTGCTAAAGTTTTCAGTTCTGGGTTAACAAAAAATAATAAATGATTTCAACCAAATATTTGATCGAGTCCGTAGGACGAAAATCCTTTGTTGAAAATCGAAGATTTTTAGGATTTTACAAACAAACTAATCGCTAACACCTCTTCTTGTAAATCAATCAGATTATTTGACTGGTCGGTGAGTTTGAAATTAATTCTCGTTAACGAATTATTATGGCATCGCATGTAGACAGGATTAATTGGGTTTTCAATAATTAGGAATCCTGGAGGAGCTGTTGGTGCAAACGAATAAAGAATATATCCCTGCTGAGCTTGATTTGATTGCTCTAGATTAATTTGATAGCTTCCTTCAATTGCATCACATACTAAATTGAGCGCAATCACCGTTGAAATATTCACATTATGAGGGGCAATATGCCTACCGCCACCATCTGGATCATTATTATACCTGAAGAGGACAGCTGAATCTGATTTTTGTAGTGCTTTGATATCGGTTTTAACAATTCTTGCTAGTTCATCAGCGTTGTATTTGGGAAACTTGAAATTAAGCAGATCGGCTTCTGTGATATTGTAATCGGTTAAGAATCGTTGTTTATTGTCGCTGTTGTCATTAATTATTGTTTGAATTATTAGTTCATAGATATATTTCATGTCCGATATAAGCTGATTTATTATTTCAACGTGTTTTTGCGATTTTGTTTTCCGTAGTTGTTCTAGTTGTGTGTCATATAATTGTTTAATCTCATTAAAATAACCACGGACGTCAGTTAGCGTAAATGAAATAGTAACAGATGAGTCGGTTGTTCTTTTAATGATAAAATCCCATTGCAATGTTTCTTTGTTGGTAAATATAAATCTATCGGCGATTCTTCCTTTTCTTATATCAGATAAATTATCTTGATAACTGGGATTGATTTCATGATATGATTGTATGTCCGTGGTTAAGTCGGTGGCGGATTTTTCCGGTGGTTTTTCAGGCCATCCTAACACTGTTCTTAACGAGCTGTTATATATATCTACAATGTATCCCTCTGTGCTTATTTCGATCGACGACGAGAGTGTCGGTTGATGAACATTAATAGCTATTTTTGATTCTTTTCCAGTGATTGATTTTATTCTACGCTGAATTTCAGCATTGATTTGCTTAATTTGGTACGACCCAGTTGGTAACGAAACTGTTTCCCACTCTGGAGTACCATCGGGTTTATTCTTATACGAGAACACCAGTGTGTTATTGGGTTGCTGACCACTAAATGCAACCGATCTGATATTAGGCCAACTGTGATACACTCGTAGTTTTGCTAGCGCTATCTCCTTCACTGGGACCGGAGAGGGGAAATTCACACTGAATTCTGGATTCGTTGATGTTATTGATATCATACTCGTTTGTACTGGGTTCGTGTTCTCCACTATTCGTTGAAGTAATTCCATCGGTGTCGTCATCGTTGCTATACTCATGATTTATTTCTAATTTTGGTATCGAGGAATCATAAATACTGACCATCACTGAGAACTCACAATCTGGTAATGTTGATATTATTGAGATCATTTTTTGTTTTTTTGGGTTCGTGTTTTCTGATTCCATCGGTGTTGTCATTGTTATTATATTCATGTTGTCGCTCTAATTTCGATATCGCGGAATCAAAAATACTGACCATCGCTGAGAATTCACTATCTGATATAATCGTATTATCGAGTGACGACGATATCATCAATGATAATTGCGAGTATGCGGTTGATGCAATATGAAATTGAAGTAAGTAATTCTGCAGTTTACTCTGGCTGCATGATGATATCTTTTTTGCTATCCCGGTTAATATACCCCCGATTGTAGCCACCGCAGAAATGCAAATTGGAACTACGACCGGGGCAATCATTGTAACCGATGCAAGTATTATTCCGGCACCAGTGAGAACACTTGACACCGAGTATATAGTAACATCAATTGCGGTGATTCTTCGTCGGTATTTTTTTATTTTTATTTGATACTCCTCAGTGAGGGTTTTGAGTCTATTCTGAAATTCTCTGACCTGATCATAGCGACATTGCGTCGATGACAAAGTCATTGTTATTTTAAACCCGCTAGTGTTTTCAATTATTTGTCATCGTTAGCGGGAATTGTTAGTACTTCAGTCGGAAAAATGAGCTACGAGTTCTAAACACCAGGCTATTTTTGATCTAATGGTGGAGCTATCAACCGCGACGACATTAAAGCTTTTTTTGCGACCATCCATAATTAACGTCGCGGTGCCACCAGAGTAGGTTTTACCGTCCGCGATCATATTAAATTGATCGATAGAGATCCACGTTAGCCTGTAGATACCATCGGCCCATGTTGGCTTGTAGTCAGGGCCCACTATGCCGGGGAGACCCAAGATACCGATGGATAATGTAGTATAACCGTCTCTTATCCAATCCATGGTTCCATGATTAACCGTATACACGATATTTTTAACGCCCGTGTAGTGATGTGGAATCTTTACCTTTTCAGATATTCTTTTCAGGTTAAAAAGATCGTCGAAAATATCGAGATAATTTACCGTGATTCTGGTAGGATCTATTGTTTTTCTACTCTCCTCCCTGTTAGAGAAGAATAATGAAACCAGAAGGTCTTCAACTTTAAGCTCTGCTTGGGTTTTAATATGGTTGTTGATGTTAGAAAATTTCGTCGTGATATCTTGGAGGCTACTGCCCTCAAAGAACTTATTAACAATATCGCTGGTGTGCTTTTGTTTGTCAATAGCGCTTTTAATTTCCGCGAGAGTCATGCCTGTCAACGATGTGGTTTCAGACACAGGTGTTCTCCCTAAAAATTTATCCACGATGGTATTAAGTGTTGTTTGTCTCACCATAAACATATTAATATCTTTGAGAGTCATTGTAGATGTAGCCGGGACACCAAAGAAATTATTAGCGATGTAGGCATTGTGAGTGTGCTTGCCGATAAACTCACTGATTTCAGCGAGAGTCATGCCAGCCACAAGCGGGGTTCCAAAGAACCTACCAACAATGCCGTTTGTGAGTTTTTGATCTTCGCTTACTTTAAAAATCTCGAGATAATTTGCCTTGATTTCTGAAGCAGTCATCATCCTTCCAGCTTCCTTGTTAGCGAAGAATGAATTCAACAAGTCTTTAATTTCAGCGAGAGTCATGCCAACCACAAGCGGGGTTCCAAAAAATTTATGTACGACATTTTTGCGAAAACTATTATAACCTCGTATAAAATCATTCAGCTCACGTTCGTTGGTAGCAATCGCGTCGGTGATCGTAGACACAAGTGCGCCTGGTTTAAGTTGTCCATCGTTGGAATACAGTGCAATAGAGTTTTCAGCGGCAGCGCGATGCCGTATCAAAATGTCATTCACGGATATATTACTGCTTTTCAATTTACCCTGGCGATCTTGAAATACAACTATTTCGTTCGGGTCAACACTTGTTAAATTTAACGTCTCAGCGATTTCATCTTCTATTATTTTTTTTACATCCTCGATAGAACCCGCAGATGTTTCCTCGGTGGGTTCCAACATTGACAGAGGTTGTCCCCAAATATCGATCATTATTGTTAGCGTAACTTGTGTTTTCAATTTATTGATCCTTGTAATTTCCCACTCGTGTATTCGTTTACAATAATATGAGGTGGTTTCCACGGAGATCCAAAGGATTTTAATGAAATCTCCGCGAGGACATTTAATACTTCACGGCCGCATATCGGTGGATCATTTAATTGTTGTGTTGGCAGCGTGGAATAAAAAATCGGAAACCCTTTGAGTTTCATCGAGGAATTTATATACCGCATAAACTCGCTTGGCGGAGCTAACCCATATGAATCGAAATAGACAATCCCACGTGGATCAATCGCGTATGCAACCCAGTGAGTTCCCGATCCGCTGCTGTTATCAAGATTGATGATACCGGTTTCAACGTTATTTGGTTTTCTCGGTAATTGATCTCTCATAAAAACCCCTCTGAAGTTTTTTATCGCTAGTTTTTTAGCAGCATCAATTAAATCAAAATTGGACATGGGAACTATAAGTTCCTCAACCATAGGTCCCTCAACAATTGGGCCGGAAATCGAAGATTTGTAAATCGAAGATTTTTCAACTAATAAACCGTTCCTGGTATTTTTCTTAGACCCGATCCGTTCACGGATTTGCCGCTGTACCATGAATACGGGGTTCCTGGTAGGTACAACCCCTTTCCCTTTTTTTTATATCCTTTCCCAGTTGCCTTTTTCAACGCCATCCCTGCCGCGGTACCAACGGCTCCCAACGCTGCCGCCTTCGCCACCGCTGGGGCAGCCGCTGCAATCAATGCTGGTATTGCGGCTAACAATGGAAATATACCACCTGATTTTATCATGTTGGCGACTGCGGCTTTCGAAAATTCTATTTGAACTCCTCGCTTATTTTTCATTGCATCATTGAAATGTTTTATTTGACGATCCGTTAATGATATTTTATGTGTACCTCCGGACATCTGCGCTGGTTTTAACGTTATTGTTGTTCCACATTCCTTAGCGGATTTTGATTTTAATTTCTTGACCTGACCATCAGTCAGCTTGACACTAACAACACTATATGGCATTTTATTGTAAAACATATTTATTCTTTCAATTGATCTAATTGGGGAAATCCTATGGAAACTTTTCAAGTTTCATTTACAGATTTTCCACTGGTGCATCAACAAGTCTCATTCGTCCGCCAACCCCTTCTAACAACATTGATTTGTCGCTGAGAATGACAGCAACCGCTCTATAATTAACACCACCAGGAGCTATACGAGCCCTAAAATGTATGTCAACAACGGATTGTCTCATTAAATCAAGATGTTCCAGCGAAAAGTAATAAATCGGATACAATTTCTTAAAATCGAGTTGAGATATTTGCAAACCAGTATCAACGTTTTGATCACGACCCATATATGACAGCATCCGATGATATACACGTGCTATATGATTTTCTGTGTAATTAAGTTGTATATCCTCGGTTGGTTCTTGTTGTCCGTTTATTCTCAGCGAGACTTCTCTAACACCTAACTGATCAAATATCATATGGCTGCGTTGTTAATTACCAACTCGCTCATTATTCTGTAACGCTATAAATATATGACGTGGAGCTGAAACGCCTTGTTTTGATGCCAGGTGCCATGTGAATATATCATCGACATTATCCTGTTTGACATCAGTCGTTGTTGTTAGCCAACTTAGCAATGATTTGCCACCTGTTTCCATAAATGAGAGTAGCCGCTCTTCTCTGGTAATTGATGGGGTCATTACTGGCATCCACAATACCAATTTAGTTATTTTAACTTTACCCTCAGCGGCACCAGTACGCCAAATTGCATCGTTGTCATTGCCTTTTCGCACTAACGCGATTGTGTGTTTGGCTCCATAGATGACTTTTCTGACATTTCTGCAGAATCCAAATATGTGATGGAGTGGAATTGCACACGAAAACTTTTTCTCTTGTCCTTCCAATGCTAATTTTCGTGTTGCAAACCCTAGATTGAAATTACCATTAACGCCTCCGAGAATATCAAACGCAGCTCCGGGTCTAGCTCGACGTTCTGGATTAGTTGCTTCTCGTTGATTATCAGCTGCAGTATCTTGTGCTGTTAACACTTTAATGTATTGAATGTGGTCAGCGTTATCAGTAGTATCCTTTGCAAACATCATAGACGGACCAGCCGATCTTGTATAATCATCGGAATATCTCGCTAGTCCGATTATTGTTGTTGCAACATCAACCTCGCGTTCTATTGATTCAATTTCTTTTCCATCAATGAGATATCTTGCACTTTCAAATAACGCCATTATGCCATTGTTAACGAACCCAACTCGGATATTTGGGTCATCTGCATATGGGGTATCCTCTGCAACATTTGTTACGAGTTTTCCTTCGATTTCGATAAATGCTTCACACGGCAAAAAGTATTTACTTGTATCTTGAACTTGAAGTTCAACTCGCGATCGTAGGTCGGGTTGTATTGCATGATAGGAATAGTATTGATAATCGCGGACGGAATCGTCCTTTCGCATTGGGGCTTCCATATCAAGCGCGGGATCAGCTGTTCGTTTAAACATTTATAACATACTAGTGTTTTCAATTGGTGAATTGCAAAGCAATTTCATCTTTGTAATCATCGTCGTTGAAAATTCCTCGAATTTCTTTTTAGTTTCAAACCACTTCCTGCTATCGCGTTCATGATAGCGTTATCTGTTACTGGCGAAGCTGTCAATTGTGACGAAGTCAATTGCGCTAGTTTTTCTTCCACTGCGTTATTTATTACTTTGCTGATTTTTGCAGGCATCACTGTAGTTGATGGCAGCAAAATCGGAGATTTCGTTGGTTTCTTTCGCACCAATGATGCTATTTTATCTTTCGCAGCAGAAAATGCCTTTCCAGCAAGATTTCCAACGAAATTGATTCCCTTATCACGAATGATATCAATGGCTTTCATTGATAATTGTTTAGCTAACGGCGCCACCTTGGGAGCCATTCTTGTAAATAACCCCGCAATGGTATTGCCGAAACCATCTCCGTACCACGCGCGATAAACAGGCAATCGTGAGTTCACCACGTAGACGCTTACGGGTTTATCATGGTTGTAGTGTATAATCATCTTATTATAAAACTAGTAGTTTTTCAATTAGTGATCAATCGCTTACATCCATAAGATTTTCATCGTTGTGATTTTCAACTAATTCAGCAATAAGTTCTCGATATACATTAATGTCCATGATACCACCAGCAAATAATCGTCTACAGATATCAGCGGCCTCGTTAATTATCTCGACGGAGTTATTTCCGGCTCGTTTCCCTCCGATGAGAACCTCTAACCGTGATATATCACTGAGAATATTACCAGGACATGTCACGGTAGAGTCAAATACATCCTTTGGATTTTTAATCGAATATCCCTTTCCGCTTGTTTCCTCAGTTGTACCAGTTGCGCCCTGACTATCATCAAGTAATTGCCTTTGTCGGCCTCGACTTTGTTTTTCTCGTTCTTGTTGTTTTTGTATACCATAACTATCAACTCCTACTTTAAAAGATCTATACTCAATTGTATCCTTTTTCAAATTACCAATAATCCCCTTATTCGTTTTATACAACCAATTAACCCATTCATCTCGGCTTATTCTACTGTTTTTATACTCGTCTTTTAAAAAATCCTTTCTAGAATCAAAGCTTTTGGCGGCGAAATCACCAAAAGTCGTATAATCCTGGTGTTTCTCCAATTGAGGTCGTTTGATTTCCTTTATAGCTCCTTCGGTGAGTTTGTCTATAAAGGAAACACCTCTTGGGGTGACGACATCAACAAGTTGTGGTTCAGGTGTGGAATCATCAATATCAGCTAATCGTTCATACTCACGCTGAGTTTTTATATCACTGGATAACTGTTGTATCCCTGCGCGTGTTTGTCCGGTCTCTGCTGCTACCTTTTCAAGCACACCAAGAACAGGCACTTCTCGTCGCTTGCCTTCCTTAGGAATATCTCCGTATATTGCTCGTTCAGTTGCTGTTTTCACATCGCTGGTCGCCTTAGTTACCGGGGCGAACAGTTGTTCACTTGACACAGAAAAGTCAGTCTGCGCTTGTTGTCGTTGTTGAAGTTGATCGCGAACTCTGTCTCGAACCGGTATAAACTTTTTAATTGCTGCTAGCCGCTCTCGGGCTAATCTAGTTGTAAGCGATTCACCAACCATATATTGTTTGTGAACTAAATTTTCAAATGTGAAATCCGGAGGGTTTCCATCATAATTAAAAGCTTAGTTATTAAATAACTTAGTTATTAAATAATGTACCATCAAGCTAACGTATTCATCTTCGACAGGGTTAAACTGTACGACGCTATTCGCGAGTGTTTCAGAAATAACATCGCTGGGGATTTCAGAATTGTAATATCTGAGAATGGCGATGAACGATTTGTGTTAACGACGCGGCAACAAGAACAATTACGTGAAAATGGAGGCGTCGCGGTGATTACTTGCTACTACGACCAGATCATCCATTATGCACATAACTGCATGAGCAAGTCCAAACTGATGAGTATCCTTTCAGGAGAAAATCCTATGTAACAAGTGTTACAAAAAAACGCTAAAAAAAAAATAAATAAATAAATTATTTAAATTATTTACGAAAGCCTATATTATTTTTTAGTAACACTCACGTGGTTAAGATACGGGTCGCTCCTCGTTTAACATTTTTCTAAGATCACGAACTTTAGAACCAATTTCAGCTCGTTTTTGATATTCTTGGCCAAGCTTTTGACGTATTGCTTCAACGGTGCTAAATAGCGTTATAAATAAATTAATGTCGTTACCGTACAAACAACCATTAATGGATTTTTGAATTCCTTTCACGAGCCTGTACATCCTAGGTAAAACATAACGACCCTTACTAGACAGATATTCAATATCTTCATATTCCGAGGTAATCTTGTCAACGTCGAGACGCTCAGATAATAATACCCCTTTATTATTTAAATTTGAGATTTCAGCAATTATAGCATTTACATCATTGATATCCATTATTTATATTTTTATATAAATAAATTTATTTATAAATATAGTATACTGTATCTCTAATTAATAAAAATAAAACATATATGACAACACATCTTTGGAACTCCTTGGGTGCCTTCGCATCCAAGTAAGCCCAAGGGGGACCCGAAACATACATCTCCGGCGGGAGGCCTAAGGTGGCAAACGCCATCTTAGACCGCCCAGAAGATATGCTTGAGGTATAACGTCACAACATGGACGGCACATATTTCCGCTCGAGTGTTGCGGCAAATTTTAGGCATAACATATACTTAATTAACATAATTAAGGATGGATTATAATTCAATGGAACGATGATGGTATGATATATTTCCGCTCGAGTGTTGCGGCAAATTTTAGGCATAACATATACTTAATTAACATAATTAAGGATGGATTATAATTCAATGGAACGATGATGGTATGATGTGGGCGTGGTAAACCAAACCAACATGGCAACCCATGAAATCTCATTCATGGTTGCATGAGTTGGAAAAAAACACCAACCCACGCTACCGAGAATGCGATAGCATGGGTTGCCATGTTGGTTTGGCTGAGGGGGGACCGCCCCACCCCCCCCAATTAATAGAAAAAAACATCTTCCGTTTCGCCATCAAATAATGTGTCTGCTATGGGGACCGAACACGTAGTAGTTGATAGCTATGTTTACAAGACAAACACGATACCATTACACCACGAACAGTCATACAGAATAGAGATTTTTTAATATATATATATATATCTGATATACTTAACAATAAGAGATTTTTAAAATAGACAATTTTATGCTGCAACAATGAGAAATATTTTAAACAAAATAATACAGTTGTTTAATAAAACAGCGTTTTATATACTCTGTTATAATTCTCTAGATAAAATACAAGGAATTTTAACCACGCCCACATACTTCAATGAATAGGAAACACTCGCGTTCCGGCTGAGCGAACATAGGTAATGCGTGGATTATAAAGAACGTCTGTACTGAAAAGAACGAGTTATAGCTGTCTGCTTTACTGCTAGTCCACCCACCCCAAACATGAGATATGTAGATAAATAAAACTAATAATGCAGTTTTAGCCCACAAGTGACAATAAAAAGTTTTATTCTCTATCGAAAACTCATGCATTATATCTCCATTACAGTCACGTGGGCGCACCTAGTCAAGTACAGGTAAGCAGGCGACAAATTCCTTTGACGTCATAATACAAGGGAACTTAGTAGGTAGGGTGTGAATTGTAGTGCGGATTTATCCATAAAGGATTTATCTCCCTTAAATAGTTTCAGTGTATACGAACTTTATTTTATGACCATTTTTTTTAGACAGAGATGTTTTAATGATTTTTTCAGCAACAAATCGAATGGAAGTACTGCAAATATCGAAATATTTTCCAGCCGCATTTATCGACTGAAAGCTTCTCTCTTCATTATTTTCTAAATCAAACGATTTCACACCCTTGGGATGTTTCGCGTGCTTACCAGCGTTGCTTTTTAAAAGGTTATCGCGCTGCGAGACGGCTTGAAGATTCCCAAGACAATTATCAGTCTTCACGCCATTTATGTGATCAATCACAAGACCGTCTTCGATTAATCCGTAAAATGCTTCATAGATGGCTCTGTGACAGAGATACTTCTTCCTCCCAGCTGAAAACATCAAATAGCCCATATTATTCAGATACCCAACAGGTTCTTTGAGTCTGCGGTGCCTGACAACACCATCACTAGAGGCTTCGTAATTAGCAAGCACTGGGTGAGGTCTGAAATCTTGGCTCATTTGTATAATAATACTACTTGTCTAATTTATTATCTGCTTTAATTATAAATCTCTGGATATAATCTTGAGGGGTTTTTATTACTTTGTCCTTGATTTTATCAAGGATGACGGAGTCAATGATTCGTTTGTCATAGTAGCGTTTTAGTTCCCTGTATCGTTTACCCCCACAAGCAAGGCATAATTGCGATTTTCCTCTAACACCCACCCCACATTGGAGGCATGCGAGAGGGCCTTTTGAACCGTTTCTCACGCTTTGCATATGATACCCACAGAATTCGCTTCTGCATGATTTGTTACACGGGGTTGTAGATCCAATCATTAGCCACTTGCAGTGATTCATTATACTATATTTTTCTATTTAAATACTTGTTTTAATTATAACATGGAGGAGTTCAAGAGATTATCGAAAATTAAGCCCTGGAAAAATACTAAATTCAATCTTGATAGGGAGTTCCAAAGATTATCGAAAATCAAACCTTGGAAAAATACTAAATTCAATCTTGATAGGGAGTTCCAAAGATTATCGAAAATCAAACCTTGGAAAAATACTAAATTCAATCTTGATAGGGAGTTCCAAAGATTATCGAAAATCAAACCTTGGAAAAATACTAAATTCAATCTTGATAGGGAGTTCCAAAGATTATCGAAAATCAAACCTTGGAAAAATACTAAATTCAATCTTGATAGGGAGTTACAAAGATTATCGAAAATTAAGCCTTGGAAAAATACTAAATTCAATCTTGATAGAGTCTCTGATACACCAAAACGTCTAATCGGTGATAGAACTATACTCGGTAAAATCAGGGAGTGTTTTAATGAATTCTACCGAGACGGTGCAGCATACTGTTGGTCGACATTTCGAATTATTGATGAAGATGTCAATGTATCCATCATCGATGCTACTATGAACGATAAAAGAGCAGCTGAGATAATTTCACATTTTGGCACGAAGAGGTATTTTTTCAGAATAAAATTCATTATCTACGACGAAGGTGAATGGATTATCAGGGATAAATTTGAACCAATCCTCAAGGATAAAAAAACTGTCATTGTAAGTAGAGATTCCAAACCAGGAATTCTAACTGGAATTGACAAACCATACTACGAGAGATCTTATCCCGTAACAGCAATCGTTTATGGGATATATCCGTTAAATGATAAACCCGATATTGCAAAACTAGCTCCTATGAAATATTCACCATTGACTTCGTCAAGGCTCAATTGTGTAGCAACACGGGTAATGGAACACTTCACAAATGCATCCCGAGGAAATAAACTAACTGATCTGCGACGTAGGAAAATAACAGAATGGGAACTGACAGTGAAACAGCACGGTGCAAAGATTTCTGATATAGCTAAATTAGAAACATCATTAAGATTCCCAATAACCGTTATGACGATAACCGGAGAAGTATTACACGAACCGAAATATAAATTACAAGGAGCGCCAATACAAATTATTGATCATAACGAACACGCGTGGACACCTGCAGTAACAATATTTCCACGAGATAGAACCGTGAAATATATCCCCCCGGAATTTTCCGGGGATGTTTTCTATGAAGAGAAATTATTTGATGCTATTCATGCGTTGTGTAAAGATGATCCTGTGTCAGTGTGGTTACTTAGTAGTGCTGGTTCCGAATCAGGATTTGATCAATTTGTAAGACCAAATGGTGAATTATATCGCGTTGAAGAATTAGATAACAGAATGAGAAAAATCGCTAATGATTTTTCACCGGAGAGTTCCCATGAAAAACTACTCACGGATAGTTTTACTATTCCATCAGTGGTAGCTCACTTCGCAAGAGAAAAAAACTCATGGCGTCCAACACGAAGTGATTTTCTCGAGGACGTTAAATTGAGTTGCATCGAATTTGGTCATGGAGGACTGTGGAATACAAAATACCATCGTGACGGTATGATTTCAATTGATATATCCGCGTGTTATCCTGGAAGTTTTCTCGGGTATGGGGAATGCGCTGAGTACTTCAAACGATTTGGACACCCCACGCATGAAATGACTCGTGTTGCGATTAATGGACCATTACCTGATTTTGATTTAACCGGATTCGCTCGTGTGATATCATTTGAACTCGCTACAGGGTTACATCCGTGTAGTTATGTTTGGCTCGGTAGACACCTATCTGAAAAGGCCTGGATGCCAATAGTGTTACTACGATATATGATTGATTGTGGCATGCTGATATCGTTGATTGTTTCCGAAGCTATTATATGCTATCGAGCTCAAAAAGAAGTTTGGCTACCACAACCCGATCTAGATAGAATAATCAACGAACTACGAAAACAGTGTCCAGATTTCAATGAAGAAGAAATCATAAATTGGTCTAAGAAGTTATTTGAAAGTAAAAAAGAACAAGCAAAAGATCTCGGAAGAAGAATAATCGGTAAATTTACCCAGGGTGGAAGATACGACAATGCAAAATTTTCCTCGCGGTTGATCATAGACGTCGCTGAATGCGATTTTCTTGTAACGGATTTAACGAAACAGGGAAAACTTGTATCCCGTAAGGATGCTTTTCTATCCAATGGTGAGAAATTGGGTACGGTTGTTACCTACTGTGATGGATATAATTCCCAGTACACACATTTGAGAAGTTCTATGCTAGCTTATGCTTCTATCAATTTATTTTCGATGATAAATAGATTTCCTAATACCGCGGTTAGAGTAGCCACTGATTCGATGTATATACACAATAAGTACAAATCAGCTGTAGCGGCATTCACAGATCCGGAGGAAGCGTGGGGGCGTTGGCGATTTAAAAAGGAGATGCTACATGAGTATTGTGAATCCGCAGACGTTGCCATGGATGAAAAGTACTTAAAATGTGATGAGATTCAATCAGAATTTTCTAATGCACCACCGGTATCTGATCCAATATGTAGATACAAGACAGTTTATTTAAACGGTTGTGGTGGGTCAGGAAAGACAACTCGTGCAATTGAATTATATCGTGGTGGTGGAAATACTTGTATTCCTACTAACATGATTGTGTTAACACCGACTCACAGACTCGCCAGAGAGATGATACAGCGAAGGGTAAATGCTTGCACTTACCATAGTTTTTTTCGATGGAAAGGTGACAAATGGACTCCTGAGCGTATGGGTGATAAATTCATTCCTGAAATCATAATTTGGGATGAAATATGCACAGTGTCATTAGATGTATTAAAAACATTTCTTGAGTGGTTGTTAAACAAAAACACAAAAGTCGTCATGTGCGGTGATCACGGCCAACCACCACCATTTGTCGGTGGATCTCCACATGAATGGCTAAAGGGTTCTGTAGACTATTATGAAGAAATTAATACCGACCATAGATCACTTGATGAACAATTACGCGAGTTCAAAGCACTGCTTAGATTACAACCGGATAAAATCCAATGCGAAATAGCGCGTGAAATAATTTCAGAAACTCCTATGAATGATTTCTGGGAAACGTGGAGACCAAATGATTTGATAGTAGCAAGTAGAAAAATAGTCAGAGACACACTTCAGATGAAGTTATTTGAATTGCATAAAGAAAAATTTGCAACGCTTCCAGTACCGTTGTGTTATAGGCCTTCGGATACACGAAAGCAGAATATAGAAGTTGATATTCCAAGCCTGACAAAGTCAGGAAGTGAAAAGCAGATTCTCGTGTTAAATGATATTGTGCTGGTTGATATCAATGTCGTTGAAGATGCATTGCGTGCTAATAAATCCCCATGGACGCTAGGATACGCAGCAACAATACACTCTTCACAGGGATTGACTATATCGGATACAATTGTTTGGATGGTAGATAATCGCATCGAATGGTCGAATTTAGTCTATCTCGCAGTATCCAGAGTACGAAGAATAAATCAGCTTCGAAGAATTATCCTCGATGATGAAATCATTGGTGATGATAATGACACAACAATAAGTGATATTGATGTTAGCATCATTAATAAAAAACTCTCCGGTTACAAACAACAGGACAAAAAAAAACAACGAGAATTTGATATTGATGCTAAATTAATAATCACTTTGAAAAAACAACAGAATAATCACTGCGCGAGTTGCAATTGTATAATGCGTTGGCAGTATTCGGATAAGGATCCTCGCCAATTCACCGTAGACAGAAAAAATAACAATCTCGGTCATGTCAGAAATAATGTGATGTTGACTTGTCTTGAGTGCAATAGACGCAACGGCGCTAGTTAAGACCATGCGGTGGCAATTGAGTATCCTCGGGAATCACTTGCAGTTGTTGTCGAGTAAATCCTCGCTGAGGAGCAGTTGAATCCAGTTTATAGATTGCTGGTCTACCAGTTGATCGTGTTATACTAGATATCTTATGCGTAGTGACGCTCCAAATAGGATCAGTAGCCCTTTTTCTACCCCCTTCAAGCTCTCCTGGTTCGTATAAGTACCTAACAGTGACATTACTACCAAGAATTGGTTGGGAAACGCTAGCGTTTCTAGGGAAATCTTTTTGTGGTTGTACGGGTATAGACTTCTTTTTAATCGCGTTGATAGGTTTCATGTTGATTGTTCTAGTAATCTCGTTATTCAGTGCAGTAATCACAGCTGGTAACCTTTTGACCCATTCACGGGATCGCTTTTCTTGAATGAATTCTTTTGCGTATTGATATCCAAATAACCGCTCAGCAATCGTCCGATTAAATCGTTCGACAATGGCCTGATCGCGATGTAGCGCAGTATGCCCTCGTCGTATGGTGACATTATGATTTTTCATTGTAGATAGAACCGCACCCTGAAATTCCTTGCCAGGATCAACCTGCAATAGATTCGGCCAGTGCAGAGGACCTCGTCGATAAATCCTTTCAAATGCAGAAGCAACTTCAGTGGCTGATTTTGTTTTTAACGGTTCTGCTTCTTTGTATCGACTTGCAATATCAACTACGGTTAACGCGTATTTGTAACCACGATCATGTGGCAGAAATAATATATCAGCCTGATGAACTTCATTAGGAGCGGTCACATCAAAATGCGAGAATTGAATTTGTTTAGGTGGTGGTAGATAAATTTGCCATAGTGCCTGTTTAGATAACCAATCCGCCGCTGTAGTTTTTTTCACTTTTGCAGCGCTAGCGAGTTTATGGACTGCTGATTTACCCCTCCAGTATCCTCTTGGGGAATAATAAATTGATTCCATATTAAAATGGTAGCATTTTCAATTACCAGCACCCATCATCAATTTGCCTTTCATAGCTGATTTTACCAACCACGAAGCCAACTTTTCTTTAAAAGATTTATCAGGAATAGCATTTAACGCATGAATTAATTTCACATCCGCGAGATGCCTGTTTTGCAGATTGCTGCTTTTATATGCAACATCATGAAGGTGACAGGCCTTATCAATGGCGTTTATTGGTTCTTCACCGGGTCGGGGTTGATTTTGATCATCAAGTCTGATATCTAATCGTGTTCCGGGACCACAGTAGCTATATCCTGGAAGGTGCTTTTCTCCGGGGTACTTTGCCCATGGGGTTCCAGGGAGCTTTGTCAATTTGGCTGCGATATCACCTCCTCGTTTTTTTTTAAAACATCTCCGGATTGTAAAATCTTTGATTTTGTAGAAATAAATCTAAACTTTTTTATACCACATGTTGCACATCTACCAGTTAGTGCTGATCTGTTATTTTTAGTTGTAACCGTCGTCACATCATTTGTGCTAGTACGCGTTTTACACTTCACACAATATAGATCCATAATTTATGTATAGAGATATGAATATAATTGATTTTTCAGCGACTAAAATAAGAGAACCAGTTAAGCATCATGCAGCGCTACCAAACTCTATCCGTGCAATTATAATCGGGCCATCTGGATCCGGTAAAACGCAATTGTTGCTCAATTTAATAATGAGATGGATGAAGTGGGATAAGTTGTATTTAATTGCCCCTAGCGTAGATGATCAACGATGCTATGAAGTGTTAAAGGATTTTAACGAGAATGCATCAGAAATTAAAGGTGAGAATACCATTGATTTTATAACTGATATTGACGAGGCGCCATCCGTGGATGACCTTGATGGGAGCATTAACAATTTAGTCGTATACGACGATGTGATGTTAGACAATCAAAAAAACCCAGCTAGAATATTTTCCCGGGGGCGTCACAAAAACACTGATGTGATATATGTCACTCAACGCTACACTCAGATTCCAAAAGTGATCAGAGATAACTGTAATATTCTTGCTGTGTTTAACGGCGTTGATACACATACGCTACGAAATATTTGGCAGACATGGTGTTCCGATATGGACTTCAATCAATTTAAAAATTTCTTTAGTCATGCTCAGTCAACCCCGCATGGATTTGTAACAATAAATTTACATGATCCTCGGACTCGATATCGTATCGGACTCGATCAAATATTTGGTTGAAATCATTTATTATTTTTTGTTAACCCAGAACTGAAAACTTTAGCAGCAGAGCAGGTGAATGACAACGACGTTGGCGTATATAAGGAAATCTTATTTTATCGAATAGACGCCATTTTTTTTACTATTTGGTGGAAGCCTCAGATTTCCGAATCGACGCTCGGAAAGTTGTGAGGTTCACCTGCTCTGCTGCTCCTCATTATGTGACACAGAGAAGCCTTTGATTTAAAAACTTTAATAGGCATGTTCTGCCAGGATATATTTGATTGATCAATAGAACAATTGTTTTACCTTGAGCTCAAGCTCGGGAAACCAATGAAATAATTCTTCTCCCAAAACCTTTATGTCGAAGGGCCAATGAATAACAACAATAACGCAATAACTCGAATTTGTTCACCTTAAATAAACACGAAAAACTAAATTGTTGTTGTTTTCTTGAATATGTGATTCTTTCATTCTTTGGTATTTTAGGCGTACAGATGAGCAGATGTGAAAACTATAAATACTCAACAAGTCATCAACTGAATATTATTTAACTTTGACATCACAGACTATACATTTTTATTTCAGAGGACAATTATTTTTCTATCTAAACTTGTGGAAGGAATTAGTCTATCGCAGTCATTTTAAATAATTTGTATGTTTTTGTGTCTGTTTGAAAGCGACAGAGAGAATGATTGACATACAGACAGACAGAGAGAAGCAGAAAGAGAGAGAGAGAGAGAGAGAGAGAGAGAGAGAGAGATAGAAAGAGAGGGAGAGATTCATATTTCACCAGTGAAATTTTACTTTAAATTTATTTTCCAAATATGTTTTATCATATATAACAGTGGTTCACCAAATGGGGGATATGAGGGTGGAATTACTGAGGGGGTGCTAATACTGAATAATGATTTTTTACGGGGTAAACTTGGGGGGGGGGGGGGGGAACACTGAAGATAACCAAGGCGCTGCTGGCCCGCAAAAAGGTTGTGTACCACTGTCGTATAGTAACTAAATGTTTTGATGTGACTTCAGCTAATCATTGGTGCCAACGTGTCTAAGTTAAGTCATACAACTCGTTTGCATGTTCAGAAATAATACATGCACATCAGGTATACACAATTCCATGACACTCTGTATAAACACTGCAGTAAAGATTTTATAAATGCAAAGTTTATCAACATTAATTTGTACTTAATAATTGTAAGAAAACGCATTACAAAATACATTTTCTTGATAATTGCAGATGTACTGATGAGCTCGACGTTTTTTATCAGCATATCCTGATGTACTGTGCCAAAAGATTTTCATACACCCCTAATGCGTACAGGATAAGGAATGAGCTGTCTGCTTTGGATCACAATATCTATAGTGACAGGGTTGTAATGAGAAAAAATGAAGGGGAGATAGTGTACGTTTGTTTAACTACACAATATTATAAATGATTCTACATATTGATTGTACATTATGATCCCAGCTTGGACATCAATGCAATGGATTATTATTCACATTTACAAGACAATAAAACTGAATTACGTACAGTTATTTTGTAACAATGGCACACATTTTTTTACAGTTCTGGTAAGGAATATTAATATTTTCATGTGTGCATATCTTGTAATTAGTGTTGGTTTCATTCTCGTGGATATTAAGTTTGATTTGAGCAATACAAGTCTAATAATTAAATCCAATGATATATATAGCACTTTTCCAGAGTACCGACCCACTTTATTAAGGATATGTGAGATTAATTGAATTTCCTCAGGAAGTTTTGTGGACAATGCTGTCATCATGATGATTACTAATTCCTGCTCATGACAATATGTTGACGTCTGAATAAATGGGTACAAATGCAACCTGTCTCAAGTAGTACTTTGGAGATAGAACAAATGAGAACAAAAACAACCCCTCGACAACTCATCCTTAGGAATTGGTCATGCGGGTCAAATATTGGGTAAAAAACTCGATAGAGGTTGACACATGGGTATGCTTGTCACACAAGTTAAGAAAGAATTTTTTGAAACAGGTATCATCGCTGTTGCAGCAGAATAAGTGGCAGATGATCCGTCTACCCTTGCAAAAATAACATATCCCCACATCAAGGAGCTTATTCAGAAAGCCCTTATCTGTCGACTTGAGGACAATATTGTATGAGGAGAAAAGAACGTATGGCACAAGATTCCAGGAGAATTAACAGAAACCTGTCACCTCAGGAAACACCATCAACTCATGTTGCAACAAAAACGAAACACGAACGTGCTGAAATTATCACGTATGACATCACAGGATATCAACGTACATGATTCCTTGTTTCTTTCATCTCTCACTGGTTATAGTACAAGTTTTAAATGTATTAAATTCACTAGTGCATTTATTTTCTTGCTGACTCTCACAGAAATAAGATGCAATTCATCCCTATTTATATCAAATAAAATCATACAAAAATTTGTGAAACATGAAATGTCAACATTATAAGAGGTCATTGCCCTTCTGTGACTAAGACAAATACACATAACCATGAAGCATCAAGAGATACTGACATTCTTAAAGTATTTCAACTATCAAGACATGTGATTCTTCACCCCCAAATTTAAAAAAAGTAAAATGAATGTGATCAAACTTTTTATAAGAATTATTATAGAGAAGAAAAAAACCTGAGTTCTAGTTTTTAGTATCAAACTATTGGGAAGGGTGAGGAAGCATATAACAGACAGAGTGATTTCTTCAAGCCTGGTAATATTTCCCACAACAAGGGGAAAAATGTGCATCAATGCAAATTACATAGCCTCTCGAGGTCTGTTACATAAGGAAAACATGACACAAATTTGAAAAGCTTATCCTAAGTTTCCTATAATGCTGACATTGATGTTGGAGATGGAATGCCTGATGACAAACTACTGTGGCCCAAACTAAGATATAAGCTGGAGGTAGCAAAATATGTTGAAACCTTTGCAATGCCAAGGGAAGTCCATGTTTCTATGCAATATTCCGACACAGAATAGGTTATCACTGCATAAGCTACTTGGTTAAAATATAACTTGAAAGATTGACTCAATTGCACAGGTGGCTTACACAATATCGATATAGGGTGTCCACTAGCAACAACTGGACTCGATTTGATAAAGCTAGGGCATGCCAGTTCACAGATCCTTTTCCTCGGCCAGACATCAACACCAGCAACAGACTAGACGTGAAAACCCATTTTCACTAGTCATCATTTGGTGCTATTGCACCTCTAGCACTGCAGCTTCCGATAGGTTGATCGGGTTGAGTGCGTGGCTGTTCTATTCCCACTACTCTAGGTCTCTCATTCATGTCGATAGCATAATTTGTATGCATAAATGCCTGTAGTGATGTGGCACCATTCCTTCCCCATGGGAAAATTAAAATCACTATCATACTAATTGGTAGTGTAAAATAGTGAACATATGACCCTTCGTGGCCGGTTTCACTTAAAACCTTAAATACTACCATGTTGTGTGAGGTTTTACCATAATATATGCATGCTACTTGGTACATTTAAGTGATATGAATAAATTTGTTTAATGCATTAATCCATACCTATAGTTATCCAAAACTCATAAAAAGTTAAGAAAAAGCCTCAACCACGTTTCTGACATTAAAGTTTGATTTCATCTAGTCACATAAATATATTTGGTGAACAAAACACATATAGCTTAGTGCACACAGGAAGAAATGCTAAAGTTTGGAATACTGTGTTACAAGAAACTAGTTTCAACATCCTAACTGTCAAGGTTTTCTATCATGGGAATTTTAAAAAAAAGAGAGAAAAGAGGTCTGGTGTGGCGGGAGAGAGCAATTACTTCGACATGCAGTTATACATCAAAAATGTTTCAACTGTATTAAGAAATGTCACGGAGTGGTTGCGAAAGAAAAACTGTGTGTGTAAATAATATGATTCGTATAGGACTTTCACAGACTTCTAATGAGAACCATTCTTTTAAGTGCAATGCCTCTGCTCCCTCAACAAAAGGCAGAAACGTTAAAATACTATTTGCCAAACTATTGAATGTACCAACATGAGAGACATGGCAGAACATAGAAAAGATGTCAAGAAGTTTATATCTATGATAGAAAATAAGACAGATATAATTGATATTCAGTGTGCCTCAACATATAATAATGCAATTTTTAGTGGAGTAGGCCCTTTCAACCAGT
This sequence comes from Unio delphinus, assembly GCA_029339505.1. Taxonomy (NCBI): domain Eukaryota; kingdom Metazoa; phylum Mollusca; class Bivalvia; order Unionida; family Unionidae; genus Unio; species Unio delphinus. Next base: position 3,036,360 of record JAQISU010000003.1, on the reverse strand, counting down.
TACCCAGTGCAGATGAATACACAATTTATAAGGAGGGACTTATACATTTGAAGAAAACAGACAATCTCGAGGTAAGTAACATTATAACTGATACATACACTGCTAGACACTGGTCTAGCCTGGATCTTAGAAAGGAAGGAATAAGTAAAACAATCCGTACATGTAAATTATATCGATACATGCCATCTGGATCAGTTCATATATAGACAGTTCATTACATGTCAGAGCAAATTAATTGAGTTAATGCCAGTAAGATCTAAAAAAAACTGATGGTAAAGATGCAGAATAACTTCGCACGTGACTAAGAGGTGCCTGATTGAATTTGAAACATCATTAAAACAATATAAAACATGTATATAAACATTATCTTATGCAACAGATGCAATAGTTAAGTGTTATCAAGGTGATCATAGTCTTTGTCATAAGCAGTCTAATTAGTCTATTATCTATCTTCCGTAGCCTGCTATATACACCCCCTGTCTAGCGTATACAACCCTTCCAATCTTTGTTTTGTATAGATTGTATCTCCATAATAACGTGCAAACCATGAAAACAGACTCCATTATGACTGGCATATGCTAAAGCCACCAAAATGATACCCTGGTTGCACGTGGTGACCATGGAAACAACAGTCTCTTTTTATGGTATAAAAGTCACGTATAAGAATCACTGCACTTCAACTCCGATAGTAAACATTTTAAAACATCATTATATTAAAAGTTCAATAACTTAAATATTATGGGTGCTAATGATCAGACCTATATTTCACCATGCGCAACAATCCTCGATGCAAGCGTCTATGTGGAAAATAGCCCCGGCATTTTGTTATGAATATGTGCATGAAACATGTTATTGATTCTGCACCAATGTAATTTCATTACGGAGTATTCCTAAATCATGCCTGTACAAATACAAAATTGTATCAATTGAATATTGTCTTTATTTATTTAAAATTACAGATAGACAGATAGAATGAGCTCTAAAAATATAGTTTTACTAAAATAATACTTTTCATTATTTACCAAATATGGACCACCGAATGATTGTAAGGTTTGTATTGAAGTATATATGTATTAACCAAATATTACTCCTCATTGAATTAATGGATTTAAAGTGTAAATTCATAGCCTCAAAACAATTAAATAACATTATATTATAAATGCAGAAGATTATAAAAAAAACCCTTAACAGTCGTTCTCAAGAATTGATGAATAATTGTTTGCTACGAAAACAATGGTTCAAGCAATACGGTCTAAGGACGGAACACATTTCGTATATTATGTGAGTAAATGAAGACGGTTATATCTTAACACGCTTAGTATCTCGTACAATAGAGATTGATGTTTAAATGCTAAATGTTGGACAGACCACCTCCTCATCATCACCAAGCTCAAAATCCGCATTCAGCAAAAAAGACGCTGACAGAGAAAGAAGGCTCCTAAGCGACTAAACATCACCAAGCTGAAATGCACCAGTACCAAAGAGAAAGAATGGTGATAGAGAAAAATACCCAACATAGAAATTTAGAAGCTACGTTCTTAGGCTGATAAGGGCATACTTATGATAAGACATGCATTGACCAACGTTATGCCGGTTCAAAATAACAGGAACATATATCATGTTTAAAACTTAGGGCAGTGTTCTAGAAGATATGTTCAATACTGGTATACAAGAATTAAAGTTGTTGATAAACATTAATATTTTGTCAACTTATTAATTTGGCCTAACCGAAAATTAGGGTTACATTTAGACATTACCTGTATTGTTGGAATAAGTGCCTAGAATGAATACAATTTACTTAGAGAAACAGCTTTATAAGTGAATGATTGGTCTCTTGGAGGATGGTCACTGACTCCAATGATCAAGTGATTCGAATCCAACGCTGTTACATGATCAGTGATTGACATAAAAAAAAGAGAGCAAATACAGGAAGGCAGTAAAGGCACGTACATGTTTTAAAGGGAAATGTTTTCTTTAAAACGGTCTTGCTTATAGTCTTTGGGAAAACATACAAACTGTACCATGATGTCCCCAAGGTGTTACTGCTCCTCTTATGTCCCTTGTTTGCTTACCACTTCCGTTTGCAAGTAGGTGTTCTTATGTAAAGCTATGATCGTTTCTAACATGCGACTTCCATTTGTTCCTTGCAGTTCTGTCAAAAATGCACTTGTGATATTCATTCTTTTCTTGTCTTCATTGCACTTCTGAATACAAAGTCAAATTCATGTGCGACTTGATTTGAACAAAGCGTGTTTGATGTATTTTCTTCGTGCAAGTGTCAGAACACTTTGTGCATGATCAAATTTGTCTTTGTTGAGTTGTGTCAATACACAATATCTGCCTTTAAAAAGGCATCTGGTTTTGTGCCAATGTATTTGTGGGCTACTGCATATATAGTTATAATAGTTAATCGGAGGTGAAACAATGCTTTGAAATACTTTTTTTAATTCCTTTTCTAACCAACTGAAAGCGACAGATCCGAAATGTAAAATACACAGCGTACGCAAAAATAGAATACATTTGAACTCAGTTATTTGTTATTTATACTGAAGTTCGTTTTGCGGCAATATTAATTACAAAATATAAGTCATAGCAAAGTGGCCATAAGTGCAGTTTTAAATGAAAGCCACTATTCAACATGATGACAATGAATTAAAAAACGGGGATGTTTGTTACGTTATGTGACTTATATAATCACATTCGTCTTGGACAATTCATGTTTAATCTACTTTAGCTCTTCAATGACGAATTTTCATGCACGTTTTTATATGAGATGTCATTAAACAAGAGAGTTAAGATTTTTGGTGATGTACTTTGGCACAAGAATTGGAGAAATGAAATACCTATTATAATCAACTATCTTTGGAACGGCTTATAATTCAGTATTACATGCTTCATGCATATAAAGCAAAACATACAATTAAAATAGTTGAATTAGCAACACATAACAGACAAACAATGTATAATGCAGAAATAGATAATTTCCATAACTGCAAACAATTCAAACTGAATAATCCTTAGTCCCGCTTTGATTGTTTCCACAATTTCTGTCACAGCTGAAAGTATAGAGTCAGGAGATATTTTCTTCTACAACAATAATACGAACAAATGCCATACCTAATTTAGTAAAGAACTGTTACTAGGTTTCATGCATTTCTCACATTTTTGTTAATAAGAAGCTAGATTTAAAAAAAATTGCGTACTCACCCTGACCACGTGACAGCTTCTGGAAGTAAAATAAGACCCAACAAAGAAACATTTAATACTTCTTTGAACCACATAGCAGATTTACGTTGATTTAAATTCGGTTTAAGTTCTAACTTATGTTTGCAGTATGCTCTTTTCCATATGAAACGCCCGCGTCTAATGCTTATGCTGTCGAACTAGGTCTGCCACTAGTGACAATGATAGATACACTTTTTAAGTTGAGATTAAAACTCACTGATATCAGCTAGGAAGTTATGTTTAATGAGAAAGACTGGTTTAGACACGCTTATATTTAGGCCATGCCAGGTCTCGTGATACAAATTACACCAGTTTCGTTTGTTCTAAAGTAAACATGTGTCTAGAGCAAAAAACAAAACAAAAACCAGCAAACAAAAAAAATGAACAAACAAAAAACTGGTTATCAAGGAAAGTTTTAAACAAGGAACTTTAATCGGATAAGTGGGTAAGAATGCAATAATATTAAGGTTAGTTGGATTAGCTGAAAGGTTATCTCCCAAGCTGACATTTGTACGATTAAAGCTAGCTAAATCGGGCCACTTTCAGATTCATAAACATTCGGTACAAGGTGTATTACTTGACTAGTAGGTTTTACAATGGAGGTTAAGATAATATTCGTTGCATAGCTCTTTGTCAGACATCAGATTTCTTCTATCATCTCAAAAAACCCAGAGACTAGTGCCCGTTTGTTACCATCGGCGAAGTATTGGTACTAATATAGCGATCGGAGGACAGACACTTGATATGGATTTGTATATTTAAAAGGCTGTTTAGAAGTTTTTATTCACCTATGATGTTTAAATCGTACAATAAATGAATACTATTGTACGTCTTAGTTTTCCAAGCCCATTATTCTGATATGTGAATTAAGAATTATTGGTTAATGTTTCTCTCATTAATTCAGAATTAGTAATGACGTTTGACCATATAAAGTTTAGAAAGAATCGGATTCGACCACTCTGGTGGCCTAGTTGTTAAATCGTCCGCCTCGGATGCGGAAGGCTGTGGTGTCAAACACCGACCTAGTGATAATAAAAACTTAAGAATGGTATTAGCGGCTGGTCGGCCTTTATCAGGATGACGTATCTGGGTGGGACGTCATGATAAATGTCTCGATATGACCATAAACTGCCACATTCCAGAAATTGTAGCTCGTAGGGTTTATCATAATAATTTATATTTTGAAGAATGATATTCTGTCAATTGGTTGCGAAAGGTTGATGACAATATACAATAACCTGCATGTGCCTTTTTACGAGTTTATACTTAAATCACGTGATATATGTTTCGGAAAATCCAAGATAAAAGATTATAACATATTTTATGTCTTCAGCTCTTAGTTCTATATATTCATATGGTACAATCGATGATGTATATAGACCTAAACAGAGACGCGCCATAGAAATGTATTTGATATCACTGAATAGGCAATATATTAGACAATATAAAGTAACATACCTGAAAAGGGCGATTAGTGAAATCATACAATAAATGCGTGATGCCAAGGATGTCCAAATCACCAAGGCCATGCGAGGAGCAGATTGCTGGACAGACCACAGACTTGTCAGAACTACCCTAGAGCTGCACATTGCCCCTCACCACCTAAGACGTCCTAAGATTGTGCGCATAGCCCTCAACATTGTCAAACTTCAGCAGCCTTCCACCCAGCTCAATTTCCAGAAGAGACTAGATGACAAACTGTCAACAAACGGATCGTTATGTGGAAACACCTCTGAAAAATGGAACAAGCTCAGGGACATAATAAGAGAAACGGCTTTGGCAACCATGGGTTCAAAGAAGCGAATCCTCAAGACTGGTTCGATGAGAACAACGCTGCCATTGAAGATCTGCTTGCCAGAAAAAAAACAAAGCTTTTATGAACTGGCAAAAAGACACAAACTCCATCCTCAAAAAAGATCGCATCAAATCATATCAAGCTGAGGATCAGAGAGAAATCCGCAAGATGCATGACCACTGGTGGGGAAAGAAAGCTAATGAAGTGCAAAACTATGCCGACACTAACACCTCCAAAGAGTTCTACAACGCCATCAAGTCAATCTTCAGCCACGCAAAGTCCAGCTCTACGCCCTTGCTTGCTGCAGACGGCAGTACATTAATAAAAGACAAGAATGGCATTAGGGAAAGATGGAAAAAACACTTTAACCAGCTCCTAAACCTGCCCTCATTGGTCAGCCAAGCTGTTCTTGACCAAATACCCCAACAGCCAACGCTCAACCAACTGGATATTCCGCCAAAGATGGAGGAATTGAGAACGGCCATTAAACAAACAAACTGGCAAGGCACCTGGAAAGTATGGTATCTCAGCGGAGGTGTACAAGACTCTCAGTAAGCAGTCTCTAGAGGCATTCTACGACGTGCTACTCAGCATCTGGACGGAAGAAGAGATGCCAGACGACCTCCGTGATGCATCAATTTTGACCCTTTATAAAAAAGGCACACGTATGGACTCCAGTAACTACAGAGGCATCTCCCTTCTTTCCGTTGCTGACAAAATACTTGCTCGCATCATGCTCAACAGGCTTATTGCAGCAGTGTCAGGAAATAACCTCCCCGAGTCTCAGTGTGGTTTTCGCCCTGACCGCAGCACCGTTGACATGATCTTCACAGTGAGACCAGTCCAAGAGAAGTGCCTTGAGCAGAACATGAATCTGTATGCTGTCTTCGTGGATCTGACAAAGGCTTTCGATACAGTCAACAGAGACGCTCTGTGGGTAGTACTCAAGAAACTTGGTTGTCCTCAGACGTTTACCAACCTCATCCGGCTCCTCCACGTTGACATGAATGGAGAGATTCTCTCAGACGGTGAACCATCCGAGAAATTCCCCATATCTAATGGTGTCAAGCAGGGTTGTGTACTCGCTCCAGTACTCTTCAACCTCTTCTTCACACAGGTAATGTTCCATGCCATCCGTGACATTGACACTGGCATCTACATTAGGTATCGCCTGGATGGATCAGTGTTTGATCTCCGTCGCCTAGCTGCAAAAAACAAAACATCATTGATGCACTCTTTGCTGATGACTGCGCCCTCATGGCCCATGAAGAGACTCACCTACAAGCAATCGTGTACAGATTCTCTGAAGCCTCCAACCTATTTGGACTCACAATTAGTCTAGGAAAGACAGAAGGCATCTTCCAGCCCGCCCCAAACACTGTCCACTCGATAGCCTGTATCACCATTGGCAACACGCAGCTGAAAAATGTGGACAATTTCAAATACCTTGGCAGCACAATATCTAGTGATGGCTCTCTGGACAAAGAGATTACTGCGAGGACCCAAAAAGCCAGCATAGCACTAGGACGACTCCGAACCAAGGTTTTGCAGCACAAGGACATAAGCCTGTCAACAAAGCTGAAGGTGTAGAATGCAGTTGTCCTCACGTCTCTATTATATGGCTGTGAAACGTGGACACTCTATAGAAGGCACATCAGTCAGTTAGAACAATTCCACCAGAGTTCCCTGAGATCCATCATGCGGATCAAGTGGCAGGACCGAATTACCAACCTGGAAGTCCTTGATAGAGCCAACAAAACAAGCATCGAAGCCAAAATAATCCAGGCCCAGCTTCGATGGACTGGCCATGTCATCCGCATGGATCAAAGCAGAATCCCAAAGCAGTTGTTCTATGGCGGGCTAGCCCTGGGAAACCGAAAGCAAGGCCGCCCTCACAAGAGGTACAAAGACAACCTCAAGACAAAAATGGGAAGACCTTCAACCACACCAGCTTGAGCATGCTGCCTCAGACAGAAAGCATTGGCGATCCCTGACCAGAAAAGCCTGTTCCACCTTTGAGGTTGACCGCCGCCAGCGTCTTGCTGCAACTCGTGAGAGACGCCACAGATCCCAAATACCACCAACCACCGGTTTCCCATGCCCCACCTGCAACCGCAATTGTGTATCGGAATTCGGACTCCAAAGTCACATGCGCGTCCACCGCTGAATGAAAGTGCACAACCTGTCTTCCTCGACTCGAGAGACTACCAAGAAGATGACAATAACTGCGCCTACGCATGCGACAAATTGAAAATAAAAATAACCTCAGTGAAAAAAACTGATAGTCAGGGTACCTTCACATTAATAACCGCAGCGACCTAACAACCGTTTTTATGTATGTTTCCAACGATCCGCCCAGCCTCGAAATACTGACACGAACTACAAGAAACCTTTCGCAAATAGTGTTAATCTTTTCCCTACTCCGGTCAGAACAAACCGCTTGCAATTATGGCTCCATGAGTTCAACACTGCCACAAAGGAATATCTTGTTGTAGGTTTTAAAAGGCTTTCGATGTGATGTTTATAGGGACATGCAAAACCATGTATGTAATAATCTGAAATCAGCTCAAATTAAACCCCAGATTTCTGAAGAACAGATACAGTAAGAATTTTCTGCAGATTGCTTCACATAGTCTTTTCGTACAAAACCATATCCTAATGTACATATTTTACCCTTGGGTCTAGTCGTAAAGGCAACTCCTTAGTCTTTCAAATTAATTAATCACCTTTCCGTCCAACCAGGCGAGTCGGTGAACGAAGGGATTCCATCTCAATAATCAGCAAAACATTATGAACGCATTGATAATGCCATCACATGTATAAAAGAGCTGAATGGAGGATGGGGTGTTTTATTGCAAAAGCAGACATATGTTGTGCTTTCGGCATTCTTCTGATTTGTCCCATGCAATATCATCGGTTTGGCATTTTGAGGCAGAGCATGCACTATTTTTACAAATTTTTACAAATGTTTACCAATGGGTCGTAGTTCCAGTTGCCAGATATTTGAGAACTTTAGCAATTCTCTCCAATGAATAGCAAACACAAAGGTATATATATATATATATATATATATATATATATATATATATATATATATATATATAACCTACATTACGCATATTTCGGACCGTTGCTTGATATTAGATGCAACTCGTGTCCAATGCCATCATGAGTCCAATCGCTTCCTGACTACATTTGCCGACTTCGGCGTTCTTTTGGCTGCGGATGAAACATTTGGCCAGTCAACAACCACGACGTACCTTCGATAGATACGAATTCGATTGATTCCGTGTGAATCGAGGCCACGGACAAACTATACAAATATAATAAACTCATACATTTATATCTAGTTCAAAATAAAATTACTCTCAAGGAGTTGCAATCCATCATAGGCATTCCTAACTTTGCTTGGACGGTAGTTTTGCCAGACAAACTTTGAATTCTTGGGCGACTCATTAACGTGACAATTTGGATCTCAAAACTTCATCATCACATTAGATTAACACAAAAGGTGAAGGAACATTTAAGTACCTTGCAAAACGTTCTAACATGTTTTTGACGGTAGATCAGTACTTTTACCTGACATATATCTGACTTCCAACACGTTCCACTTGTACACAAATCCTTCTGTCTCAGTCGAATATGCTGCCATCTTAGACACACACTATTTGTATGGCATTGAGGATCAGATATTTGCATCCCAAAATACGACTCTTTTATAATTCTACGACATCGTTCTGGCAGATGAGGTCTGGGTATAACACTTATCCAATAAATACATATATTTAAATACGGATAATCAAGCCTCTAAAGACATAAACATCATGCATTTCATTCGCAAATTTGTCCTTTCATGCCTTAAATTAAAAATATCGTGTTCATGGCAAAATATAAGCTGGGTATAATTAATAAACTCGCCGATGCCCTTTCTCGCCAACAGGTTTCGAGTTTTCAGGCTATGGCTCCCTATAAGAACCCACACCCGCATCGCATTCCGCGTTTTTAAACCTTGCGCAGCTAGATAGTGCGCTTAACCATTCGCTTAAAATCAGCATACACCCAGGTACACAAACCATATATAACCCGGCTTAGACGCTGTATAAAGAGTTCACTTCAGACACATGGACCAAGTTATCTCCACCAGTTTAAATAATCAATTTGGCCTTTTTAGATGCATTTACGAAATAGATAGGGTTAGGCAAGCAAAAGGGTCTCAGCTTTGTAACCCTTCAATCACTATTCTAAGATCGACATTCTACCGGGTGTACTACTTTATCGTTCAGAACGCGTGCGTTTCACAAACCTAGATACCTGGGCATCGACTGTGGTTTGCTGGGATATTATTCCCCTAACCCGGACTAGTCTGTATCTACCTGCTTTCTTGACCCACATGAGCATATCTTCCCAATCCTTAATACATGCGGGATATTTCCTAAATACCTGGGATCATGAAGGTGCTCTACTGCCCCCGAACATCGGAATTCATCGATTTAATTTTGATCACCATTGATCTTTCTTTGATGCTGGACATTTGTTTCTTTTCCCCACCCACCTTTAGTGGCTGCCGGAAATGCAGCATGCTTTATTTGCTGATATTTCTGTTTATCGCGATTGCAGCGTCAAACAAATCCTGTCTTATACACTAAGTCCCGATGTTCAGTTTCTTACCACATTTACTCTATAGACTTTGCCCATATAGTTATGTTATGATGTAAATACATATCATATGTCTGGTTTTCTAAAAGCTTTAATGTAATAACAATAAAAAGTTTCAAAAGTAGCCAGTATCAAACACAATGTTTATTGTTGTTTTAAGTATGTTCCCATATTCTGAGATTTTATAACATTTACAGGACCAACCTAGGGAATTCTGTTATTTCACTTTTTATGTTCCTCTCGTATCTATCGATGCCTCAAAGAGTAGGGTGGTGTATGCACATTTAATGTTATAATTTATTTTAATAATACAGAACCATGGTTTTCATTCTCTTTCATTCTGACAACAACTTACACGCTTCTACTACACGTGCATGAACACATCACATAAATAGTCGGCTTGGTGGGTTTGCTTCTATTTCATTCATAGGTGCCAACTACATATCTTTGATTTTCTTCAAAAATAAATATAATCTGACATTTCAAATAAATATGTGGATAATATTGTGTTCACTAATATGACGTTGCATGCTTCTGATTCCCTTGCGACACACGGATTTATCTCTCTATCCATATATATATATATATATATATATATATATATATATATATATATATATATATATATACTATTGAATGAAAGTAATTCCTGGGAGTTCTAACTTGGTAATTGTATAATTATTTTATCTGCAAAGGCGACTGACTTTTGTCGAATCGCAGTAACTGGTTATAATCCAATTACATGTGTGATTTCATTATTTTGTGATTAAACGACGAATGAAAGTCGTGTATCCCATTCGTATGATCGCTCTTCTCTCTTTTTATTAATACTCGTGCGCATTGAGCGCCAAATAAATGTTCTGCAAACGTTCATTTATGTCGTTTCAGAATAGCTTCATCTAGATCTATATGTGTATACACAAATTCGCTTTTGATATTGTGCCAAGAACATACTAAATGATCGAATAAATTCTCTAGCTGGATCTACTTATATAAATCGTGGCAATGGTAATGGTATGCGTACATAGAAACGTTAATCAGGGACATGTGTTGACTCTAAATACGATAATAGCGCAGTTCCTTTTTCTCCGTTGGGAAAATCTGAAATGTTTAAAGCATAATTGCAGTGAGCCCATTGCAATATATATATATATATATATATATATATATATATATATATATATATATATATATATATATATATATATATATATGGCTCTAGTGACATGGCCATACCATTTAAGTTTTATCTTTTTGGCGTTGTTGGGGAGCTTGTCATATTGGCCTACATTGCGCCTGGTGGTATTCCGCACATCATCATTTGTGATGTGGTCCACATATAGATGCAAAGGATTCTTCTGCATCACCTCATTTTATGTGCCTGGATTATTCGTTGTAATTCCGCTGTGATGGTCCAGTCCTCACATGAAAACAGACTGAGATGACTAGTGCCCTCTATAGTCTAATTTAGTTTTCAGACATATATTCTTGTCTCTTCAGATGGGTCCTAGATTTAACAAAGCTGGTGAGGTTTGGTTTGCTTATGACAAAGATTATGTCCTTGATCCCTCTTCAGGGATTATGGAAGCAGGGTATTTGAATTGGTTCACTGTTTCCAGTTCTTGTCCTCTGACTTTATTCTTGGCTGAGATATATTTGCCCCAATTTATCATCATCTTTGTCTTCTCCGTGCTTATCTCCATATCAAATCTGTAAGATGTTTCAACCAGGTAATTATTTAAGGTGGCAAGCTCGTTTCTACTGCGTGCAAGCCAATCAGTGACATTTGCAACGCGGTGGCTGGTGATGCTACGCCCTCCAATGCTGACTGCCACACAACGGGTTTCCAGGGCTTTGCTGATGGTGCGCTCAAAGTAGATGTTGAAAAGCGTGGGTGACAGGAGACAGCATTGACGTACTCCGACTGCTGTCTGGAACCAGTCCCAAAAAGAACCTTGAGCAATTGCTTCACTGGTAGCATTAACCTACAGCTGCTTGATTGTACTGGTCAACATACGACCCATGTTGTAATTCTTCGTTGTCGCCCACAACCCCTTATGCCACACTGTCAAAAACCTTTTTAAAATCTATCAACACATGGTATATGTCTTGCTGATCTTATTAGTACTTTCCACACAGAACTATGAGTTTGAATATTTGTTCTGATGCGCTTCCTCATTCCAAAACCCAGCCTTTTATCAGAAAAGATTCTTCTGCTTGTGATTTCAGTCTCTTCAAGAAGATTTTTCGCATTACTTTACTACCATTACTGATCGAATTGATAGTTCTATAGTTTGTTTTGGGCAATCAAGGCCAAAGATGTCCTTGTTACTTTTCGTCAGCATCACTTTGAAGTTTATAATCACATGATCGTGATCACTGGAAGCAACAGCACCTGGGAACGTCATTGCTTTTGCTCTTTTGATGCCAGGTCGGAAATGGTTATGAACCATTATGTAGTCGATCTGGTCGGTACCAAATTTTTTTAGCCTGCAAAATCGAGCAGCTGTCTCGCTCTTTCATTGGTGAACTCATTGCAAGAAGGTCCACGGTGATCATACCAGTCTTTTAGAGCATCTTTGCCAACTTTGACATTTTATTCTAATTCGATGATGAGGTGTCTTTTTACGGACCATGTTCATAACACCCTGGAATTTGTTGTAAAACTCCTCCATTTCTTCATCAGCATGATCGTTAGTTGAGTATACACTTAAATAATTGTTTTCTTAAAGGGAGATAAATTCAGACGAATGGAGATGATTCTGCTAGATATAAGTCGGTATTCAAGCACACATCCTTTGATGGCTTTGTTTACAAGGAAACCTACACCCTTTACCGACTTGTTCAAATCTTCATTATATTATAATGTATGCACATCGTCAATTTGGTGTTTTCCTAGGGCTTTCCATCTGCTTTCATAGAGTCCCAGAATGTGCTATGTGTAGTGTTGCAGCTCATGGGTCATCTCTTGGAGTTTTCTAATTTGCGCCACAGAGTTATAATGCTCCGTATGGCTAAACCGTCTCTCGCGTTGATTTATGCTAAGTACCACTAGCACACTTGTCAATACCATCCTTGTGGACAACGGCAGGCGCAGTCCTTGTATGCCGGGCAACGACCGATAAGTTATGGTAACTATGGATTTGTCCAGCAGCATCAGTGTCTTCGGCAAAAGTCGTCTAGCGGAGACCATCCATCTCTAGACCAAGGAGTTGTCACAATGGGATGTAATGCATCATCCAACTGCCTTAGGGTGTCAAAGTGACTTTTTTTATATAGGAATTACTCCTTTAGCAGTTTGCTAACCAAAGCCGATGGCAGCAGAGTCGTGTATAAGCAGGTGCGTCCATTTCCCAAGCAGATAAAGCATATGCCACTGACCACATCACTGTGATAGAGAACTAATACAAGCATATATAATAGATTCATTGATCTAAAAAAAGCGTGGCTCATTGGTGACACGCGCTTGCTGCGAAAATTTTTGATGCCGATCGAAATTGTGTTAAAGGTTATTAGCTATCAGCTTATATATTAGAGTGATTGAAAGGTTTAAGATATGACTTTCATTTACAATTTATCTCATCTTTCATATTTATCTCCAGGTGTGAAAAAGCAGTTTTTCATTCGCAGTTATATTCTCCACAAGCATAAAACACACCATTACAGTTGTAAGGAACGGAAGGAAACACTGGTGGTCTGCTGATTCGAACAATCAGTCATGTAAGCAGGTTGTTTATGTTTTCATTATTTTGAAAGGAGGTTTTAAGAACATTACACTTTATGGTACCATTATCGCACAATGATTCTCGCTTTCTTTGACAGCAAATCAATACCATAGATTATGTTAATCGTTTGCTGTCGCGGTTCTCAGTCTTAAAACTAAATATACGTTTAATAGCCTGCAGGAAAAGAACCGTTATTATTTGACAAAGTCTGAGTTTGTATGACACTGATGCAATGCCTAGCGCTATTTTGACGCAAAAGAGCATTCTGGTGGGTAACATTCTACTGACATCGTCAAATCTACTGCGAACGAAACTAAACTATTACATTTCAAAGAACGTTGTAGTTCTATGTAACACTGACATTAGAAATTATGCAATCTACTTAAAAGTGTAAATGTTTGTTCACGTCAGGGTTGAAGAGCATTAACACGTGTGACAGATAAAATAAAGATATCCAAGTCTGACATTTACTGGGGTAATGTTCTCTTTCTCCATACTCGTTCATTGTCTATAGAAGGTTGTTGTGGCCTTTATATTTAATTCCCATTGTGGTGTTGGACAGAATGTGTTGGTAATAGCCAGTAAGATGGTGTCCGGTCACGTAGATGAAGTGTTGGTCAGTACGACAAGATGTTAGTCAGAAAAGTGGAGTAGGGGGTCAAACCAGAAAGGCGGAGTCAGTAAGTGTCGATTGGGGGATAAAACATTCAGCTAATCCAAATATCCTAAATAGTATTGCCGCATTACCCACTTATCCGTAGGTAGAAATGACTCTTGCGGAAGGATGCGGTTTTCGTCACTGTCTGCATAGTTGGTAGTAGAGGTGGGTACAGTTGTTAACACCGTGAATTTGTTCATAAAATGGTGAATTATCAGTATAATCGATGTTGTGTGCTGTTTTAAAAAAAATTAACATCTTTTCTGACCTAATTTGGCAAAGTATCAATGTCGTGCTTTCTTTTTAACATATAATATCTTGTTAAATCAGTCAAAACAGCAGAAATCGTACGCTTTAACAAATTCAAATACTTACAAACCTTATCTTGCATCACATCCTTAATGCAGATATAGCATGTATACCCCCTCACCATAAGCCCCCAAAGTAAAACAAATCAACACCAAACTCCAAAAGTAAACCAATGTTGTTAACAAATCCATCTGCAAGTAATATGTGTCATTCTTTTTGCTACCATAATACTAAGAAGACTAAAATCAATAGCAACGAATATTACTTTCACTATTGTAAATACTAATTACTATATTTACTTCTTATATGTTGTCAATGTTATTGGAACCAAATATAATGTCTTAGTTACTTACACGTTGCCTCTAATAATCATATACTGATCTTATTTAAGCCCAACAAGGTTACATACGAATATGTGTTTACTCGGCCCGAACACGCCTTAGTGATGGAAATTGGAATTCCAAGAAAGGATGAAAGACATATAGTTTTGAACCACATCGTAAAGCATTTTTTAAATAGTTCTTAAAATTAAATCTGGTCTTTGTTTAATATTCTCTCCTTCATAGCAGACGTTCGCGTCTAACCTGCATATTATATAGCTAGCGATTTAGCTAGTGACGAGGATATATACACTTATCGTTATTAATGAAATATATATCTACTAGATGGTAGTGTTGTTTTGAGAGATTTGGGTCTAAAACTGTTCCAGATCGTGTCGATGCTTGACTCTAGAGAATGCTAAACTATGTTATCAAGTAAAACCACTGGCGCAAATGACATCATTATTGACTCATAGATGGAAAGAATGGTAATAGAGAAAGATACCCAACATAGACATTTACAGGCTACGTTCCTAGGCTGATAAGGGTATAATTATAATAAGACATGCATAGACCGAACATTATGCCAGTTCAAAATAAAAGGAACATATATCGTGTTTAAAACTTAGGATCTGTTCTAGAATATATATTCAAAACTGGCATGAATGTATATATATATATATATATATATATATATATATATATATATATATATATATATATATATATATATATATATATATGTGTAAGTGTGTGTGTGTGTGTGTGTGTGTGTGTGTTTGTGTGTGTGTGTTTGTGTGTGTGTGAATTTAAAACGATTTAGGCTATTGTTAGAAATTTATATTTTGTCAACGCATTACTTTGGCGTAACCGAACGTTAGCATTACATAAAAAATTAGCTTTATTGTTTGAAGAAGTGCCAAACCGATTTCACATTAACTTAGAGAAAAGCTTAGTAAGTGCATGATTGGTCTCTTGGAGGATCGTCTCTACCTGCAATGTTCAATTGATACGATTCTAACGCTGTTACATGATCAATGATTGACATCAAGAATAAACAGAACAAATACACGTATGTATGTATGTATGTATGCTTTTGTTTTTGTTTTTATTGTTTAACGCAATTTTTCAGCACAATATGAGCTAAAATGGCGGCCAGTATTAATGGTGGAGGATGACCCCGGAAAACGCGAAAAACAACCACCGACCCACGAGAAGATGCTTGCAAGATTTCTAACATACATTGGCCAAATCCGAGACTCGATCCCACGCAGATAGAGGTGAGATGGCAGTGGACAGCGCTTTAGACCACCCGGCCACTCAGAGCCCTACACGTAGGTAGGTAGGTATGTAGGTATATATGTATGTATGTATGTATTAATGTATATATGTATTAATGTATGTTTGTATGTATGTATGTATGTATGTATGTATGTATGTATGTATGTATGTATGTATGTATGTATGTATGTCTCTAAGAATTGCTTGAACTAATATAATTTGTATTCGCAAATAAAACTTTTAAACTCTCCTTGCGCAACATGGCTTCTACAGAGCGGACTGTATTTTGATCATTTCCCTCAATCATCTGCTTTAAATTAAAAACCGAACGAAATGTATTAAAATGCAGGAAAGGCACGTATATAGATAATATTTTAAAAGGAAATGTTTTCTTTAAAACGTTCTCGCATATAGTATTTGCGAACATTAGCAAGCTGTACCATTATGTCCCCAAGCTGCTACTGCTCCTCCTAGGTCTTTTGTTTGCTTATCATTTCCATTTACAAGTAGGTGATACTAATATAAAGCTATGGTCGATTCTAACATGAGAATTACATTTGTCCCTAGAAGTTCTGTCAATAAGGCACTTGTAATATACATTAGTTTCATGTAGTTATAGCACTTCTGAATACAAAGTCAAATTTAGGAACGTTGTGGTATTTATTGAAAATCAGAACAAAATTGTCACGTCTGTGAAACGTATTTTTATCATCGACTTGATTAGATCAAAACGTGTTTGATGTCGTTTCTACGTGACACGCAGAGTCCGAACACGAAGTGCATGATCAAATTCGTCATTGATGAGTCATGTCAATACAAAATATCTGCCCTAAAAATGGTTACGTTATCGGGTCTTGTGCTGATGTATTGGTGGGCTAATGCATGTATAGTTGTAATAGTTAATCGAAGCTGAAACAATGCTTACCAATGCTTTTTTTTTAATTTATTTGATATTTATACTGACGTTCATTAGTTTGTCCTATTTATTACAAATTATAATTCATACAAAAATTAGCCATAAATGCAGTTCTAAAGGAAAGTGAATGTTCGATATGATGCCAATTAAACTGCTGTGTGTAATCAATAGTAGAAGGTGCAGCAAACAAACACAAACGCATTATCCATCAACTTATAAATTAACATAACCGCAAACAATTCAATCTCAATAATCCTTAGTCCCGCTTTATTTTTTTTCCGAAATTTCTGTCACATCTGAAAGTGTACAGTCTGGGGATATTTTCTGCTACAACAATAATACGAACAAATACCATACCTAATTTAGTAAAGAACTGTTACTAGGATTCAGGAATTTCTCACATTTTTGTTAATAAGAAGCCGGATGATCAACGTTTTGCTTACTCACCCTGACCACGTTCCTATGGCCGATTTTGGAAGTAAAATAAGACCCAACAAAGACGCAATTAATATTTCTTTGAACCACATCGTAGAATTACGTTGAGTTAAATTCAGTTTAAGTTCTAACTTATGTTTTCAGAATGATCGTTTCCATCTGAAACGCGCACGTGTATTGTTTTCGTTGTCGAACTAGGTCTGCCGCTGGTGACGATGATAGATGATAGATACACTTTTTAAGTTGTGATTAAAACTCATTGATATCAGGTAGGAAGTTATGTTGTTTCATGAGAAAAACTGGTTTAGACAAGCTTGTACTTAGGCCATGCAGGGTCTAGTGATCGACTCTTGGTTACAAAGAAATTACACCAGTTTCGTTTGTTCCAAAATAAACATATGCTTAGAACAAAAACCAAAAGCAAAACGAGTAAGAAAAATAATGAACAAACAAAAATGGGTTATCTAGGAAATTTCTACACAAACAACTTTAATCAGATACGTGGGTAATGATATTATGGCTATTTGGATAAGATGAAGTTTTTATCTCTCTTTTATCTGACATTTGCACGATTAGAGCTAGCTAAATTGGGCGATTTTCAGATGAATATTTAAACATCCGGTACAAGTTGTATTATTTGACTAGTAGGTTGTGAAATGGAGATTAGGATAATGTTCGTTGCATAATTTTTCATCGGAAATGAGATTTCTTCTATCATCTAAAAAGGAACACTTTCATCTAGAATTTACTTGTGCTCATTTAAAATATTATAAAACTAAAACTGACTTCATCACGTGACATCGTCGTCCATATTGGATTACATCGTCAAAATTCGAACCGGGAACTATTAGGACATTTTATTATTAGTTATCTGGCAAAAATCAATAAATTATTTAAATCAAATATACGTAACACCTTCCCCCATAAAATAAAAAGAAAGGTTTATATAATAAAACCTTCTTTTTATCACAAACCAATTTACACCTGAAGTTAAAAGAACTCATGTATATAATATATTGTTATACACGGGAAAGAGCGTCTGCAATTAAATTATCTTTTACCTTGATGTGCCGGATGTCAAGATTATATTCCTGCAATAACAAACTCCACCTTAGTAATCTTTGATTTTTGTTTTTCATCTTACCGATGAAAGTAAGTGGGTTGTGGTCACTAAAAACTATAATCGAAGAAGGAGCTGAACATAGATAAATTTCCAAATGTTGCAAATCCAAAATCAATGTCAAACTTTCCTTCTCGATAGTTGAATTATTTCTCTGGTGCTTGTTTAATTTGTTCGAAGAATAGCATAATGGATGTTGAATAACTATTTTGTCTTCTTGAATTAAAACTGCTCCAACCCCAACATCACTTGCATCGACAGATAATTTGAAAGGTTGACTAAAATTTGGAGTTGCATGAACTGGTGCTGTTTCAATTATGGCTTTCAACTTATCAAAAGTCTCCTGACATTTTTCAGTCCAAACGAAACTTGTTCTTCATTTTCAATAAATTTCTCAGGGGTTCTGCAATTATGGAAAACTTTGAACAAAATTTATGATAGTATCCAGCCATACCTAAAAACAGCATCAGTTGCTTTCTATTTTCAAGCACAGGGAATTTAGAAATAGCCTCAACCTTAGCAACTATTGGTTTAACTTGTCCATGTCCGACAATATGTCCTAAGAACGTCAAACTAGCACGGCAGAAATCACTTTTAGATGAATTAATTGTCGAACATGCATCATTTAGTCTGTCAAAGAATTTTCGAATTGTTGCTAGATGTTCTTTCCAGGTGTCGTTGTAGATGATGACGTCATCTATATAGGCATCACAATTTTCTAGACCAGAGGTGATCATATTCATGAGACGTTGAAATGTACTTGGTGACCCTTTCATCCCGAAAGGCATTGCTTTATATTGGTAGAATCCATCTGGAGTCACAAATGCCGAAATTTCCTTTGCTCTTTCCGTTAGTGGAATCTGCCAAAATCCTTTCAGATGGTCAAATTTGGTGACGTACTTGGCATTCCCAATTTTGTCAATAGTCAGTTCTTGGTAATGGGAATGAATCTTTTTTGTCACACTGTTCACCTTCCAATAATCAGTGCACATACGGAACGTTTTATCTGGTTTTGGAACAAGTATGCATGGTGAACTCCAATCACTTTTACTGGGCTCGATAAAATCATTCTCCAGCAAATATTGAATTTCTTTTTTTAAGTATTCCTGTTTGAGTGGATTCATCCTGTATGGATGTTGTTTAACAAGTTTGGAATTTTAAATTTGAACGTCATGAAAATTTTTGTTTGTCCTTGTAGGAATATCTGGAAATAAGTGCTCATTTTCAAATAATAACTGTTTCAGTTCATTTCTTTCTTGCACTTGTAAATGTGAAAGTTTCTGGTCTAGATCGTTCATAATTTCTGAATTACAAAGATCCATCATTCCAATATCAATATAATATGATGATATTTCTTCACTGAGTGGGACAGTTACAACTAAATTAATTACAGGTTTAACATGGTTATCGCTTTCAACATACTCTTTATCATGTTTATATGGCAGAGTTGTGTTTGTTTGCGCCTCCCAGGTGTATTTATGATGTAACTTAAGTCATTAATTTTCCTGTCAAATGTGTAGGGACCATAATATTTGGCCTGAAGAGGATTTTGTGGCATTGGTAAGAGAGCCAGGACTCTATCACCAGGCTGAAAACTCCTTTCCTTCGACCTTTTATCATATCTTGATATAATTTTAGATTGAGCAGAGTCCAGATTTGATCTTGCCACATCACAAGCCTTTGCCAACTTGTATCTAAAATCAGAAACATAATCAAGAAGATTGATCTCAGTATCTTCATTAGAAAGAAGTTTCTCTTTCAATAGCTTCAATGGTCCACTCACAGTGTGTCCAAAAACCAGTTCAAAGGGACTGAAGCCTAAGGATTCTTGAACTGATTATCTAACAGCAAGCAATAGTAAATGAATGCCTTTATCCCAATCTTTATTCGTATCAAAACAATATGGTCGAATCATATTTTTCAAAGTCTGATGGAATCGTTCTAATGCCCCTTGTCTCTCAGAGTGATAGGCAGAAGATTTGAAATGCTGAATGTCTAATTCATACATAACTTGCTGGAAAATTCCAGACATAAAGTTTGAACCTTGATCAGACTGAACAGATTTGGGAAGGCCGTACTGAGTAAAAATCTTTATCAAAGCTTTTACTATTGTTTTAGATTTTATATTTCTTAACGGAATTGCTTCTGGAAACTTTGTTGACGCACACATAATGCTCAACAGGTATTGGTTACCTGACTTGGTCTAGCGTAAGGGACCTACACAATCTACCATAATTCTACTAAATGGTTCGTCAAAGGCAGGAATAGGTTGTAGGTGAGCCTTAGGTATCTTCTGATTGGGTTTACCTACCATTTGACAAGTATGGCAAGATCTACAGTATTTGGCACTATCACTTTTGATTTTTGGCCAATAGAAGTGAGTCAAGGTCTTGTGATAAGTTGTATTAATCCCTAAATGACCAGCCAAAGGATGTTCATGGGCCACATTACGTATTTCCTGTCTGTAAGGTTTTGGAACTACTATTTGATAGTTCACCGACTACTCATCACCAGCAGGTATCTCCATTTTTTCATAAGAATTCCATTTGTAATGAAATAACACACAGGAATTTTAGTGGCTTCAGTCTCGCTTATGGCCCTTTGAAACAAACAGGAGATCTCAGGATCTTTTTCCTATTCGACGACCCTGATTAGAATAAAGAGAATGAGTTGTTAAAAGAGGATCACTATGATCAATACCTTCTGATTAATCCAAACAAGGAGTAAAAGTGACCTCATTAAAAGCCTGACCTATACACGTGTCAGCTAAAGGAATACTGTTTCAAGAGTTTTCTTTATAGAACCCTTCGATATGAATGGTTCATAATTTTCCATAATAAAATCAGACTGGGATTTATTAGACCCAACAAATCTATTGCTTTAAATACATTACTGTGACCTTGACATCCTAAAAATAAGAGCATTTGGAACAGGTCTGTTTTGATTCTGATGCCTATTTTTCAATTTGTAGCAATCAGAAATAACAGGTCCTTTTTTTTCTTGCAATAGGTACACGTCGGAAGAGACAAGGATCTAGAATCAAGCTTCTCTGAAGTTTGTTTTTGAAAGGTTGTGCTAGTTTGAGTTTTAGAAGGGCTTGTATTAGGCGGAAATACTTTTCTGCCAGAAGACTGTTGAGTAGAAGTCTTGTTAACAAAAGGAACTTTATGTGTCAAAGAATATTTGTCAGCAGCTCGAGCAGCATTTTCCAAGGTTTCAATCTTATGCTCTTCAACATAAGACTTAACATCACTATGGACACAGGTTTTGAACTCTTCAATTAATATAATTTGCTTCAGATTTTGATAATCTTGTTCGACGTTTTTGGCTACGCACCATCTATCAAACAACTGCTATTTTTCTCTAGCAAATTCAAAATGAGTTTGTCCAGCTTCTTTTCTGTAATTTCTTAATGTTTTTGCATAAGCTTCAGAGTCTAACACATAACCCCTTAGAATGCATTCTTTAACCACATCATAGTAACCACTTTGGTGAACAGACAGTGAAGTGTAAATCTCACTAGACTTACCAGTAAGTACACATTGTAATAACTGAGTCCAATTCTCTCTTGGCCACTTTAAATTTTCTGCAACTTGTTCAAAACGAATGAAGTATTTGTCTACTTCTTTTCCTCTGAAAGGGGGCACTAATCTAATATTCCTTGCTAAATCAAAATGTAAATTTGGATTTGAAGTATGATGGTGATTTTGGCTGGCCAGCTCTATTTATTTTAATTTGATATTCCCTTTCTTCCCTCTCTCTCTCTCTCTTCTCTCTCTCTCTCTCTCTCTCTCTCTCTCTCTCTCTCTCTCTCTCTCTCTCTCAATCCGCAACTGCTCTTTCTGTAATTCAATTTGCCTTTCTTTCTCCTCTATATCTCTCTATCATATTGTAATTGTCTTTCTGTCTCCCTTTCCTGTCTCTCTCTCCTCTATTTCAGATTGTAATTGTCTTTCTTTGTCCTTTTCCTCTCTCTCGCTCTCCCTTTCCTGAAATTCCAGCTTCTTCAACTCTAATTCCATCTTGAGTTTTAATTCTAATTCCTTTAGTTTAATGTCAGAGTCTGATGCAGACTTACTGACCGAAATCAAAGCACTTTGTTCCAAAACATCCTTTTCTACCAAATATTAGACCAAATTTTTTTTGATATACTGTTTCGTTAAAGAAGCCTTGACTTCAGAAAGATCATATTTTCTGGCAAGTTGAATCAACTCATCTTTTTTAAAAGGATCTAATTGCTCCTGGGTAGGATTAGAAAGAAATATTTCTACTTTAGATGTCATTTTAATACAAGCCTGTCAGTCTCACCAAAGATTTAAAATTTTCAAAAACATGGGGAATTCAAATTTAAAACAAACGTTTCTGAGAGACATTCTAGCCAAATTCCTATTTATCTCAATCTCGGACGATAGCTCCCAATTTCTATGTTACGTGATTAGGCTCGAATAAGCAGCAACATAGAAAGAAGTGAAAATAACAAGCTTGTAAAAGCTTAACAAACAATTTATTGAGTACAACTATTTTCATAAAAGAAAATAAATAAACTTACGGTTTTAGAGAATCAAGTCCAAAAATGAATCCAAAAAGAATTCACAATATAATGCTTGTTTGCTTTTGTTTTTTATAGTTTAACGCCATTTATCAGCACAATATAGGCTATACATGGCGGCCAGTATCAATGGTGGAGGAAGAACCCGGACAACCCCCGGAAAGAACCACCGACCCACGAGAAGCTACTGGCAAGCTTTCTCACATAACTACATTTGCTAAATCTTTGACTCGAACACACGCAGAGGTTAGATGGCAGTGGTCCGTAACGGACAGCGCTTTAGACTACTGTGCCACTCGGGGCCCTACACATTATAATGCACTAGTGGAATTGCAAGAGTCACAGAACGAACCCATGCTCGCAAAGTCACGTATACAGTATGATCTAGAAAGATGTCCTTGGAATCAACCAATCATTTTTAAGATAAAGCTCTGATGTCCTTGGAATCAACCAATCATTTTTGCGAGCATGAGTTCGTTCTGTGACCTTCCAGAAAATCACGTGATCGATTCCTGTTTACGAGGGAATCAGTATATACCTGTGTTCTAGAAGCTAACGGTTCAGTAGTTAGTCTGGGCTCTAGAATACAAAGATGTGTGTGTTATTATCTGAGTGTATATTATTTCAATTCGTTTGGGATCAAGAGGAATTTTATGTGTTATTTATCTAGAAATTACTTGTACTCATTTGAATTATTATAAAACTAAAACTGACTACATCATGTGACATCGTCGTCCATATTGGATTACATCGTCAAGATTCGAACCGGGAACTATTAGGACATTTTATTATCAGGACTTTTTTGGAAGACATTTTCTATAATCATTTTCACTTTTTGCATTCTAATTAATTTTCCGTCGTGGAAAATAAATACGCCTACGCAATTATGCTGCATTTCTACTCTTTTACAATATACTGCTACAAGTTTACACTGCATCTTTACCTAAGTTTATCAACATTTGTGCGGAGTAGTTTTCAAACATACGGATAGCACTAAACTTAGCACGATCTTTCATCCACGCGCACAGTAGATGAAACACTACAAGATCACACTGAATTTCTGATTCCATCTCGATCTGCTGTAAATGTTTTCTCCATTTGTCTAATATAAATTACAAAATTCAGTAAAAGAAGATAATAGTCAAATCAAACTATAATGTATGACTAAGGTATTTAGGTATTCACTAATTGCTCATTCTTCAGCCTACATGCTCGGAATCAGTGATTACAATTATCCTTTATATTGATATCTTCAACGCGCAATAAAAATGACCATTCATGTGGTTTTCTTGGCTGAAATTGTCTGCTGCAGCATAGTTGTTTATCTAGCACATAACGAAACAATAATGTATGTGTTATTTAAAAACGGTTTTGTTCTTTGCTTCTTCAACAAAGCTAAGTACTCTCAAATAGCTACAAAACATAGGTATTGTTACGTCATTTTTAATTATCTATTATAAATATGCACAAGAAACCACGGCAATGCCCGTAGAAAAGCAGGACAAATTATGTCTTAAATGAATACAAGAAAAGAGACTCAAGTTATTAAATGAAATATTAAAAAAAACAAAGTTTTGTTTGAATTGGATTTAAACAATATATGATATTGGTTCTTTATATTTCTTATCATCCCAATAATTGGAGCAACCGTTTTGATAGAGACATTCTGTATATATTCCGTTTGCTTATGCAACTGTTGATATGACAAAACTTGAATTGATGATTAAGCGCTTCAGATCTCTTAAGGCATACTATTAACAGTTCAGTGAGGCTTTATACAAATTTTATTTTAACCGAGTACTTATGTATTGTTAAGTTGGTTTATATTACTTCGGTTGTGTTGTCATCGTCAACGTGGGCTACACATTTTGTCAAGACATTTCAGTATGATGAATAGAAATCCTGTACATGGGGTAATTATTAATTTACATGTTTTGTATTCGAACAAGGTGGTAACAATATGGCCAAATCTGAGGTTAGTCTGCATTGTTTTGCATACGACCACGAGGGTCACAAGGTCACCAATGTGTTGCAATTGACGGAAGGTGATATATGCCACCGTTATCAACCGTATGCACGAGTTGTACCGTCTTGGTCGAATGAGAAAATTGCAAATTGGCAATTACCCTGTGCAAGAGATATGTATTACTTTATGTATACACAACTGTCGGCATCGCTCCCTTTATTACGTTGGGATAGGTTGCTCCCAATATTAATTACATTATTACAGAAGAACCACCCTGGCTCGTTGTTTTTAGAAATTGAAGTAATGATAGAGAGATGCAAATCTACGAGCCCGAAGTCTGTGGTGATGGCTGCTAAATTAATGAATACACAAATTGTGAAATTCAAATAAAACACAATTTAATAGCTTTCAATAACAGCCATTGCATTTCTCATATAAACGTCAAACCCCTATCACTCGTCATTCACAAGACCAAGTGACGGCCTATTTCGAAATATGACTTAGTGTGATAAGTTTTCCACTTATCATGTGTTCCTACTCCTCCGTATGATATTTCTCTGGATTGGTAATCAAATTACATCCAGTCCGTCTAACTTCTGCCTCCGTTGTTACTTTTCTTTGACTACTTAGGTCTCGCGCCAACTGAACTAGGGTATGTCCTTCTGTCTTCTACAGTTCCTCTGGTCCCGAAAACCTTCTTGTACCGACGCACTAGTAATTCCCAGAATAACAAGTTTGCCGCAAATTTCGAATGACGTCGGAATAGCTTATCTTCCCTTATAATGTGCGCGAGCTGATATCACGACAACGAATGTTTAGCTCTCAAGATAATAGATTTAAGCTTGCATTTCTAATGTTGGCCACATCTTTCTCAATTCCGAATGGATGTTGATTAATTTAATTATCAGACACTGACCCTCCCAACAGTCTGTCAAGGGTGCAATTACGACCCCGACTTGATGTACCTTTCTTTGATCCGAACACAGAATTCAATCACTTTTCTGTGCAAAATGTAATGACAAGTATTACGTAACTGGCTTGCCTAAAACACAGCCTGTCATGAATTTTAATACCATGTCAAATTGTCAAATAATTGTCTTCACACCGCTTGGTTCGCCGAATTGACCATACATGTTTACGGCTCGAAATTATTAGCCTCAGGGTCTAACATATACATGTTAAAGTCTGGTTAATCCTTGAAACGTGACGACATCCCCCTCCAAAGCTTGAGAATAAAATATGGATTTTATTCTCCCACATTTCCTCCAAATGCAAATGTGTGTTACTCACGCACGAAACCAAAAATCATAGCGAAGCAACATGCTGAATACGGACACGAATATACACACGACATAGGGTTATTTACAGAGCAACGTATACCATTTCAACGCACCTACTCATGAAATCAGCGCCTGCATTCTCTGTTCCTTTCACCTATCTTATATGAATCTGGTGCTGCTGTAAGAACAGCGACCATTGCATCAAGCGTCCATTCGACAATTTCGCCAGATAGGCAAGAGGTTGGTGGACAGTTTCCAATATGAACTTGCGCCCACACATGAACCGCTCGAACCGTGATATTCCGAAAACGATTCCGATGCATTTTCTCTCCAATACGGATTAGTTATTCTCGGCAGCAGACGCTTTTCGACTGCTGTACGCGACAGGGAAAAGCATCCTCTCGTGCTCTTGTAACAACACTGCTCCTTGTCCTGTATCGCATGATTCGAGTTCGGTGCCATTCTATGACACTTGTCACAGGAGAGTCAGATCCACTTGACATCTCCCTAGACCCATGGCCAGTAATATTCTTTGACAAGACGGTCACGCGTGTTGGCAATTTCCATGCGTTCTCTCTTGAGACGTGCATGCGTGAGTTTTAACACTTCACCTCGCTTCTCTTTCGGCACGACGACTTGCTTAAAATGTTCGCTGGCTTTTCCTCTTCAGCATATTTATGCAAGTGCGGCAGAGTTGCAACCTCCTGCTCAAGCTTCCTCAACTCATCCGGAAGTACGTTACTGACCGGTGTCGATGTAACTTCCATCGGAGTCAGTTTTGTCTGTGAACTCTTGGATCTGGTTTCCACAGCTCTCATCAGCATCGGTGTGCAGGTTTCGTGGTTCGGTTGTGGCAACACATAACGACATACCAGTGGGACGTCATGTAACATTCCAGCCAAGCACTCAGCTTCAATTTTCCCCTTCATGTAAGATGAATCGAGGTCAGTGACAAAATCTGGTACCGAATCACGCGTATTGTTAGCATACTGGACTTAAATTACCTCCTCTGTGTAGTCATTAGCCTTCACGTATTTCTTGTCGACAATCGCTGGAACGCTACACCCAGTTTTGTCCAAGATGGTGGCACCTTCTCCGTTGACAGTTGCACACGCAAGGTTTGCTGGCTTGCACTCCTTTTTAGCAACGGCATTCACCTAGATATGCCTGCCTTGGGACAGTCACTAGAAAAATGCCACATGCGCATGCAGTTGAAACACGTCGGCGGCCCTCGCCGACCTGCAAGTCCTGTTTTAGTGGGTGAGGTCTGTCCGGTTCTATTGGTGGCATCATGGAGAGTATGAAATTGAGAGTGGGACTCGGTTGTCCTTTTTATCGAATACCGAAAACGTTTACGGTACTTTTCTGCAGTCAGACTATGATGGCACAAAAGGCCTTCTTAAGCGCAACTTATTCGTAAGCAGGGTCGGAAGCTATGTTGTGGTAAAGTTCGCGAGCTGCACGTTGCAAAACGGTTGAGGTGTTGATCGCCCAATGCTGAGAAGAAATTTATTTTGTGAGCGGTCGCGAGTGTCGAAAATTTCACTAGAAAATCGTCAATGGGCACGTGTTTGGCATTGAATCGCGGCATACTAATCTGTACCATTCGTTGGCCGATGAGTCGTCGTATGCTTCAGTCAGGGATCGTACTGGAGTCGTTGCTATCGTTAGTCCTAGCTCCTTCCTTATCCATTTTTACAGCGTGAGAGAGCTCTCGTTCTTTTGTAGCCACGCATATGCGGGCAGCTCTAGCGCTTTCTGCTTTGCTTTTTCTATTTCGGTGTCTTTTCCAGCCCTTCATTCTTTATG
Organism: Unio delphinus; assembly: GCA_029339505.1. Taxonomy (NCBI): domain Eukaryota; kingdom Metazoa; phylum Mollusca; class Bivalvia; order Unionida; family Unionidae; genus Unio; species Unio delphinus. Next base: position 3,008,316 of record JAQISU010000003.1, on the reverse strand, counting down.
CGTTCTTCTATAAAAATTGGTGGGCAATCTCCCTCGCAGCCGAGATCTCCCGCGCCCATGACACGGTACTCTTTAACCATCTGTCTTTCTGTAGCCAAGTTGTTATTATTATACTAAGAATAAGTGATACCTTGTCGCAGCTTACTAAACAATTGACAGATGTTAACGTTTCCAACCTAATACGCACCGGTCGACCCCTACCTTCGCTCATATTAGATATTTTGCTCGATATTTGCCTCATCATTACTGCAACCAATCATAAATCTACCAAGCGTGCCAAGATCACAATATAATATAAACAATATGACAAATCGAACAAATCCATATGCACAGGATGGAAAATATATCACACTGGTCACTACTACTTCCTACAAAGTAACTTTAGATCGTAAATAAAATATTTGTCTAATTAATTCACATCCCGGACGAGAGCGCCCATGTAAAGATTTCCATTATTTAAATTTTACAGAAGGCCCAACCTGGCTCCTTTTTGTCAGAAGCTGAAATAGTGATAGAGAGATGCAAATCTCAGAGTCCCCTGTCAGTGGTGCCGACAGTTAAATTAATGAATACACAAATTATGAAATTCAAATAAATAACAATTTAATATCATTCAATAACGGTCACCTCTCAAATAAAATTCAAATTTAAACCGTCGACCAAGTGACGGCCTTTTTCATCATCCGACTTAGTGAAATAGATTTTCTTCCTGTTCTGTGTTCCTACCCATCTGTATTATCATTCCCTGGATTGGTAATCCAGTTCCCTCTAGTCCGTCTAACTTATGCCTCAGTTGTCACTGTCCTTTGTGTCCCAGAGACTCGGACCAACTGCACTCATTGTTCGCCCAGTTTACCTTCATACATATTTACGGCGTGGAATTATTAGCCTCAGGGTCTAATATATACATGTTGGAATCAAGTTAATCCTTACAACGTGACAGTCATGAAAAGAAGAAATGAAAACTGTTCCTCGATCTAACACTATTGATATGTTATAAAGCTAAATTTGAGGATTTCGGTACTACAGGTTTAGGTTATAGGTTTTCATTGAACATACACACACACACACACACACACACACACACACACACACACACACACACATATATGAACTAAACCTCTTAGGTATTGAATGGTATTTTGCTGACTTTTCATACCTGTAATGGTTTCATTGGACCTGTGAAACAAAACAAACGCTGTATAATATATCTCCTTCACCTAGAATACACACACACACACACACGCACACACACACACACACACATATATATATATATATATATATATATATATATATATATATATATATATATATATATATTTATTTATATATATATATATATATATATATATATATATATATATATATATATATATATTTATTTATATATACATATACATGATCCATTTCTAAATATATACTGTATAAATTTTTAAACAAGTAACCTAAAAAACATTTCTTTACCGCCGACCTTGCACTAAACCAATAATATGAGAGAGAGAGAGAGAGAGAGAGAGAGAGAGAGAGAGAGAGAGAGAGAGAGAGAGAGAGAGAGAGAGAGAACGTTAATGTGAGGGTGGGTGAGAGAGAAAGTACACCCATAAGTGTAATCTTACTTTTATGCCTTTAAATCATATATTAAAAAAACTATCTTTTATTCTTGTTTTAAAGATCTTTGAATTTCATATTTGTTTTAGCTGAAATTTTAACCTTATATATGAGATTGCAATCACAAGATATCTTGGCACAGTTAAAAAAGAAATCGTCCTGATCTTTAATTTGTGACAGAAAAATGTACGAGATGATCTACAATAAGCATGCCAACGTAAAAGCTTACACATGGATAGAGTGATAAGGTTTCATCATGAACAGTCATTATTATTCCTGATCTTTTCCGTTGATAACGACAGTATGATGAAAATAGTTATATGAGAATATTTCTTTCTTCACGTTAGACAAAGCCATGAATATTTCGTATTCCTGCAAATTTTTGTATCTACTAATCGAAATCAAAATCGATAGATTACTTTTATATGCACGCCATCTTGAATATCTAACGCTGTGAATCATATATTCGTCTCACGTAATCTGAATTTAGAGTAATTACACGTACTGAGTTACTGCCTACTATTGTGCTATTTTCCAAAAATGTAGATAATTTTAAGACGTTGTGTTTCATATGATTTACATATATCTAAATGGGCGACGGGCATGGCCCTCTTTGGATACTATCTGCATAAAATCTTTTGAATTCCATTTGTATTGGAATTACATTTTAACGTGCAGCGTAAGGCTCAAGATAAGTACTTGTTTTAAAAATAAATTTTAAATGCGTGTTAGATACTGCCGTATTTTCCAAGCTATCTACGTATTCCCGCATTATCAAAATACTTGATAAGGTTCATGGGAATAACGCCATTTTTCAGCGCGTGATAGGGTAGTATAATTTGTGAAGGAAAATTCGTGAAAATCCAATTAGAACCACCGACCAAAGTACAGTGAAGCTTACCTACATTATACCGATTGAACCCGATATTTGAATCCATGCAGACAGAAGTAAAATGGCAGTGAAAAATGGTGAGAGCCTTAGATCACTCAGCCATTCGTTATATAAAATAAAATTTACTTTATTATTATTATTATTATTATTATTATTATTATTATTATTATTATTATTATTATTATTATTATTAGTGGTAGTAGTAGTAGTAGTAGCAATAGTAGTAGTAGTAGTAGTAGTAGTAGTAGTAACATTCCACCACTCCTACTGGGATGAATGCATTACATGTCCGAGCTTGTGATGAACAAGTTTAAAACGTCAGATAACATTACCCTGAACACCTTTACTACCCTTAACACCTTTATCTGTTTAACATACAAGGTCAGGGAATGAGCGGAATAATTACAAGATAACACCAAGTTCAGTGTACTTACAATATTGCATCATCATCTGATAAACAGATGACCTAACCGGATATTGGAGTCGCATATGACACTTAATAACCTAGATAACCAAAATAAACCTGATATCCTGACAGACGTTATGGAAAAATGTCGAATAACTTTATCTCAGTGCTTCACATTCTGGCATGACCCTGTATAGAAACGAAATATGGTAACACAGTACTTGTTAAACTTCGTTATAAAGAACGTTAATTCTTAAAATACAGCCATTAATATTATTTTGACGTGTTCAGTTCCTTTCGTTTCTAGCATATGTGGGGATATATAAATTATGTATTTATTAGCACTTTTATATTTGTGTGTATTTGCGAGAAAGTGTATGAGTGAAAGACGAATATCTGCAAAAATGTGTTGCTATTAGTATTTTGTATGAACATTTAAGAATAAAGACAATTTGCGAACAACATATGTACCTTTAGAAACTTAGTTATGCTCGAATTAGAAAACAAAATTGTTCCAATTAGACAAACGGTTCTTGTTTCAATAAACATGTACGGGAGGTTACACTTTTACAACATTAACATAAGTCAATCAAAACAAAGAATGATAATCCATACTGTTTACCCACTGCGTATAATGTCCCTATACCACCCATTTGATAAGACACGTTATTTTATCGATGGTCTGTTTAATTCTAGGAACCTTTACTGGTCATTCTCACATCATGAGAAAGAATTTCATTCCAAAGACTGTCATTTCTATTTAAAATCAAGTATACAATGTTTATTGAAACTCATTCAATTAAACCTGTCTTTTAGAGTCCTCTTTTGTCAGTATATGTATGGGGAGCATCAAAAGAGAGACTGCATGCATGGTTAATAGGTAGCGATGTTTTTATTTTTTTTCAAAGCAAAACAAACAACAAAGGTCTGTCATTTGGATTGTTTATTAACAAACGATGAATACACATAGATAAGAATAATTTTCTTACAATGAATAGCAACACACTGACTTTGGATATTATAAAGTTTTCCTGGCTTTTCTTTTAAATAATTCATATTTGATATATGAATATTGTTCCACCGTACCCCATTCACAATCCGCTTCCATTTTTCCGTTGTAAATAAATGGCACACGTTGTCATATTTTAGTGTGTTACGTGCTTAGGGTCGAAAAAGTAGCAACAAAGAAAGATTGAAAACTAACAAGCTTGTAAAAATTTAACAAACAATTTATTGAGTACAAATATTTTCATAAAAGAAAATAAATAAACTTACGAATTTAGAGAATCAAGTCTAAAAAAATAAAATATGATAATAAAATGTCCAAATAGTTCCCGGTTCGAATCTTGACGAAGTAATCCAACATGGCAGACGATGTCACGTGATGCGGTTCTGATTTTATGAAAGTTTATGAGCACAAGTAATTTTTCAGATAAATAACACAATAAGTCATCTTGATCCAAACGAATTGAAATAATTTCCAATATAATGTAATAACACAACAAATTCCTCTTTATCCAAACGAATTGAAATAATTTACACTCAAACTATAACACACAACTTCGTATTCTATAAGCCCAATTTTCTACTGACTTTTCTCTCACAGAGCAATAATTTAAATGCCCGTATTTCGTAAACAGAAAGGGGTCACGTGATTTTCCAGAAGGTCATAGAAAGAACCCATGCTCCTAAAGTCACGCACTCACCACACGAAAACCAGCTATGTCATTGTAATCAACCAATCATTTTAGAAGATTACTTATCACCTTGAAACAAGGCCTGAAATGAGATTAACAAGCAGGGTCAACACCTGGTTGTTTACAGATGACCCCACCTTCTATAAAATCTCTCCCAATTAATGACTTTTAAATCCAAAATGTCAAATTAGAATCTGACAAAAATAAATAAATGTTTTAAATCAAATATACGTAACAAGTGCCTATTCTTGGATTTTGATATATTGTCCGACAGATGTTCTAACTTTTTCATAACAAATGAAAGTTTTTTTTAGTATGCTGAAAAATATACCATGTTTTCTTTCTCCGACAAATATTAATGTTTTTTTTCTTCTTTAAACGCTTTTCTGACCTCCACACGTATTTTTCATGCCTTTGCTATTTGAAAATGTTACTTCTTTGCACAGAATAAAATATGTATCAATGCCAGGCCGTACGTGTCGTCGTCATTGTATTTTGCATAACCAGTCATTTCGATAATGCTTACCTGGTACTAGTCGTATATAAAAACCTTTATGTAGTAACACCTTTTCCGTAATTGATTCTCCAAAGTATAATTAGATTGTTCATTTCACAGCATATTGTATTAGTTTCGTATTTTAGTGTACATTTTTACCACATATTAATGATAATTGTGTAATCGAATATACCTCCCGGGTTGTAGTCAAAGTGTTTTAGATAATTGAAATTGTCAGTCGTCCCAGATGGAGAGCTGCAGTTATCGTACAACTTTTAACGAATTCTAAACATCAATGAACATTTTTGTCACCTTCAACTTAGTCAGAAACTTTAACAGAATACAAATGTATTCCATCGTCATAATGAGCTATTGTAATCATCTATCAATGTTGATTATCCGAGGTTTCATGCTGTCATCATTAGAACACAACTGGCAAATATACAGCTTTTCTATTAGATTGTATTATATCTTTTCTGATGCTTGTAACCAGCACATATACTTTTTATTTGTGTTTTATGCTATATTATGCAATTCTGATTATAGCAATCACTCACCAGCTGTGCTTACTTAATATAATATTAGGATAGTTAGAATGTAGTGGCTAGTAGTTTCCATTTATGGTGCTAATTTAAAGCTGTAAAGGTGGGCTGTAACTCCCAATATAATAACTACTAAACGTATGCCCATCAAGAAATATGAATACAACTAATGTATTTATGGTGCATTTGTTCAGGACTTAAAACTTAATTATATTATAACATATATAACGTTTAAGTTAAACATGGTAACCGAACAAAATTATATCAGCGATAAAGCAAAAGAAGAAACAAAATTCCCCCAACCCAATTCTTATTTGTTAAAATAATTAACATGGTTACTGGCATGATTTAATAATCTAAGACATATACAATTCAAAATGTCGATTATTATTATTATTATATATGTATATCTTCAAATTCATATCTTTTGATGTTTGGTTCTTTTTTCTCTTTATTTCTTCAATCGATATCTTGTTATGGTCACTGCTGTTTTTTTCAAATCATGTTTAGTAACCTTATGTATATTGATATGACCAGTCATAAAAATAATAATAATAATAATAATAATAATAATAATAATAATAATAATAATGAGGACTTTGTATAGCGCCTAATCTTTCGACGCTCTAAACGCTTTACACCATCAATAATGATATGACTACACAACAGCACAACAAATGACAAAAACAATGAAATTAGAAAACATAAAAACATGCTGAAAACATATAAGATACAAAACATGATTAGGTCGCTAAGTTTGTCCCTGCAGTCGAAACAGGTGAGTCTTAAGAGCACTCTTAAAATGGACCACTGTGTCTTTGTGTCTAATTTCAATGGGCAATTCGTTCCACGTCGCCGGGCCCTGGTGTGCAAACGAACGTTGTCATTATTGTATTCATCTATGCATTCGTCATAGGCAAGGATTTGTGTTTCCATCATTAACTCTTCTTCATGTTATTTTTGTCCTCTTTTGTCCTTGCTTTTTTTCTTTCTTTCCACACAAAAATCTCTTCTGCGCTCATGTCTGATAACATTTTTCATTTAACGTTTCCTCTCCGGGTGTTGTCATACTATCTAGTGTATCCTGTTTTTCTTGGATTAACTTTTTTTGTTGTTTTTCTGGTTGGTTTCCTTTTTGCGGTTGTTTGGTTTCTGCCCGTTGAAGCTTTCGTTTTGGTTTCGGTTGTTTTTGCTGATGTGCCTGTTTCTCGTGCTGTATTTAAATTGTCAGATCATCTTTATTTTGTTGTCTTGGATTTTCTATCTTCACTCTGGTTTCGTTTGTGTTTTCCTTTTGTCGTTCTTCTTGTTTCATCTGCTCTTCTTGTTGATTTCTTGGCCCTACTTCTATGTGTTATTTTCCCCTGCTGCTTCTCCATCTGTGTTGTTTGTTTCTAATTTTACTTTTCCCTCGGTGTTGCAGCTGATTTTCTTGTTGATGTTTCCTTGATTCCTCCATGGTGCTTGGTGTGAAGATGCTTGCGATTGAGATTGACTTGAGTTATTTGGTTTTTGGTAATTTCCTGGTTCCTCTGTTATGGGGTTTCATTTCTCTGTTGCTTGTTCGGCTCTTCCATCATATCGTTAGGTTTATTTTTATTTCCCTTTCCTGTCTGGCTCTCTTGAGTGTTGGGGCATTTGTGAGGGGTATGTCCAGTCTTCTCGCATCTGTAACACTTTCTATGGTGAATACACCCTTTATACCAGGTTTTCATTAAAAACAAACCGTTTAGGTAAAATGCTATTTTTATCTCTTGTAATCTGCTTTTTTCTATTTCGATCACTATGTTCCCATTGTATATCGTTGTTTGAGGTATTGTTGCTAGTCTGGCTTTCCCAACTAGTATTCCTATTTTCTTTGCAATGCATGATACGGTGGCTTCTAATGGTATTTTTAATGGTATGTCTGATAGATGTAATTATCCCGTTTTTTTATTTTTTATTTTCTTTAAGATGTTGGCCATCTTACTGTGAGTTTTTATTCCATTATATTTATCTCCCCGTGTGGAAGTATCGGTTTTTTCCTTTTGGGCGTAGTAAGTATCCTTTGTATCCATTTCTGTTTATGGAATATATTTGACTTACATATTATGGGTTCATTTGTTTAAGAGCTGTCATCATCGTTGAAATTCCCATTATTCTGTCTCTTGGTGTTGATGTCATATCCAATTCCTGGGTACCTTCTTTGTATAAACATTATATGTATGATCCTTCATCATTCTCTAGTCTCCTTAACTTGATGAATATGTCTAGGTCGTTATTTTGCTTTTGTGTTTCCGCCATTTTGTTTCCTGGTTTTCTTTCAGTCCATGTTTTGACTACAGCTCACTCTGTTTAGTTATTTCTTCTAGGTTTTCGTTATAGTTTTCTTGGTTCCAATAACATTAAACGTGCTTCTTTTTGAACATCAGTGTGAATATAAGACACGAAATACATACACATTTATGAGAATCAACTTTTTTTTGTATATGTTGATTTGAATGTAACTACGTGACTACCCGTGCACATGTTATCTAATTTAAAATAATTAAAGTGAAATATGTTACTAAATTTAACTGACGGATCAATCTTATGATCATTTGTTTTGTGGCTTCTTTTCTGATTTTCTTGTCATCAAGATAAGACCCGGTAGCTTGTGTGAACTGTAATCTATCAACGCATGGGGTAAAGTACATATTCCAGACCTTGTACACTCAAGGATAATGTGTAATGTTGTTGTGTTGTAAATCTTTTCTGGTTCTTAATTTCCACTTTTAGTCGAGCATCAATACATATTTTTTTTCGTATTAATTCCATTGGCTTCTCCCAGTAGTGATGTAGCCTTAAGTATATCATGCTCTCTTTATATTTGCCACTTGCCGATTACGTACCTGATTTAAAAGTAATTATATGGTAATTTAGATGTTTCTGAAATCTACATTTCCCATATCAGCAGTGTCAGCAGCGCTGGCGGGAAGCCATAAGAATACAGTAGACAACGTTCCGTTAGCATGAGGAAATCAAACAGTATGCTAGTCTACCTTTCATACAACACAAAATGTCAATATCAGTACCAGTAATTTGTTAATTGTCCCTATCTGATATCGGCTATCTCCGCCTTGTACTCATTATTTCTTTGTTTCATGTTGAAATGAGGTAACACGTGTTACCTTCGTAACTTATAATAATACCTTTGCAAAATATTCGTTTTAAATTTAAATTGTATATTAAGTGTATTTCGCTTGCCTTTATCTTCCTAATCTTTAACACAGTTCAGTATTATATTTTTCGAACTCAATGCGTTGTTTACATTATGTAGCGACATATTTCAGGCTGTAATGGCGTAGAACACTAATACATCCATACATTATTCAGTCCATTTTCTTTTCAAAAAAAGCAGACTAACTCAATTCTTTAGCACACTGTATTCTGACAATATCTGAGTAACTCATCCTGAAGAGGCCATTTGACTTGGTAAGATTCTGAGCAATTTTCTGATTTCCTTCGCAAGCATTACATAAATACTTTTTACTCCTATATTATTAGCATATATTTTTAAAATTATATACACAAAGCTACTGCTCGGTACGATGCATACTTTTCGGTTTAACTTTGGTATGATCAGGATAATGTGATACAAAGCGATTGAAGGGATTTAAGTCAATTGTGGTATATTTTCTTGATGAGTATCAATGCATCCATTTTATTTTGCCAGTCCTATATAGTTATACATCATTTTAAAGGATTGCAACATCGTTGTGGATTTCGTGAGATATTTTAGTTGCTCATTAACTTTATAATATCAATGATGGTATGACCGCTTCGGTGGTCTATGTGGTTTGATCGTCTGCCTCAAATGATTGATGTCGCTAGTTCGAACCCCGGCCGAGTCATACCAAAGACTAATTTTAAAAACTCTAACTAACAGCTGCCTTGCTAGGCTCTCAGAATCGAATGGTTAGTGCCATCACAGTTCAGAATGTAGTCGAGATTAAGTGACTGGTAGGACATAATGCCACATTTCCACGATATGATGTCCCAGTATTAGAGATTAGCACTAGAAACTGCTACACTGCAGACATGTTAGCGATATGACTGAAAACGTGTTAAAGCTACGTAGCAAATTCAAATCACACACTCATCAAGACTGGTGATGCTTAGTTTCACGTTATCATTAATTTGCAGCTTTTCCAGTCCATTGCACGGTATATTGTCTGATGTTTGCAATCAACACATAAACCTATTAATTGTCTTTATATTTTGTGTTAGAACACAACACGCTATGATCGCACATTTATTCTGTCCTAACTGGGAAACAAATATAGTTTTGTTCTTGATACCGATATTGCTGAGGTCATCTTAAACTCGAGAAACATTATTATACCTTTGTAAGAACTGTTGAGGTTATCGCAACGTACCTTTATTGTTTATTTTATTAAAAATGCTTGAATGACGTACTTTGTAGTATTTCATGCATTTTGCTCCTCTCAGTTCCAGAGTATGTACGGTATCAGAGTACATTACGGTATGTACAGAGTATATACGGTACAATAGAAAGTATTGTAATTACACTATTACAATAAAGTTCAACTAGTATGCTCCCGAACCAAATGGGTTTGCGCATATCCCCTTTCGCTATTGCTTGAATGCCAAATTATCAGTAACTAGTAGTTTTCATTTATCGTGCTAATTAAATTTTTTTAAAGTGTGCTTTTAGCTTTCAATATAATTGATACTAAAGGTTTGCCAGTTAATATGAATACAAGTTAAGGTCTCATTTTTGCTTTTCTTAAGTGCTGCAAAACTAAAGGTTTATTATGGTATTATATATTTAAGCTTTAATAAACAGAAACACAGAAAAAGTGCAAACAACAAGCTTTGTAAAATTTAACAAATATTTTATTTCCCTGGAAAAAATTGTAAAAATGAAGAAAGAAAAGGTACAGTTGTTAGAATCAAAAAAATAATCCAAGAATTAAATTACAAAAGTACTAGTAAGAAAATGTTCTAATCAATTCAAGTTCGAGTTCATTTGGAAAATCCAAGATGGATGACGATGACCTATGCTGATGTATTTGTTGAGTTTATCTACAATTCCTTGGAGAAATTCAATATTTAACCCTCCGGAAAACGAATAATATTTTGAAAAACTGTCTTTTTCCAAGATATACATGTAAACACATCAAATATTTTCCAGAGATAGGAATGATTCCCTTACAGTCTAACTGAAGGAAAGTTAACATGGATTTAAAAACTGGTTACAACCAAAGAAAATGACTTTACGAGAGATATAAAAGCCCATAATTAACTATATTGCACTAAAACAATGATGGTATCGTATTCTAATACGTAATTTCGAAAAATCCCCAAATTGAGAAATCACAAAGCGTGATCGTTTGTATCACGTAGTCCTAACTAATCATTTTTACTTAAAGAATCAAACATTGTTTACTTCTTCACAAGACGATATTGACCTTGACAACAACGAATCATTTTAAAATATAAATAACCTGTTTACGTGACTTCCACTAACCTTGAATCAAGGTCAGAATTTAGGTCAACATTACCTGTTTACCAAATAATAATTCAGGCCAACCGATTTTCTGTAAAACACCATCTCTAATGAATACATATACATTACAATAGCATGTAATGAAAAAAATTAATCAAACAATTAAATACGATGAAATCAGATATACATAACAATGGTATATATATATATATATATATATATATATATATATATATATATATATATATATAACTTTAAGTTAAACATAGAAACAAACGTAATTATCTCAACAAAATCGTCCTTCTAATAATAAAAAAACAGGAAGCAAAATATCCAAGAATGTCTTCAGGTTTACAGTAATTTATTTAGGTTACTGGTATCGATCTTGTAACATTTGATTTTTAGCAAAAGACAAAGTACGTTAAAATTCTCAACTTAAAAAGAATTTACGTAAAGTAATTTGTCCTGAAATGTTTCAATGACATCAGATCTAACCAATGATTATTATAAATAACGATGATATGAAGTTTTTCTCCAGGCAGGTGATCTGCGATGATCATGTCGACATTATGTAAACACGAGCTTGACAACAGCTTGTCAAAGGTTATATGTATCACATGTAGACATATGAGTAGGAATTCAAGCACGACATACCTTTTAAACACTAGATTCTCTAGCAGACTTTAATATAAAAGGATATCAATTTTTTTATATCACGAAGGTTCATAGAGATATTTGTAAACATTTCCCAAACTAGAATGTATTCATTTAAGAAACAAATGCGCGATCCAGTTTTCAATGGAAGAACGGATTTTGACTTTATGTCATTTACGCTAAACACAGATTCGTTATCAAATTTATGAATTAACTAGATGTTTAAATTTGATTAAATTGTTTGGGTGTTACCTTCCAATTTTTGTTCTCGTTTGAGAGAAACATTTCCACGTTCCGGACACCTGCCGCAATCTTGTCCAAATGTTTCATTTTCTAAAGATTGATTTAAAGCAATATATCATATACAAATACATTTGTTAAAAAACACTTCTCGCAAATGATACAAGCTAAACGATTTTCTCTAAAGCATATCACTCCTTATATTAATAACCTTTCCTGCTCAGACATAATAGCGAGGTGTTTAATAAAATATTCCAGAAATTATATTTTGCAAGTCCGTAAACCTTGAAGAAAAAATCTTTTATTCCTCACTAGTATTGGACTGTTTTTCTTTACACTGATTTCGTTATTCTACTACATGTATTTCAAAGACACTACCGCTCCACTGAAATTTACATAACATTCAGTCAAAATACCCACATCACCTTCTTCAATCACATTAAAAATACCTGAAAAGTGCTAAATTGTTTAAACAGTAGGTCTAAACACAGTGCATATAAAATTCTTGATGTGAATTAGTGGTGCTTTTGCGCTGCCTACCACAGAGTGACAATTAAGTTTCCCTTGGAGATGCTATCTGAAATCAGTAGGTTAAATACAACAATTACTTCTAATTAAGAAACTCTGATTTGTCCCATGAAACGTGACCCTTTTAGACTGGTTTCAAAAGGTGAAATAAAAAAGTAAATACAGAGCACTAAATGTTGTCGATAGAACAATGTTTGTTTGTTTGATTAGGATTTTTAACGTAGCTTTAACAATTTTTCAGTCATATCGCTACGATGTCTGCTGTGAGGCAGTTTAAAGTGATGTCTAGCACTGAGGCATCATGCCGCAGACATGTAGCATGCTGTCCCACCCAGTCACATTATCCTGACACCAGGCCGACCAGTCCTAACACTGACCTCTTAATGCTGAGCGTCAAGCGAGGCAGCTGTTAGTACCATTTTTGTAAGTCTTTGGTATGACTCGGCCTGGGATCGAACCCACGACCTCCCGCTTCCGAGGCGATCGCTCTAACCACTAGGCCACCGGAGCGGTCATAGAACAATGTAAACTGGTTCTCGAAAAGTGTGATCGATCTTTGACCGATTCTCATACAACTGTTTAAATTTAATTTAAGATCGTCCTCCTCATCATCCTCCTTATCATCCTCCTCCTACTCCTTCTCCTCTTCTTCCTTCTCCTCCTCCTCAACATCATCATCATCATCATCATCATCATCATCATCATCATCATCACAGATTGTGCCTTATTATTTAATATGAAGAGATACATGGATAAACACATTTGATTTTTAAACTGTTAATTATATTGAGCCTTACTCTAGATCTGTATTGCTTAGTCACGAATAGTTTAAGTGGATGAAACAGAAAGAGTTATTACCAAAGGTTCCTAATATTTACAAAATAAAGTAATATATATATATATATATATATATATATATATATATATATAAAATTTATGAATAAATAGAGATAAACAGTTTTATTTATATATATATATATATATATATATATATTACATTAATGAAGGTCGTAAAGTGCTTTGGAATTTAGACCTTTTGGATATACTGTATTAAGACGGTGAATCCAGTATGTTTCTTTTAGCAAACGTTCCATTTCTGATTCAGCTATAACAATAGGTTGAAAGGAAAAATCTTGCACAGTATGAGAACTATTGTTAAAGTGTACGGCAACATGAGATGAAAAAGATTTATGGATATAATTTTTTATGTCAGATCTATGTTGGTTCATACGTTTAGATATTTGTTGACTAGTTTGTCCAATATATTGGACGTCACATTTTTTGCATGTGATCAAATAAATAACGTTTGATGTTGCACAATTAGTATCACAATGCATATTAAACGTTTCTTTTGTATTACTACTACTGAAAGAAGTACTTTCATTAATAAGAGAACAGTGCGAACATCTAGGTCTATTACATTTAGTTGCTGATCCTTTTTTGTACGATGTTTTTTCTAATTTAGAATTAATTAGGTAATCTTTAAGATTTTTTGTCCTTTTATAAGCAAGCATGGGCTTGCTTTCGTGTAGCAATTTAACATTTTCTTTACCTGATAATTTTAATAAATCCCAATATTTATTGATAATCTTACCTATATTAGGTAAACTTGGGTTATATTCAATAATAAAGGGAATGATATCCTTATTTGTATTTTTGATTTTACATTGTAATGATTCAAGTTGTGTAAGAGAAGATACTTTTTGGAAAGCAGCATTAATGATATCAATAGGGTAATTTCTTTTTAGAAAATGCTGACCTAACTCTATCAAAGATGATTTAAAAACAGTGTCATCCGAAATAATTCTTCTATATCTTTTCGCTTGACTATATGGTATCCCGCTTTTACATGATTTAGGATGGCATGATGAATATTCAATATATTGATGCATATTTGTGTTTTTAACATGAACCATGGTAGTGATGTCATTATTTTCATTTTTTATGACGTCTACGTCCAAAAATGATATTTTAGTTTTAGACACATTGAATGTAAACTTTATTGTTGGATGTAATTTGTTTAAACTGTCTATAAAATAATAAAGGTCTTCTAATGGATAACTCCAAATCATAAAGATATCGTCTAAAAACCTTAACCAAATATCTGGTTTTAAGAAACATTTATTTAGAAAATCATTTTCCAATTTTCCCATAAATAAAGATGCATAAGAAGGTGCCATAGGACTACCCATTGCTGTTCCCATTTTTTGGAGATAGTTTGTATTACCAAATTGAAAAAAGTTATTTTCGAGCACAAGTTTTATCAAATTACAAACATGTTCTTTTGATAGTTTAGATGTATATTCGTTTTATCCAAGATAATATTTACATGCTTCGATACCATCATTGTGTGGTATATTCGTGTAGAGTGAAACCACATCAAGTGTAACTAGTAATGAATTTTCAGTTAGTTTTGGTAAAGATTTCAATTTGGTAATGAAATCAAAAGTATCTTTGACATATGAAGGTAGTGATTTCATTAGTGGTTGTAAAACATGATCAATATATTTGGATATCCTAAAGGTAGTGACTTATTAATCGTTTTATGTATTTTTGGTAAAATATAAAATTGAGGTGTGCGTATTTTATTCGGGAAGATATCTAGTTCATCATGCATTGAGCAATTGTGTATAGCGATTTGATTAATACATTTGCTTATGTTTTCTCTAAATTCTTCAGAAGGATTATAGGAAAGTTTTGTATAATATTCGTCATCATTTAATTGTCTTTCTACTTCTTTAATATAATCTTCTTTATTCATTATTACTATGGTGCTAGACTTATCTGCCTTTTTAATAGTAATACTTTCGTCCTGTGATAAGGTACGCTAGGAAATTAATTCTTCTTTAGATATGTTAGTAAAACGTTTTCTTTTAGAACTGCTTTTTAAAATTTCTTGTTTAGTTGCTTCAATATAAAAATCGAGATAACTATCTCGACCACTAGAAGGTGTAAATGATGATTCTTTTTTATTGAAAAAGGGCTTATTTTTTAGATGATAACTACTTTTGACTTGTGAGTTAGTATATGATTGTGAGAAAAATTCTTTTAATTTTAACGATCTAGTGTATTTGAAAAATGCTTCTGCTAAATTGATATTATCATGCACTTTGTTTCTTGGACAAAAAGATAAACCCTTACCTAGAAGAATGTAATCACTATCAGTTAGAGTTCGTTTAGAAAGGTTTAACACAGTTTCTTTTCCTCTTTTGATTTCCTTTTTTCTTTTCTTGTCTTTCCTCCATTTGTTCTTGTTTTGAATTCTAACAAATCTCCTATTCTTTCTTTTGTTTGTGTTGTCTTCAACAGATCCTTGAGGGTTTCCATAAGTTTTTGTAATGTTTCTATTACGGTTATGTTGGACTCCTGTGCAATTTTCTTCGCCCCATTCTTTACTGCATCTGCATAGGTTGTTCTTTGTGTGCCTGGGGCTCTTAAGTTTTTTGCTTGATCATTTGTTGAGTTGTTTTGAATGGGTCTGTTATTTTTTACTTCTTTTAGATTTGGTTGAGATGTATTTTTTGCTGTTGGTAATGATGCATGTTCCATTTCATTTTTATTTCTTGGTTGTTGTTGATTCCTTGTTTGATTGTTAGTTACTGCACGTTTGAAGTTAATTTCCTGTTGTTCTACTTGGTTGTTGATTGTTTCTTTTTGATTTCTCTCTAACAATTTCCAATGCTGATGGTTTTCGTTGTTCTGGAAAGTTGTTTTTTTCTTTTTGCAAATTTTGTAACTTTTTAAGTTGATTTGATAATAGTTCGTCTTTTTTAGATTCCGTTTTTGTAAAGAGTTCTTCATCAAAATTGCCAATACGGTTTTTTATCAAATTTCTAAGATTATCTCTGTTTTCTTCTAGTTCTTTGCCTAGGTTGAGTGCTTTTCTCTGGTGCTCTTCTTTTAATCTCTCGCATATCTCCAAAGACACTTTTTTCAATAGGTTGTCAATAGACTCCTGAAACTTTCTTGAGGATTCGTTATTACCAATATGAATTTTCAGTCTTAGACGTAATCCTTTCGGTACAAGATTCTCCGATATACAATTTTCCAGAAATCGTGCGTGTAGACCGCTCTTCATCTGTTTCTCAGCTAATTTCTCCATTGTTGATTTTAACAAATTTGTTTTATTATGAATACGTGGATCAGATGCTGATGCCATAGTGTTGTTTAGGTAGACTTATTAAAATATAAAATAAACAACGCCAACACGTATTAATTAATACGTGTTGGCGTTGTTTATTTTATATTATATATATATATATATATATATATATATATATATATATATATATATACATACATACATACATACATACATACATACATACATACATTAGTGAAAGGCTTTCCCTAATAACGCAAAATAATACTCTTATTTTGGTAGCAATTTTCTTCATGTGACACATTTATCCATATAGTACTCTTGTGGCCATGTGGTTAGAGCGTCCTCCAGGGGTGCTTGATGTCGCGGCTTTGAACTCCAGCCGAGTCTTAGCAAAGGCTAATAAAAATGGTACTACCAGCTAACTGCCTTATGAGTGATCGGCCTGGTGTCAGGATAACATGACGGGTTTGGACATCATGTTACAGCATCGTGCCTAGCACGTGCTGAAAAATGGCGTTGAACCCTGCAACATCAACAACAACAACAACATCATGCTATATGTCTTCGGCATGATGTCCTAGTGCTAGACATCACGATAAGCTGACACACTATAGACAATTTAACGACATGACTGAAAATTGTTAAGCTAAGTTAAATATCCAAAACACAGATACACATCAAAACTGGACTTACGTCGCTATGCTCAACCCCCTGATTTAATAATCAAGTCAAAAACTTACTATAAACTGTGTATATATATATATATATATATATATATATATATATATATATATATATATATATATATATATATATATATATATAATAAAGTGCTAAACTTGCTGTGTAGATATAAGGGAAGCCACTCCTGACAATACAGTTTCCCATTTCATTCGTGAAAGTTGTCCCCTTATATATACTGAAATATATCCTTTGTTTAAATATAGGTGACACTAGTGCGTTGTTGAGTTAGCATGACAATATCACTGTTTTGATCTACAATCAGCACTCGGCACTGCCTACAATGCTCAGCGTACGAAATAAGTCGTTGACACGGTAATGTGTCGTGCAATTTAAATTTCTTGAAGGAGATTAGGTAAGATATGTTCAATAAGATATTTCGTTTATTCATTCATTCCTTATTCATTCGATAATAAAAACAACCGACACCGTTTCCCCTTGTGCAAATGTTGGGTAAATTGGACGTTAACACACAAGTGTGTGTGTATGTGTGTGTGTGTAAATACATACATACATACATACATACATACATACATACATATATATATATATATATATATATATATATATATATATATATATATATATATATTTGTGTGTGTGTATATATCGTAATATGTGAGTATTATTTGCAGACAATGAGAAAACTATTCAATGCACAGGTACATAAAGTTCTCGAATACAAGTCCGAAATGGTTGAGAATTCAGGATTTGGTGAGTTTTGCGTGTACCCGAATTTAAATGAAATTTCTTTTTATTTAACAAGTCTGTTATCGAAATAACCTATTGGCTTGCCAGTACACATACATTCATATTTGAATAAAAACAAACCAATATTAAAACCAGAATCCTTACAAGTACACTCAAAATCATTCAAATCCGTTGGATAGTTCTGTCCTCCATCTACAGATTTACTCCCAACCCGTAAATGCTTATTGTATCAATCCGTGTTTAAATGTCTCAACGACAAAAATAACCGTTTCTTCTTTTTGATATTAACAGAATCAATAATGCAATAAATATTTGTATAATTTACGTAAACGTTGGCTATCGTAACATTATTGTAGAATTTACGAACGTCTTTTTGTCGCTGCCGTAAATTGTATTTAAACACAATGAAGAAATAAATCACACGCAGAATGAAGGATTGTGCCTCAAAATACGTAAATAAAACAAATGTACGTTGTTTCTTCAATTTGTCCAGAGCTCAGGGCACGAGAAAGCACTAAAGACGTCATGGCCATCCGATTGAGCCGAAGTAGTCCCCAGCCGTGAAGAATCTACGTACCACTATTTCCCAACCACCAAAGCCGAGTGAGTGAGGCTTATTGTTGTGCGAATGCCGTTGCACTTACATCTCCTTCACGCACATGTTATTTTGTGCACTTAGCATTCCTGCCAGTCATCCCATTCATCGTTACCTGCTATGCTCTGTATCCAGGACAGGGGAATAGTTTGGAAGCATCCAAGGCGACTGAGCAGACCCTATCAGGACTGCGATGCTAACCTTGCATAGGTAGGGGCTTATTGAGAGTGGCCTTCATATCTGCCGTCAAAACTATCAAAGTAAAGCCTTCTTATTTGAACATGGAAATTACGTACTCTCATGGACAAGACCTTACACAGGAACATTTCTAGTTACTAAGGAGGTTTCAATCTACAATATCAACATTGCAGCCTTAAGTGAAAACTAGGTTCGTAGTGGTTCGTTATCTGACTGAGCTAGCAAGCGGCTACACCTTCTGTTACGTGCTTAGGCTCGAAAAAGCAGCAACATATAAAGAAGTGAAAATAACAAGCTTGTACAAATTTAACAAACAATTTATTGAGTACAAATATTTTCATAAAAGAAAATAAATAAACTTACGGTTTTTGAGAATCAAGTCCTAAAATTAATCCAAAAGGAATTCACAATATAATCCACTAATGGAATTGCAAAAGTCCTGATAATAAAATAGTTCTCGGTTCGAATCTTGACGATGTAATCCAAGATGGCAGACGATGTCACGTGACTAAGTCAGTTTTAGTTTTATGATAATTCAAATGAGCACACGTTTTTCCAGATAAATAACACAATAAATTCCTCTTGATCAAAACGAATTGAAATAATTTCCAATACAAGGTAATAACACAATACATTCCTCTTTATCCAAACGAATTAAAAGAATTTACACTCAAACTATAACACACATCTTTGTACTTTAAAAGCCCAATCTTTCTACTGAACTGTTAGCTTCTAACACACAACTATATACTGATTCCCACGTAAACAGAAAGGGGTCACATGATTTTCTAGAAGGTCACAGAACGAACTCATGCTCGCAAAATCACGTATACATTATGATCAAGAAAGATGTCCATGGAATCAACCAATCATTTTTAAAGTAAATCTCTAATGTCCTTGGAATCAACCAATCATTTTAGAAGCTTCTTTACACTCTGAAGCAAGGTCAGACTACCGAGAGAGATATTTTCTTATTGATCTCAGTAATCGAGTTAAGGACCGCCCTATTTATTTCCATTTTGTAAATAACATGATATTTAACAAATATTCTGTCTGATTATAGTTAGACAATACGATCACTATTTGATGGGCTTTACAATATCTGCTTGTTTCCGCATTCAGGACATTAGTTTTTCAATTGGAAATACATATGTTGTTGACAACATACATCCATTAGAAAGGAGGTCGATTGTCATCATGGTTCTTTTATTGTATTGTAACTTTTTACAATAAGGCTTATCACTTCAAAGTGATTAATTACTACTTTAACATCCAAAGCGGCATTTGTCCTTTTCTTGTGTTCATTTTGTATTTTAGAAGATTTATACATTTAAATTATTCACCGGAATCACAAAATGTACACTAACACTTTATGGATCAAATCCCTATTTTGACCGCGCATGTGGCCTTTTTGTAGAGTGTCAGACTCAGATACGAGAGGTAGCGGCTTAGATCCCTGGCCGAATCATACCAAAGACATACAAGCATGGTACTAACAGCTGTCTCGCATGACGCCCTACATTAGGAGGTTAATATTAGGACTAGTCAGCCTGGTGACAGGATAATGTCACTGGGTAGGACATCATGATACATGTCTACAGCATGATGTCCCAGTGTCAGACATCTCTTTAAACTGCCACACTGCAGACCATCTAGGCATGAAATTCAAGTTTTTAAATATACATTAAAAATTCAAATCACGCACTTTATGATTTGATACGGTTTTCATTATGGCATAATGTACAACAAAGTTCTTGTACACCATCGTGCGTCCATTCGTTTTTTTTTTCACTCTTCTAATTTTGTATCTAAACACTAAACATTAACGTTAGCTGACCAGTATATATCAACATTTATTAGTCTTCAAACGGCTTGTATTTAAGGTAGGGAAGAAACCTATTGATCTAAACATCAGAATATGCTTTCACTATGACTGAAAGGATTGGGTTGGTTTCCTTACAATACAGATATTTCTGTCCATACTGTTAAATCCATAATTTAAATTTGGGGTCTTTAATAATATAACAGCTACAGAATAAAGAAAATGCTATATATTATACACGCGCTTGGACGTTGGAGTGGCTGGGTAGTTAAGATTCCTAATGCTCGTCCATATGTTGCACAATTTCGTTGGCGCTAATAGTCGCGCCCCGTTTATATATAATGACGTGTGACTGGTTACATGTTATGTGTTTCACCTATACGTAGATAAAGACCAACAATCCATGTTAGAATTGTTGCTCATTTTGTCACGTAAGCTAGCATGACGTAATCCCAATAGTACAATTGCAACTGGTTATGCTGTTACAATAAAACCTTTAGTAAATATTATGGTTGTCGCATGAAGGAAAAAATGTTATTATGCAATTTATTTTCTTCATTTATGTAGAAAATCACGCAGATTGTGACGGAATGCTACGATATTTGTAAATGTTATAAATGCTTTCCTTTCACATCGCTGGTTTTCTCATTCTCAGATACCGCAATATTCTGATTGAGTGCATCTCATAATGTTTTTAAATCTTCAGTGTATTAAATATTGTACTATTGTACTATTTGGTTTGGTTCATGTTTAATAGTTCAAAATAACCAAACATCTTAGCGTTATTTGATGACTCTTTACAAGTATGACGAAGTAATATTTTGGATAATTTCAAATGAATTTTATTTTTTTTTATTTGCATATAATTGACTCAAGTGCTTCAAGTGCTTCAAAAACAAAATCAGACTTTTAAATACCAAACTGTTTGACCATCGTATCTCTTATGAATTCTGCTCCACAATAGCTGGTTATAGTGTAGGTCAACGCGCAATACAGTTCACATCCCTCATAAAAGAGAACGCAAAACAATATACACAGTAATTAGTATTATGCGCGAATGTAAAGCTGTGGTTTTTAGTTATACGGCAAAGAAAGACAACTCAGTTATTTAGTGATGTGGCAAACAGAGTAAAGTACCTTGCCAAAAGACACATCATGGTATCTATTTCAGGCGAATTCAAACTTTCATTTTCATGACTGCTGATTTAGGAATGATATCTACTCAGCCACCATAACCCCTACCTCGATTAGTACAGCAGGTTACGTAGGTTATGTGACCCAACTAAACTAATACGTTAAAATAAGTATACAAATACATACAATGTTTCCTTTTATATCTCATGTGGAAATACCTGAGGTACTATTTGTTTACCTACACACAACTCTCACCCATACCCCACTTTCGTATTACAAGCTATCAGCTACCAAATATGGTCATTTCAACTCTTACAGAGAAAAAAAGATAATGTGAGAAAACCCCAAACTACAGTAATGTAATATTTACATATAGGGTTTCTTACATTCAAAGCACAATGTTTTTAAAAGGTAGGACATTTATAACTGGATATAGTAAAGCAATATGAACTTAAATCGACATTCGAACTCATGTCGATGAGTCAATAAGTCGATACAGTTTTGTTTTTCCTATGTCCATAAAATGGAATAATTAATTAATATTAATGAATAACATATATGTGGACCTTATGTCAAATGTTCTAATGGAAATCATTGTGTAACGTAATAAAACATCTTTGCAATATTCTCATTTGCTATATTTTATTATCGAGTATTTAGCGTATCGTAACTGATCATATACGTCTTCAAATATGCTTGCCCTTTTCAGTATATTAACAAGCCCTAGGAAATATTTAATCTTCTTATTTATAAGAACGTAGAGCAAATAACCGCTGTCAAATTCCTCGTAGCTTGTATGTTCAGTAAATATAAATGCTCATGACATGATTTGTGCATTCGGAATCATTAATTGATTCCATGCATAACATTTCAAGCTCTGGTAGGCTGTCTGGCAGTATAGCTCATGCAATACAGTTGTACAATGCTTGAAAATAAACACTGATGACACATGTGACCGTGACAAAATCTAGCGTTTCATATTTATGCTGGTACACAAAGCTAAAAATCGCGTTGATTTATGTATTTATGTATCCTAAATTGATGCCTAACTTGTTTTTCTTGAGCAAGAATGATTCCATCATGCTCTCTCTCTCTCTCTCTCTCTCTCTCTCTCTCTCTCTCTCTCTCTCTCTCTCTCATATTTCTTCAAGACGTTAATCAGATTTGACTAACAGTCATATTTCTGAACAGTTAATGTCTTTAAGAATTCGCCATCTGTTGGAGAACATTAACTATTATAATCATCATGCTGCTTGGTTTTTAGAATTAGCAATCTCGATCACATTCATTCCAGCAATACAATTCGTAATCAACAACGCCTTAACACCCAGTTTAAATCGAATTTCAAGGAATAGTCTCACAAATAGATATAGTTAATCTAAATATATCTTAATACTGAAGATATGAACTTTGGTTTTGGTGATCAGACGTTTGTTTGTTTTGTATAATGTTGGCATTCATCATCTTGCCAATATAATGTTCTATTTGAGTCATTCCTCAGCTAAATCCGGATTTGTAATAAAAGTTGTACGAATGTTTTTCTACATTTACTATCATGATCTATAATTAATGGCAGTTCCCTTTTCGTTGCATGCAAAACTTAAAACCAGAATACTTTATGTTAATTTGGATCAAATTATTTTGATCAGATTTTAGATGCAATTTAAAGGATTTATATATTGATTTGTATTTTCTGCATTTTTATGAAATTACCGAAACTGTTATAGTTATCATGTTCGGGTTGCAGAATAACTCTTTGAACTTTTATTTATATTAAAGGCTACTATATGTGATGTCGGACAGGCATGATCGATACAATTTTTAATGATGTTTTTTTTATGGTGACTATTAAAAGTGGTTTCTACAGTTTTAAAATAGTACGTGTAAATCGCATCTGGTGACATATGTTAATTAAAAAAGTGATTGCAAGACCCAATAAGCCGACCTGGACTTCTCACCAGGCGAGATAAGAATAATCATTTATCATAAATGGGTGATTGAATTGTCTCAATGATACCTCAAGTTGTCACCATTTCAGGTCACTTTTAGATACAAGAATCAAATTTAAAATGCAACATGAGAATACACCTGACATATACATTATAAGGACTGCAACCTCTAGTTGATACGTACAAAGAATGGTTGATAATCCATACAAATATTGAATAAGTAACTTTAATTACTTTTAGGGTAATTACGGTGATATGAGAAAAGCAATGCATTTAAATCAAAATTCAAAAGACATCTTGGTGGTAGCATGCTTTTGAAATATTAGCGGCAGCAATTTTGGATGTACGAGTGGCACCAGTTTTAAGAACTAGGTTATTTGCTCTTCCTAACACGGGTGTACAAAAGTGAATAACAAACAAAAAAATGAATTAAAGAAATTGAGATTAAATAATTTGAAAGAATGTTTGAAGATATAAATACAAATATCACCCGTGCCCTCTTGTGCAACAAATAATTAGCCTGGTCGGATAATCATGATTTGTGCGGAAACTTCCATAATCATTATGATTTTTGTTTGGCTGGGATTTATCTTTTTGTCGCTACAAAATAATTCCACGGCGGAAATATCATGTCAAAAATAAAGCATAATACAATTTATCATTGTATAATGATTTGTCATAACAAATATCTACGTTATGCGATGAAATGAGATTATTTGTGTAAGCATTTTCATGACCGACTTGAAAATGGTACGTTATCTAGACCTGTAGGTGTTACTCAACAATTTGGTGATAACAGGATTAAAGTTAGGTGTATATTTTAACGAGGAAGCGTAATGTGGAATATACCGTGAATACCCAACCAAAATTATACCATATGATTATGGAAGTTTCCGCACAAATCATGATTATCCGACCAGGCTAATTATTTTCTATCTTTTGACGAAAGATTATCAGTTATATGATCAAACACATCAACGAGAGGATCTGACAACCAATCATTTCATAATAAACTTTGAGCACAGAAAAACGCCCAACATGGTTTATTTATCTGATATACCCTATTTCATCTTGCAACCTGCAAAGTGATCCCCTGGGAAGTTTTAAATATTATAAACTTATATCATATTTTATTTTTAACATACATTTTTCTGTCGCGGAACAAAAAGGTTTGATATGGCAGTTTGTTCTAACGTTGGAGCTAAACCTCCAGTAGCCGTACAACGTTTTCAGTAACTTTTGTAACTGGTTTAAATGATTATTCTGTACCTTCTGTAACTTCTACTTGTGCTTCTCGACGTTCCTGAAGTTTTAGTTTAACAGAATCACGAACAGGAAGATATTTTTTATTGACTCTAATCTTTCTCGAGCAAATCTAGCTGTATGCGACTCTTTACTAGGTGCCATTTTGTTGATATCAACGATAATTTAAAAACGGCAGCGGAGGAAGCCTAACCTCGATTACTTGACCGAAAAGCAATACAACTTCAAATGTTTTAAACAAACAAGTTTATTTCCAAAATTGATTATAATTTTTACTTTCGGATTAACGAACAAAGTCTTCACAGGGTCATCCCCATTCCGAGACAAAGTAATACGACATGCAAATATTTTCGAACAAAGAGGCTTATTTCCAAACAAGAGCACATTTTTTAGAAAACATTCAGATTGACAAATAGAGGTCTCTAGAATGAGTTGGGTTCACTCTTCTGCTGCTTCGCCTCTACAACAATGTCTGGAGTAGATTCTGTACAAGAGTTGTTGTCAGAATTAACACGATTCACCTATAGCAGAAAATCAAAGTTGATATTCTGATTTAAAACGACATGCAGTATTTTAACAATATCTGTAAGAAAACAAAAAGATAGAATGTCTACTTTGATCGTTCTATCAATTTAGCAAAACCATTTCAGACGTTGATGAAAGAATCGGTAAAATTAAATATTTAAATATCAAGAAAACTTATATATATATATATATATATATATATATATATATATATATATATATATATATATATATATATATATATATATGAATGTGAGTGTGTGCGTGTGTGCGTGTGTGTTATCAATTATATACTTGCCCAAAATCTTGAACAATTTTTTGCATCGATTGCTTACCGTAATATGTACGCCAAGTTAACATTAATCAACGTCCACTGTAAAACATGGCTAATTAACAACTCATTATGCAATCAGTCTCTCTGTAACGAGGGTCAGTAAAACCTCATACAATATGTTCATACTGACATGAACATTCAATGTGTATGCCTATATGCAAATTTATACTCGAAAAGTACGACGTCAACATAAAAAGATATGTGGTATAGATAATATGTGTCACATATTTGATACATATCATAACGTTTGCCTTTATCATCACTGATAGTCGATGCCTAAATATATATAATCGCATAAATCATTAAATTTTAGCATTGCGTTTCACATAACATTATTATGTTCTTCTGTTTTCATCGTGTCATGTAGTAAACCTCTCACTACCATTTTTCAGGACGATCTTGGTATAATGACCGCTTAGAGATTTGAATCACTTTTATGGGTGCATCACAATGACCTAACTAACTTCCCGCCAAGAGTAGACATGGCTGGAAAACCTAAAAAGACTTAAAGAGCAGTTAGGCAATTGTTATACATAAGCACGTGAATTTATCGATTGTGTATGCAACTACAGTTTTTTTTGTGGTTTTGAATATACAGCGGTGTATGTGGCAGGACATTTAGCAAGGTTTCATCTGAATAATGTGGTAGAAAAACTAAAAAACATTCAGTTATTCATGCACATTTAAATGGTATGATAAAACAAAATAAGATCAGTAAAAATTCATTTCATCTCAGGCAATACAACCGACTTATGACGTACGCAGTAATTGCACTAGGTACATATTAACTTATGACTTCAGTTAATAAAAGGCGAAAATAAAATTTAAAAGGTAACTGAAACATGTACATGTGCTGATATTTCAAGTAATGAAATATCTGAGACTTACAAATCGTATGTCTTAAACAAAAGAAAAATAAAACACGTACTGACATTTGTCTTCTTCTCCTCGCAAGTGAAAAATACACTGTTTTTATGTGCAGAGAAAACCGATTTATAATTTTGCTGGTTACCAGTTTTGCAATTAGTCTAATATATCAAACGTATCTACAAAATATAATATATTATACCTTTAAAGAAAGTTTTATCAGGATGCTTAGTTTGCCGAAAATAACGATCCGTCGTTCTATTTTAAAAATCATATAGAAAGTTCTTACAATTAAAATTATATAAAAACGTATATCACTGTTTAAATGTCTGCGATCAGCAAGGATAACATTGTTACAAACATCAGACACAATTGGGGCTATCCATGGGTCTGATAAAAATCATTTTTATATGAAATAGTTTGACACAGAACCGGTAGGTCTAAATGCAGTGTAAATCAGTTGCAACGGAGACCAATTTAAATTTGTTCTTGTGGTAGAGGCACTACATTCACATTGTACGTGACCTGAAAACAATGTATATTTTAGGTCGCCTATTGTGATAACTTAGTACAGTTTGCCGATACATTATTGTAGTATTGGTGTCATAAAAATCAAAATTTTCATGGAAAATCTTTGTACACTACAAGTATATATCGGTACTTGAACAATAAATAGTTAACAGGGAGATATAGGTTTTAAATAGTATACGAATATCTCTTGGTAGTATCACGAGTCGAGGAAGACAAGTTGTGCACTTTCCTTCAACGGTGGACGCGCATGTAACTCCGGAGTCCGAATTCCGATACACACATGCGATTGCAGGTGGGGCATGGGTCACTGGTGGTTGTTGGTATCTGGGATACATTTCTGTGGCGTCTCTCACGGGTTGCAGCAAGACGCTGGCGACGGTCAGACTCAAAGGTGGAACAGTCTTTTCTGGTCATTGCTCGCCAGTGCTTTCTGTCTGAGGCAGCGAGCTCGAGCTGGCGTGGATGAAGGTCTGCCCACTTGATGTTTCTCTTGAGGTTGTCTTTGTACCTCTTGTGAGGGCGGCCTTGGTTTCGGTTCTCCAGGGATAGCTCGCCATAGAACAACTGCTTTGGGATTCTGCTTTGATCCATGCCGATGACATGGCCAGTCCATCGGAGTTGGGCCTGGATTATTTTGGCTTCGATGCTTGTTGTGTTGGCTCTATCAAGGACTTCCAGGTTGGTGATTCGGTCCTGCCACTTGATCCGCATGATGGAATTGTTCTAACTGACTGATGTGCCTTCTGTAGAGTGTCCACGTTTCACAGTCATATAATAGAGACATGAGGACATGAGGACAACTGCATTGTACACCTTCAGCTTTGTTGATAGACGTATGTCCTTGTGCTGCAAGACCTTGGTTCGGAGTCGTCCTAGTGCTTGACTGGCTTTTTGGGTCCTCGCAGTGATCTCTTTGTCCAGAGAGCCATCACTAGATATTGTGCTGCCAAGGTATTTGAAACTGTCCACATTCTTCAGCTGCGTGTTGCCAATGGTGATACAGGGTTGCGAATGGACAGTGTTTGGGGCGGGCTGGAAGATGACGTCTGTCTTTCCTAGACTAATTGTGAGTCCAAATAGGTTGGAGGCTTCAGAGAATCTGTCCACGATTGCTTGTAGGTGAGTCTCTTTATGGGCCTTGAGGGCGCAGTCATCTGCAAAGAGTGCATCAATGATGAGTCTTTCTAGTGTCTTGGTTTTTGCAGCTAGGCGACGGAGATCAAACACTGATCCATCCAGGCGATACCTAATGTAGATGCCCGTGTCAATGTCCCGTATGGCATGGAGTAGTACCTGTGTGAAGTAGAGGTTGAAGAGTACTGGAGCGAGTACACAACCCTGTTTGACACCATTAGGTATGGGGAATTTCTCTGAGGGTTCACCGTCTGAGAGAATCTCTCCATTCATGCCAATGTGGAGGAGCCGGATGAGGTTGGTAAACTTCTGAGGACAACCAAGTTTCTTGAGTACTACCCACAGTGCGTCTCTAGTGACTGTATCGAAAGCCTTATATATATGCAGAATATATGCAGAGTGTAAATTACGTAAATTTAACGTACAAAAGTTAAATACTATTATCTGATGCACAGTATCTGTATCAACAAAATACTCAACATAATATATGCTCTTAAGATTGCTTCAAATATTGAAATTAAAGAAGATATTCTGGTTTAATAAAAGAAAATTCTGTTTTTGTCTAATTTTGCAAAGATAATATCACGGTTATTCATGCTACATCATTGGAGTAGCGAAAAGCTTGATTTTATCTCACAATTTTGACCATGCTTTATACACGTATTTATGACCACTCACAAGAATTAAACGTGATTATGTGTTATAACATATAGCATTGTCAATTAATTAAATATTATAGGATTACACTGTAATTATCTAACGTACCTTGGGCCTATCCCAATACATAAAACGTGGTTTTAAGACGACATTCACTTTACAAACGTTCAACAAGATCATATGTTAAATGAAAATTAAATGTTAGACTTTAGCTATTCCTATGGCGATATTCATCGCTATTGCTTATATAAAGAAATTGAAAAAGTCTAGAACAACGAGGCTCAAAATTTTGATTTAGAAATTAGTTTTGATTTTATGGTCAAAACGGTAATAACTAATGGATATCAATGGATACTAATTATATTATTTTGCTGGATACATGTTGTTCATCCTAATAAATTTTAGAGGACGCTAAGTACCTGATTTTTTAAAAATTTCCTATCGACAAAAAACATTGTATGACTTATATGAATATCAAATCAGTTAGGAACAATATTATGTAAATATCACTCCAAATATGCAATTTCAAAATGAAAAGTGAGGCCTTAGCACGTCCAAGTTATAACATACTATTAAATGGAGTCTGTGAGATTTTGGGACCATCTCCTGTTGCTTAGTAGGTACACAACGCCTGTGCCAGAATAAGCATCTGCTTTATATTCGATTGTAGTTGATGTATCCAGTTTAATGGTATCCTCCAATGATGTATATTTACATAATTTTAAATAAAAGTATAATTCACAGTTATTACAATTCATAAGTTGAATGGAAGAAACCCTAATATTTGATATTCAATGTTTAGGTTTTAACTCGTCAATGAAGAAAACATTGGTATCTATACAAAAAAATGTAAAAAAAACAATAAAAACCGAATACTATTAGTTTGTGTTGGCTACACTGTTCCGTGGATATTAAATAAGGACAAATAATAACAGAATCCGCCAAAGATGTCATTTTATGGTTCAAATTTAAACGGCAATATTATTAAAAATTAACTAATATTAAGAACAATCATATAATTTATACTGTATACCAAAATGCATTCAGATGTATTACAATGTAAACACGAACATTTTAGACATATAGATACAAACGTTAATAATAAACCTCTGATACGTGTCATATTAATGCACGCGCTTAGTACATGTGCCTTTCTCCTTGGATGTTCTTGTGCCAAGACAGGTAATATAATTCTGCTGAAATATACAACCAGCTTATCACTTTGAGTAATATAGTACGCACACCAATATATACAACTGCAAAACGCAGCCTAGACCTAATTCGCAAGATTCGTTTTATGAACTTGTTCTTCCTTTCTTTTTTTTGGGGGGGGGGGGAGAGGGAGGGATGTGCAGTCTTTTAACAATAGGAAAGTCCATAGCGAACAATTTAATGAATTTAATTGAGACAATTTTCTAATGCACGATATTTAGTTTAATAATTTGGGAAAATTAATATGTTTTCGTACAACATACCATATATTTTATCTTTCTTGCATTGGACTAGAATCTAACGGTCATTAAATGTACTCGGGATAACGAAACAGAAACCTACTAATAATAATCTTTCTAATCGATGTAAGCTGATTATTTCCCTTGACGGGAAGCTTGTTTAGCACGAAATGTTGGAAACCTCTTTGAACTTGCGCCGTTACTCTAATTTGTGCGGGCACAAATTCAAAACACTTTCCAATCGTATCGATCAAATCAAGCTCTGTTATGTAGAAAACAACTTAAATATATTGAAACTAACAACAAATCTACACAAAAAATATGTACTCTTCATTGCTGGTATGAATTGGTACAGTTTACTATAAGGGATATTACAATACCAGCACGAGCAATATAATAGCTGAGAGGGCTCTGGAGTCTAAGGTCTCACTCACTGAACAGTACTGTTGTTTTGGCACATTTTCGTTCGACAATGACCTATTGCAGAAAAATGATAATAATATTATAGTAAAGATACAAATAAAAAAATAATTAATGATTTTTGTTGAAAGGATACTTGTAAGATTCTGAATGAGGTATTACAGTTAATTCCTTATGCAACTAGTGGCATTTATACTGAACCAGCACTGCCAAAAACAGCTCTCTTTTACATTCATTTTTTACAGGAAAGACCTATTTTTAATAATTTTCTGTCACAAGACAGCTAAAAGAATCAGTATATCCCTTGTGCATGAATACATTTCACTAGTACTGTAACAACTTAGCATACTTTTCATCACCCTCAACCATCTAGATTTTTAGATATGTACCATTGTAACAGACACATGTAAATACGTAAGCCAAGTCGGCTGCTCATTTGAAGACCAAGTTACACATTTGATCTCCATCGCTAGTTTAACTGTGACAGTCACCAAGAAGTCAACCCATTTCCAAGCCTAACTCAAAGTAATTCTAAACCACATTACAGATTTACCATATGTGTGAACTGACAAAATGCTAGGATTGTGATATATAGGCTTATGCTTTCTTCATTAAGTATTAGGGAGATGTCAAAATACGAAACTATCCAGTGAGGCCTTACACATCGCGAACCGGTATGGTTTGTGATAATTCTAAGTTTTGAACAAAGGACAGAACACATCATAGTCAGAGATCAACGTCATCTAAAGTATTTGGTAAAGAATGCATATCCCCGTTTAGCGAAGGCAAGGAGGTTCTGAAGGTAAGATGTTAATTGAGTATAGGGAATAATAATAATAATAATAATAATAATAATAATAATAATAATAATAATAATACAGACAATACTCATAAAATCTCATTACATGGGTTGGTATTACCGCCGAATTTGCGTCGTTTGCAAAACCAATGATTGTCAGTACCTTTGACAAGACTGCAACGGGAAAGTTAAATCTTTTTAGGCCACACTCACAATGAATTTTTAACTGTAGTATACAGCATTGTTTCTTACATAGATTAAGTCGGTAACATTTGTGATGTATATATATATATATATATATATATATATATATATATATATATATATATATATATATAATGTGTGTGTGTGTGTGTGTGTGTGTGTGCGTGCATATGTGAGTGTGATACAGGTCTGATTCAAATTTGGTTTTAAAAATTCATAAGGGTCACATTTTACAGTCACAAATTATGTGTACAGTGTAAAAGCACTGATGTGCACTTTTGTGTAGCGGTCTTTATGTGTAGCACAACACATAAAATCAGTGTATTCATTAGTTTTATGGAATAATGGGATTTTAGAAGTTACTTATTGCAAGGGAATGGATTATATTCCACTATTTTCTGAAGAAGAAAAAAAACTTTAAAATTTGAATATGTGGGTACATGCATTTGAAGAGATTTAGAAAATGAAGACAAGAATTTTTAAAATAAATTCATGTGGAAAGAAATAAATAAGCCAAGTGAATGTAACTACCTTTTCTCAAAACTCTTATTTAGTGTAGTGTAGTGTGCTAGAAACTGAGTTTATGTATCGCTTCGTCTTCGATTTTGTCGGTCATCAAGTTTCACGGCAAAATAATAATCGACCGATAAAGTATATATTTCACGATAATGCTTAATGTGCAACGTATATTTACAACTCCGCTCAAATTTGATTGAACCCAAGCTTGGCAGCAAACTTTATTGGCAAAAACACGAAAAACAAAAACAAATTCCGTTCAGCCGTAACGAAAAGCAAATGTCATTTTAGATTTGAGGACGTTGTAATAAAATTTGTACAGGCGTGTTTATTATAGTCTTAGCTGTTATTAAATTTCACGGCTGACATAAGATAACTTAGTCAGAATTATAAATATTTGCTGACAGTGAAAATAAGCCGACGATGTGTTCTTTTCTAATATGACAAACTTCCCGGCGTCGAGAAGATCCCTAGTGTTTTCAATGCGAAATTACCAAATGTTGGATTCAAATATTTTAGCCCGCGGTGATTAAACATTCATAATTCTGTAGTGTTCTATATTCTTTAATATTACTAAGATAATTGAGAATAATATTATTTGCAAATAATATAATGAATATAATAATAAATACTTGTATTAAGATTTATATCACATTTCAGTCATAGTTTCTAATGATAATATTTCACACAGCTGGTATTTAATATTTGACGTTTTGTAAGGACCGGAACTTATACGTTCGTTGTGATTACTCATAAAATGGTATTTAATATTTGACTTTCGGTCATCAAATGGAACTCATTCGTTTTATATTTTTATTCATTCGCTGGTATTTAATATTTGACTTTCGTTCAGGAAAAGGAACTCATTGGTTTTAAGTTTTTATTCATTCGCTGGTATTTAATATTTGACTTTCGGTCAAGAAAATGGAACTTATACGTTCGTTGTGTTTACTCATAAGCTGGTGTTTAATATTTGATTTTCGGTCAGGAAAATGGAACTCATACGTTCGTTGTGTTTACTCATAAGCTGGTGTTTAATATTTGACTTTCGGTCAGGAAATGGAACTCGTTCGTTTTATGTTTTTATTCATTCGCTGGTATTTAATATTTGACTTTCGTTCATGAAAAGGAACTCATACGTTCGTTGTGTTTACACATATGCTGGTGTTTAATATTTTACTTTCGGTCAGGAAAAGGAATTCGTACGTTCGTTGCGTTTACATATAAGCAGTTAATTAATATTTGACGTTCGAGTCGGGAAACGTAACTCATTCGTTCGATGTTTTTACTCATAAGCTGTTTTTAATATTTGACGTTCGGTAAGGAAAAGGAACCCATTCGTTCGTTGTGTTTACTCATAAGCTGGTGTTTAAATTTGAATTTTGGTCAAGAAGACGAAAACATTCGTTCGTTGTCGTTTACTCAAAAGCCGGTGTTTAATAATTGATGTTCGGGTCAGGAAAATGAACTAATTCGTTCGTTGTCTTTGCTTATAAGCTGGTGTTTAATTCTTGACGTGCGGGCCAGGAAAAGGAACTTATTTGATCATTCTGTTAATTTATAACCTGTTGTTTAATATTTGACGTTTGGTCAGGAAAAGGAACTCATACGTTCGTTGTGTTTACAAATAAGCTGGGAGTTTATTATTTGACGTTCAGGTCAGGAAAATGAACTCATTCGTTTGTTATCTTTACTAAGAAGCTCTTCATATACATTGATTATATGCAGATGTGTTTGTTTCAATAGTAGTAGAGAAGATTGTCAATGTAAAAGCGGATGTGTGTTTTAACTTTTATGACCAGAAATATAGTAAGAACTAGATTATCACTCAGATGTGATTACAATGATTGCAAAACAATGAGTGGTTATAAACATAACTAATAGTGACTAATGGGACGATTTAGTATGGATCCCACATTAGTGGAATATTATTGACATTTCCTACAAAGACATATGTGACGGCAATGTAAACAGTTTACTAAGGTTCCATTGTCACATTTTCATTTGTTTTGTATATTCCACATATGCACCATGATACCATTCTCCGACTATGAAACATTCCCAAAAGCGTTCAAAAGAGTTATTTGAATATTTTGTGACCCAAGGATACTAGAATGACATGATAGCGGATTCAATTCAATGGGCAAACAAGGAAACATAAATTACCTACTAAAATAGCTTTGTTCAATTACAATTGTTCCTAGCCTACTGTCCAGACAAGCCAAAATTATTTAATATCATCCAGACACAATGGTCAGTTATGGAATCTGCTGACACACTCAAGTTAATTCTCCTGAACAAACCAGTAGTAGCTTCCCACAGACAAAGAACAATAACGAATCATGGTCTGATAGAAACTAACATGATTCATTAACCATGACCACCCTAGCAAATCAAGTGGCGATACAAGATAATAATAATAATAATAATAATAATAATAATAATAATAATAATAATAATAATGAGGACTTTGTACGGCGCCTAATCTTTAAAAGCTCTAAGCGCTTTACACCATCAATAATGATATGATTGCACTACAGAACAACAAATGACAAAAACAATGAAATTGGAAAACATAAAAACATGCTGAAAATATTTAAAATACAAAACATGATTAGGTCGCTAAGTTTGTCCCTGCAGTCGAAACAGGTGAGTCTTGAGAGCACTCTTAAAAGGGACCATTGCATCTTTGTGTCTAATTGTGTCTAATTTCAATGGGCAATTCGTTACACGTCACCGGACCCTGGTATGCAAACGAACGTTGTCCATATGACTTTGTTTTCACCTTGGGAACAATGAGTATACGATTATCAGAAGAAGAGCGTAAGGATGTAGCTGGTGTATACACATTGGTAAGGCTGGATAGGTATGTTGGACTGGAGTCTGTCATTG
Source organism: Unio delphinus (assembly GCA_029339505.1). Taxonomy (NCBI): domain Eukaryota; kingdom Metazoa; phylum Mollusca; class Bivalvia; order Unionida; family Unionidae; genus Unio; species Unio delphinus. The sequence continues at coordinate 2,972,911 of JAQISU010000003.1, read as the reverse complement.
AAATATAGCACATAGAACAAATTTTGTGTTTGATTCTGTATCGAATTGATAGCCAATATAGGGTACAGAGCAGTGGTGTGGTGTGATCTGATCGAGATACTCTAAAGATGATCCGTGCAGCTGTGTTTTAACCTTTTTGAAGTTTCTGGAGTAAATATTGTGATGAACCAGACAGAACTGAGTTACAATAGTCCAGTCTTGAAAGTACTAATAAACACACAAGTGTTTTCGTGGCATCAACATAAAGATATTTACGAATGGAACTGATGTGTCTCAATTCAAGATATGCAGCCCTGCAGATGTTCATGACATGTTGGTGCAATGTGAGAGTACTGTCTAGAGTAACACATAGATTCCGTACTGACTGTGAGAAATTAATGTTGGTTACATGTCATCCATGATTTCACATCCGAAATGCACTTCTCTACTTCATGGATGGTACCATCAACTTCAGTTGGGTGGCTAGACTGTATATTTGGGTGTCATCAGTGTGTCATCAGCGTACAATTGGTGCGACACTGGGTGATGATATATGACACTTAAGAGCGGCTGAGTGAACAGAATGAAGAGAACAGGTCCAAGAACAGATCACTGTGGAACACCATAACATACGTTAACTGGGCTGGAGTGTATTCCATTTGCAGATATAATTTCTGTCCTGTTCACTAAGTAGGACTTGAACCACTATAAGGCTATATTCTGAATGCCAAATACATGCTGGAGACGGTGAAGTAATATATCATGGTCTATTGTGTCAAATGCTGCCGATACATCCAGGAGAGTGAGGACTGTAATCTTTCCACTATCCAAAGCAGAGAGAATGTCACAAAATATTAGTTTCTGTACTGTGGCAAGGGCGATATGCAGACTGTACATTGCTAGACAGACTGTTTGAATTCAAATGAGATACAAGTTCAGTTAGAACAAACTTTTCTAAGATTTTTAGATTAAAAACTAGAAGAAAAAAAGAAATAATGCTAAATACGAAGCCTTAAAACATTATAACTTGTAAATAAATACGATTAAGCCATGAAGACTCCTAAATGACAATTAAACCACTATCATTTTCTAGCTTGTACATTAATCTTTAAAGACTTTGTTTCATTTAGCCAATTAGTCACTCACCTACCGATCATTATTGCAAAAACAATGAAATATCGGGATATAATTTAAGTTTACGTCAATTTATATAACACAAACAGGAGTCAATATTGATAATCTATTTATAAGTTGATATAAAATAGTGTTCAGCATCATCAATCAAGATGAAGCAAACTAGTCAAAACATAAAAACATGACGAAATATGTACGTGTTAGTAATTTCAACGTTCCTTTATTGTTTGATGTTTGTCGTGTGTCAGATTAATGCCTGCCTTAGAATATGACACATTTAGAGCTAATTTTGCTTAGCCTAGTTAGACATTAGCTTTGCACTGTTCGTTGTCAGTTTACTGCAATTAGCGTAACGAATCCATGACACATATGATACCCTGCTGGATCCGGTGCAATCGAAATGAATTCAAAGGTAAACGGCATCAATCGCCTAGAATGTAAGCACGGACCCCTGAACTATTTCGAACATGCCAACAACACCATTAAATGATGCCCAAGAAGTGGTTTAACGGGAATCACTGCTTAGGAGACACACCTATACAATCTGAATTTGTAACTGTTGTTCGCCCTTCGATTCGACGAGAAACTCTCTAGTAATCCGAGAGAGGAAGGGCTGGTTCTGTTCTGTGCGTGCGCAGGTGGATGACGAGACCAACACTTGCACGGAATGTTCATCTGCATATGGGACCGGGGATCAGTGGGACATCTCTATGGCTTGCCTGTTCAGCTCTGCAGCTGCTGTCTTGCTGGATTCACAAGTGACTCGAGCGCTTGTTATTTGCTCCCATGAATCAAGGGTTGTGTAGAATGCTTTCAATGCAGCTTTCATATTGTCTTTCAAGCGTTTCTTCTGACATCCGTGGGATTGCTGTCCTTGATGTAGCTCTACATAGAAGAGGCTCTTAGGCAACTGGCAGTCTGGCATTAGTACAACATGTCCCTCCCAGCGTAGCTGACACTATATCATGATGGTGTGGATGCTTGGGAGACCTGCTTAGGTGAGTACCTTAGTGTCTGGAACCTATCCTGCCACATGGTGTCGAGGATTATCCTGAGACATGTGATTTGAACGTGGTCCAGCTTCCTGGCGTGGCGTTGGTACACCGTCCACATTTCGCCTGCGTAAAGTAGTGTGAGGAGCCCAACTGCTCCGTAGACCTTTAGTTTGGTCTGAATGTTGATGCCTCTTATATTCCAGACGTTGGTATACAATCTGCCGAAAGTTGCACTAGCTTTGCCAATGCGAAGGTTCACCTCGTCGTCAATAGTGTCACTCTCTGACAGGGTGTTCACAAGGTAGGTGAATCGGTTCACTATGTTGTGATTTTGATCGTTGATGGGGATGTTGGGCTCAACAAAGAGCTTTCCAGAGGCCGGCTGATGCAGAACTTCAGTTTTCTTGGTACTGATGGTGAAAACAAAGCTTGTGCAGGAGCTGGATAACATGTAAACGCTGCATTGCAGGTCGGCTTCTGAGCCAGCATTGAGGGAGAATCATCGGCAAATAAGAAATCCCTGAATGTGTCTATCATGACCATGGTTTTCGCTTCAAGACCCTGGAATTGAATAGTTTTCCATATGGACGGTACCTGATGCCGATCCAATCTGTCCATCTCTGAAAGCATTAGTTATCAAGACTGAGAACAATAGAGCAGTGTCGGTGCCAGAACACAACCCTTCTTGACGCCATTTGTTACTGGGAATGTATCATATGTCTCTATTTTCCTGGAATCGTGCCAGCATGACATCGTGGAAATGCTGCACCATGGATATACATTGTCTTGAGCTGCCGTACTTGGCTATATTCTTCCACAAACCATCTCTGCTGACATAATCAAAGGCCTTTGTGTAGTCGACGTAGATGGATAAAAGGTCAGTGTTTTGCTCTTGAAAATTATCTTGTAGCAAGCAGCCTTGCAGCAAACACCATGTGGATGGTCGCACGTTCTTTTCGGAATCCACACTGGCTTTCTGGCAGTAGTCCCTGGTCAAAGGGTGTAGTGAGGCGGATCAGTAGGATTCTGGCGAGTATATTTTCTGCAACTGAAACGAAGGATGTACCACGAATTTTGTCGCAGGTCTGGCGGTTCATTTTGCGCTTATACAGGTGGATTATGGAAGCATCTTTGTATTCCTGGGGGACCGTCTCTTGATGCCACATCAGTAAAAGCAGTTGGTGGAGCTTTCCTATCAGGGCTGTGCCCACTTCCTTGAACACTTCAGTTAGAATGGAGTCTGAACCAGATGCTTGCCACTGGAGAGTAGACGCATCGCTTGATGTGTCTCCATCAACGTTGGAGGGTAATCTAGCGATTCGTTGATGGGAAATTGGGGTAGACGACTAATGGCTTCAACATTGATGGATTAAGCGAGATTCAGGATACTGTCAGTGTGTTTAGCCCATCATTGAAGATTCATTTCTTTGTCAGTAATTAGTGTGTTCCCGTCTGCGCTGAGAAGGGGATGATCCAGAGGATATAGTTCCATACAATTCTTTCAGGGCATTGTAGAAGTTCTTCCTATCATGCTGGTCTGTGTAGCACTGGATCTCATCAACTTTGCTGCTCAGCCATGTGTCTTGCATCTGACGGAGCTTCTGCTGTACCTTTCCGCTTATGTTGTTGTACGCATCTTTCCTAGAGGTGGACGTGGGGTTGTTGAGGTATATAATAAGAAGTTCGTGCTTCTTATCCAGTAAGTGCATGGCCTCTTCGCAGTTCTCATCAAAACAGTCTTGATGCGTTCTTGTTACGGGTCCTAAGATTTCCGACTCTTTGCTGTAGACCAGCTCTCTGAATACCGCCCAGTCGGTTTCCTCATTCTGATTGTCTGTTACATAATTAGGATACAAATATAACTTTTGTTATGCCTGAGAAATGTTTGACTATTTTTCGCTGTGCATGCGTACAACGTTAACTAGGGTTAACAGGTGTTTTCCCAGACAAGTTATGGAACCAACATATGTCTCGCCGGAAATTACTTGCGGCGAGGGACATTATAATCACGATGATTTTAAGCAAGATTAATGTATAACCGACACACTGGTCGCTTTGGATCTGTTAAGGAGAGAACGTATCTCCACGCGGTTTTCTATATTCATAGGGGTGAGTGTTAAATTTATATTTTATTTGATATGCGAAGTTTATTGAGTTTTTATTGTCATATCGTGTAATGATTCATTTATTACAACGGAGATTCGAAACATTGTGAATTGTAATTTAAAAGTTGCTTTTAAGAGTTTAATGTATTAGCATTTTCCAGAAATCATTTATTATTACCAGTTTGGTTTTATTTTAGCTAATAAGTGTATCAAGTTAACGAGCGAACGAGTATAACGAATGTGAAGAGTCTAATGAGTTTAGCTGACGTGTTCATTTGACGCGTAGAGCGGTCTATAACTGTCTATGTACGTGTGCCTGTACTTGTGGTGGAGCCACGACCGTAGACGTAGCCAATACAAGGGAGGTGTGTGCTCTCTGTCAGCGTCTTTTGGGCTGAATGCGGATGTTAAGCTTGGTGATTATGAGTAGGTGGTCTGTCCAGCATTTAGCATGTAAACATCATTGTCTATTGTAAGAGATACTAAACGTGTTAGGATATAACTGTCCTCATTTACTCACAAAACAATATGCAATGTCTTCCGTCCTTAGACCGTATTGCTTGAACCATTGTTTTCGTAGCAAACAATTATTCATCAATTTTTGAGAACGACTGTTAAAGGGTTTACTATAATCTTTTGCATTTATAATATAATTTTTTTGAAGTCGTTTGAGGCTATGAAGTTACACTTTAAATCCATTATTTCAATGATGAGTAATATAGGGCAAATACATATATTTGCCGAAAGCTCAGGTAAAAATCACAAATTAAGCAGGTGAAATAAAATACGCGAGTATGAATGAGGATAATATGAATAAAGTGTGTAATTTATAGTGCATGTTGCCTAATACTGAACTTTCACGTTCGCTCTAGTAATTGGTTGGTTTTATAAGATAACAGGACTGCTTACGTATGTTGACTATTACGCTATTGTGAAAGGGAGTACTACTATTAAAATTACTGTATACATTAGTTTCAATCCGAGATTGTTTATTCGAAACGCATACCTACTATATAATGACCATATGCACTATTCTTTTTATTCCCATTCATTTGTGCTAGTGATGGAGAGGAAATTACTGATCTACAATTATTTATTTGTTGGATTAAGCCGTATCGATAATCATTAATTTAAAGAGTCAGTAGTTTGTGGAGTGTGTAATTATATTTAAAGACCTGAATATTTAGCTTTTCTCATCCAATTATTTAAAACGTTCAAGGAATTCAATGACACTCTACGTTTAGGAGATTTCATTCAAATAAGAAAATCATTTGAATGAAAAACTGATTTAAATTTAGTGTTATATAACGGTAGCAAGTCAACACTTTTGAAGCTTCGTTCAGAATTATTATATAGTAGAGCTGTGAACCAGTCTATAAATGGGTGAACAAATAATAGAGTATATACGAGTTTGGTGGTCCATAATTGGTAAATAATGAAAAGTAAAACTTTAGTAAAAACATTTTGAGAGCTTATTCTATCTGTAAGTTTAAATAAATATAGACAATATTTAATTGATGCAATTTTAGTATTTGTACAGGCTTGATTTAGGAACACTCCGTAATGAAATTACATTGGTGCAGATTCAATAACATGTGTTTCATGCACATGACAAAATGCCGCCGCTATTTTCCACATAAAAGCTTGCACCAAGGATAGTTGTGCATGGTAAAATATAGGTCTGATCATTAGCACCCAGAACTTTTAAGTTATTGAACTTTTAATATAATGGTATTTTGAAATTTTTACTATGGGAGTTGAAGTACAGTGATTCCTATACGTGAATTTACCATAATAAAAGACTGTTGTTTCCATGGTTACCACGTGTATCCAGGGTATCAGTTTGGTGGCTTTAGCATATGACAATCATATTGGAGTCTGTTTTCATGGTTTCCATGTTATTTTGGAGAGAAAATCTATACAAAACAAAGATTGGAAGGGTTGTATAAACTGGACAGGGGCAGTATACAGCAGGCTATGTAAAACAGAGAATAGTCTCATTAGACTGCTTATGACAAAGACTATGATCACCTTGATAGAAATTAACTATTGCATCTGTTGCATACGATAAATTACTTATTAATGTTGGTGTACATCTAATATATTGTTTAATGATGTTTCAAATTCAGCATGGCACCTCTTAGTCACGTGCAAAAGTTATTCTGCATCTTTTCCGTCAGTTTGTTTTTAGATCTTCCTGGCATCAACTCAATTAATTTGCTCTGACCTTCAATGAACATTCTATATATGAGTTGATCCAGATGACATGTATCAATATGATTTACAGGTACGGATTGTTTTAGTTATTCCTTCCTTTCTAAGATCCAGGTTAGACCAGTGTCTAGCAGTGTATGTATCAGTTATAATGTTACTTACCTCGAGATTGTCTGTTTTCTTCAAATGTATAAGTCCCTCCTTATAAATTGTGTATTCATCTCCAATATCTGTATTTTCTTAGCAGTGACACAATTGGACTTCATAATCAGATGCATGCATGTTACCCAATGCGGATAGGTTGTTCTTGGTAGTTATATTAATTACAATTATTTCAGGAGTTGTGTCTTCAAATAGAATGTGTGTGCACTGGGTAACTGGTTGAAAGGGTCTATTCTACTATAAATTGCATTATTATATGTTGAGGCACACTGAATATCAATTATATCTGTCTTATTTTCTATCATATATAGAAAACTTCTTGACATCTTTTCTATGTTCTGCCATGTCTCTCATGTTGGTACATTCAATATTTTGGCAAATAGTATTATAAATTTTCTGCCTTTTGTTGAGGGAGCAGAGGCATTGCATTTAAAAGAATGGTTCTCAACTATTCGTGTCCAGTAGAAGTCTGTAAAAGTCCTATCTGCATCATATTATTTACGCAGACAGTTTTTCTTTCGCAACCACTCCGTGACATTTCTTAATCAGTTGAAACATTCTTGATGTTTATCTGCATGTCGAACTAATTGCTCTCTCCCGCCACACCAGACCTTTTTTCTCTCCTTTTTTTCTAAAGTCTCATGATAGAAAACCTTGACAGTTAGGATGTTGAAACTGGTTTCTTGTAACACAGTATTCCAGACTTTAGCATTCCTTCCTGTGTGCATTAAGCGATATGTGTTTTGTTCACCAAATATATTGATGTGACTAGATGAAAATAAGCTTTAATGTTAGAAACGTGGTTGAGGCTTTTTCTTAACTTTTTATGAGTTTTGGGTAACTGTAGGTATGGATTAATGTATTAAACAACAACTTTATTTATATCACTTAAATGTACCAAGTAGCTTATGCAGTGATAACTTATTCAGTGTCTGAATATTGCATCGAAACATGGACTTGCCTAGGCATTGCAAAGTTGTCAACATATTTTGCTACCTCCAGCTTATATCTTAGCTTGGGCCACAGTAGGTTATCAGGCTTTCCATCTCCAACATCAATGTCAGCATTATAGGAAACTTAGGATAAGCTTTTCAAATTCGTGTCATGTTTTCCTTATGTAACAGACCTCGAGAGGCTATGTATTTTGCATTGATGCACATTTGTTCCCCTTGTTGTGGGAAATATTACCAGGCTTGAAGAAATCACTGTCTGTTCTGTGTTTCCTCACCCTTCCCAATAGTTTTATACTAAAAACTAGAACTTATGTTTTATTGTTCTCTACAATGACTCTTATGGAAAGTTAAATCACATTTATTTTGATTTTCTTTTAAATTTAGGGGTGAATAATCACATGTCTTGACAGTTGAAATACTTTAGGAATGTCAGCATCTCTTGATGCTTCATGGGTATGTGTATTTGTCTAAGTCACAGAAGTGCAATGACCTCTTATCATGTTAACCTTTCATGTTGCACACTTTTTTGTTTGGTTTGATTGATATGAATAGGGATGCACTGCATCTTATTTATGTGAGAGTCAGCAAGGAAATAAATGCAATAGTGAATTTAATACATTTAAAACTTGTACTATAACCAGTGAGAGATGAAAGAAACAAGGAATCATGAACTTTGATATCCTGTAATGTCATACGTGATAATTTCAGCACGTTCATGTTTCGTTTGTGTAGAATGCATGCCATAGAAAGATAACATGAACATACAAATACAGAAAACAATTCGAGAAAGAACTGTTCATTTCCTGCAATCTCACTAATACACATATCCACAAGTGGTAGCACCCATCAAAATAAAAAAAATGATTTATTGTCTACACAGTTGTGAAGACTAAACATACTGTATATTTATCCTTTTTTCATTTTAATTTGTATGAAGGGAACAAAGTGACGAAAAACCAAACTCATGGCACGGTCACGCCAATATTTGCAAATCTCAAGAAAGCAACGAATGCACGAGATTATTTGCAATACGAGTTTGTCGCTGATGCAACTAACAAGAAAGAACTCAGATTATATGGAGCGACCAATTTAACCTTTACTAATCTGAATTCGAATCCATCTACATGACAAGTTGTGGTTTGGCACATCAAACGTCAGCGTAAGTTCATGTCATCGGAATCGTTAAATGCATGCAATTACATGTTAATAAGACAAAAATAAAACAAAATGGTATGCGACAAAAAAGCAGTTATTCACTCGTTATTGTTGTTGTTTGGTTTTCGAATATGTAATTCTTTCATCCTTTGGTATTTTGGGGGTACAGATGAGCAGATGTGAAAACGATAAATACTCAGCAAGTCATCAACTGAATATTATTTACGTTGGACATCACAGACTATACATTTTTATTTCAGAGGCCCATTATTTTTTCATCTAAACTTGTGGAAGGAATTAGTCTATCAGTCATTTTAAATAATATGTATGTTTTTGTATCTGTTTGAAAGAGACAAAGAATGATAGACAGACAGACAGACAAACAGAGAGAGAGAGAGAGAAACAGAAAGAGAGAGAGAGATTCATATTTCACCAGTGAAATTTTACTTTCAATTTATTTTCCAAATATGTTTTATCATATATAACAGTGGTTCACAAAATGGGGGATATGAGGGTAGAATTACTGAGGGGGTGCTAATACTGAATAATGATTTTTACGGGGTAAAATTGGGGGTGGGGGGCACTGAGGATAACCAAGGCGCTGCTGGCCCGAAAAAAGGTTGTGAACCACTGCCGTATAGTAACTCAATGTTTGATGTGACTTCAGCTAATTATAGGGGCACACGTGTCTGTCAAAGTTAAGTCATACAATTCGTTTGCAAGTTCAAGATTTTATATATGCAAAATTTATCAACATTAATTTGTACTTAATAATTGTAAGAAGACACATTACAAAATACATCTTCTTGATAATTGCAGATGCACTGCTGAGCTCGAAGTTTTTCATCAGCATATCCTGATGTACTGTGCCAAAAGATTTTCATACACCCTTCCTGCGTACAGGATTAGGAATGAGCTGTATGCTTTGGATCACAATATTCATAGTGACAGGGTTGTAATGAGAAGCAATGAAGGGGTGGTAGTTTAAGTTTGTTTAACTACACAATATTATACATAATTCTACATATTGATTGTACATTATGATCCCAGCTTGGACATCAAGGCAATGGATTATTATTCACATTTACAAGTAATTAAAACTTTGAATTACGTTCTGTTATTTTGTAACAATGGCACACATTGTTTTACATTTCTGGTAAGGAATCTTAATATTTTCATGTGTGTATATCTTGTAATTAGTGTTGTTTTCATTGTCGTGGATATTAAGTTTGATTTGAACAATATAAGTCTAATAATTAAATCCAATGATATATATATATATATATATATATATATATATATATATATATATATATATATATATATATATATATATAGCACGTTTCGAGAGTACCGACCCACTTTATTAAGGATATATGGAATTAATGGAATTTCATCAGTAAGTTTGTGGACAATGCTGTCATCATGATGATTACTAATACCTGTTCATGACAATATGTTGACTTCTGAATAAATGGGTACCAATTCGACCTGTCTCAAGTAATATTTTGGAGAAAGAACAAATAAGAACAAAAACAGCCCCTCGACAACTCATCCTTAGGAATTGGTCATGCGGGTCAAATATTGGGCAAAAACTCGATAGAGGTTAACACAAGTTAAGAAAGATTTTTTTTTTAAACAGGTATCATCGTTGTTACAGCAGAATAAGTGGAAGATGATCCGTCTACCCTTTCAAAAATAACATATCCCTACATCAGGGAGCTTATTAAAAAAGCCCTTATCTGTCGACGTGAGGACAATATTGTATGAGGAGAAGAGAACTTATGGCACATGATTCCAGGAGAATTAACAGAAACCTGGCACCTCAGGAACCACCATCAACTCAAGTTTTGGTGAAGGAGAAGATCTCTCGATTTTAGCTATGTGATATTTAAAAGGTGCCTGATATATGGATGTGTTTGCTAAGGCAGATTACATTTTATATACAGTAATGTAAATATCAGTAGTTGAAAACAATGTATAATTTATCTGCAAAAATTGATATGACCTTACCCACATTGTTTATAGGCAGAGTACACGTGTTTAAAAATATCTGAATGTAGCATTATTGTTTGATGCGATAATATGTGCAGCTATAACAAAACAAAGAATGAAGTCAAATGTATTAATTTATATCTAAATTTGTGCCTGTAAGAAGTGTTTAAAAAAGGTTCAGGCAAGCCTGGATGGGATGAAATCAATGTATTTTCCAAAAACATCTGGATGTTTGTTATGTATCCACCAGACACAGCAAGCGGGAATGACACTTCACTGTCCAGACATTAGTCTTCCATACTGCCATAGTATGAACTGCCTATAGACAGGATGCCTATTCTTCCTCATCAAGTACAAGAACATCCCGTCGTTACATCCTGGCCAAGGCATGTACAGCCTCATCAAGGATTAGAACTTAAAACTCCTGAAAAATTATGTTTTAAAAAAATAATATGAACATGCACTTATTCAAAGTGTATTCATCTTTTATCAGAACATTCCAGTGTAAAATAAATATGGATAACAAACTGCGACGTTTTTATTTTTACATGAGCGCTGAGTGTTCTATCGCAACCAGAACTGATATTAAGTGTTTGGGGATCATTTCTAGAAGTCAGAGACACCTGCATTGGGATCAAATAGGAATGGCTGATTGCAGATGAATCTTATCTTTCTATCATCATCAGCTTCGATTTGATTAGCATACTAAGGTACCCACATTGAAATCAGATAATTAATAGAATCTACTGTGATGAGTATCATTTGTAAAAAATAAAACTCCTGATCATGTGCTTACGTATGCATTGCTATTTTAGGTTTTGGATTGATTATATTTTAAAACTCATTCACAGTGATTGCGAAGAAATAATCCAAGCATGTCTTAGTTTGTAAGAAGTCTCGCTAAAAGTCGTCAAACATTCTTCACACTATATATGCATTTTCACAGGTCTAATGTTTTTTTTTATAGAAAATTGAAACATAGGTCTAATCGCTGAAGATCTTATAGACTTTTTTACATTATTTTGAAATTTTTGAAAATAACAATTAGAAATGTATTACTTAAATTGAAAACGGGGCAGGTTGACCTCGACAGTATCAAATATTTTGCTGTGTATGCCACTAGTATAGATCGCTTCTACCTATATATGAAATGATTTTAGCTAGCTTATATTTTGATTATTACAGGAATTTAAAATTGTACCACAAGCATTTATTTACTTCACTCTATGTATTTTGCTACGTATGGTTATTTGAACTCTTAAACAAATAACCCTATATCAGTAAGTATAGCGACTACCATAGACAAAATAGAGGACAAATATTATATAAGGAGGCCATATACATGAGGTGCCCTCTGTATTTTCAATGGTATCTGTGCTTAGTTTTCCTTATCAAATGATATTGGGGTGGGGTGCTGAGTAGCAACAAAATCAAACATAAAGCAGTTTGAACATACATTGTTTGGTGAAATAATCCTTCAATAGAAATATTTATTTTCTAAGTTGTGCAAAACACATCTCACTTGTATATATTAGAGTCTTTGCCAAGTACCAAACATTTTTCAATGTGTATCAATACTTGTTTTGCAAGGTATACATAAACAATTACCTTCATTATTGTTAGCCTTGTCTGAACTATGTGTAGAGCTTGGTCGGCAGTTTTCAGGCTGTACAGCATGTCTTCTTCTTCTTCTCCCTCTGGTTCTTGCTCCACGCCTCATTCTTCCTTTCCCTCTCCCTCTTAAAGGTCGCTCTGGACTTTAGCTTGAAAGTGAGCTGATTTCAGTCTAGGTAATAACAAAGTTTCTACATTTGAATTTGGTGGGTATATACTGTATTACATATTATAATTACTACTTGAGGCCAGTTGTCTCTGTAATGAATTTTGACATGTAAAATTATTTCATAATTATACAACTAATATATTCATACTTACTTATCGAACTTAGAGGAATATAGTTTTATTTTAGAATCATAAATTAATACGTGAGAGTGTGTGCATTGATGGATGTTTTCTGTGCTGGATCAGGTCATGGGGTTGTTCAAAATGCCAAGATAGGCACCAAAGCTAAATCTCTGTGGATATGTACTGAGGATGCATAATACCCTATAAACATGTGCAAGGATAAAACCAGTAAATCTCCTAGGGGTTCAAGTCTGAGAGTAAACAATCACCTTCGTATCAAAACTGGGTTTTAAAAGAAATGCAATTTGGTATCAAAACGGGAGCGCTAATGAAGGTAAAGGGAAACACTGAAAACGGTGGTCAAACTTCAAGTTACAAACTGACTGTACGTTTGTGCGTGTGAAGTTTTGTATGATCTGTCCCTGATGCCATACTCCAGTCGCAAATTTTAATAAAACTTATTTATAACCTTATTTATGTAAGGTACTAACTTGGAGAAGCATACCACGAATTCGTTTCCGCTCTGTCTAAAACGCCAGAAAGATGAGTGTTAGGGTCCACTGGTGAGAATCTGGTTAGAATTTATAAATTGAATAATACATTTCTTTGATGCTTTTCGTTTATAAAATTGGAGGGGGGAAGGGCGTAAGTGAGGGAGTGCTAAATCGAGTGCTTTTGTAATAATGTACAAAGCACGTCGATTTAAATCATCCTCGTACCACAAAAAAACTATTTAAATATAACCAAAAGAGTAGTTCTAAATAAATTTCAACGTTTCCACTCAAAAATAAAAGTAGAAAGGAAATGATAAGGAGAAAAGAAAGAGATCTAAAGTAGATCGTACTCACCGTTGTTGAAATTTTGCGGCTTCTGGTAGCATGGTTGTGTTTTACGTCATCAACATTAGTTTACAAGCTTTTGCATATAATTATGCAACTTTTGGTCACCGGAATGATGTGTTATTCGTTCGGAATATGCCGATTACTGCCGAGCGCGATTTCAATATGGAGACTATAGATTCGTTACGCTACGTACAAAGATTTCAGAGAGCTCTTATATCATAAAAGAACCTCTGCGTACTTGATATTACCTTAAAATTGCCTTTTAAATAGTAATTAATCAGTTCATAGGCATAAAAGTCCTAGCATTTATGCAAGCAATTTCATCCTCAACTGCACTATAAGCTGACACATTTCAAACTTTTCTTGATCTTTAAAATTCATAAAATTAAATATAATCTACACTATTGTGCCTTTAATTATGACAAGCTTTATTCAAAATGTATCCTTAATGAATAATTGCAATACCTGTTTGAAAGGAAAATGGCATATTTCCCATTCTTTGCTCTCCGTAGCCGAGACTGAAAGCTACCGTGTAGTTTTCATCTGGATCTAGTCCTATTATGTCTACAAACGTAGTATTTCTGCTGACAGTGTAAAGCTTAGTTACGCCATCTTTCAAGTACAAGATGACGACTAGTTCCGTCCTTCCGTAGCAGGATTGAGTTTTAGGGAGATCCCATTCCAAGCGAACACTATTAGAGTTACTCTTTGCTACACGAAGATTTGTTGGACCCGAGTCTAAAAAAACGAAAGTGAATGATATCATCCATTGATATCCACTGGCGAAAAGCAAACGACTTGACGATTATTAATTCGATGTCATGCTGACCTTTTTGACAACAAATGAAGAATAACTCAATCTTCAGAGGGAACAAAACAAATAATGTCGGTAGATTCTTATCTGCGTGTTTGTTAGGTACGTCTTCCATATGCATTAACTAAGATGATAACGCGTGTGTAAGATTTGTGACAACTCTGAAAACGTGAAACGAATTACTGCGTTTAAAGCGACAAAGTAACGTATTTGTTACAGGCTATACAGTATGGATAATTATACAGTGCTTATGTTTATAAGTCATAAATTGTTAAAACAGCCCTGAAGGAGAATTATATTTGGCCGTTCCATGCATGCAAATACATGATAGAAACTGACTTTAATTATACGAGAAGCTTACACTCTAACGTTTCGAATTTTGATAATTTTCAGTGACCAAATGAAAATAAGATACCGGCTAAATGTGACTCAATGCAGTAGACATATATTGAGGTTAACACCGAATGAGACGTTAGTTTTATTTGAAATCATTTCAGAATCCTGAGTGAAAAGTATGTCTTTATACATGACATCAACGAACACACGTTGTTATTGCCATCCGTATGTAATTTAGTCATTCGAATGCATCGACTTGCGGTTTTATAGATGCCTAGTGATTTTCGTCATGTGATTGAACGAATTCTCAGTTATGCTTATTGTTACAGCTATATACAAAAACTGCTAAGTAATTATAATCTCTTGATTAACAAGGATTGCAAATGTTAGACATAATTGAACTCTAAGTGTGAATATAGAACTTATGAAGCTACATCTTTGTTGAAAGGCTTTTTGTCAAGTCTTAAAGAATAATGGTAATGACACAATATCCCAAAAGTAGCTGTCGGATATATATATATATATATATATATATATATATATATATATATATATATATATATATATATATATATATATAACAAGAATTTGACAATATGGATACTTACAATGTTCAAGTCCACGCAATTCATTTAATTTGTCCACCTAGAAAAGAAACATGATGAGATGCTACAGAGAAATTAAATTGAAGGCATTTATCACTCGATGAAAATGGTGTTAAGCAAGTTATCTGAATGAAACAGTTCTTATTAAAGTTTTAATGTAGTTTATAATGTATCAGTGTCTCAGTGTTAATTGATCACAATATAGAATTAGGTAAACATATAAGGTTGATACAATCATAAAAAATTTCTTTCCCAACGATGCACCACACATTATGGCATTAGTGTGAAAATTAGGAACCTGTAGCTGTAGATGACACAATGCATTTGGCAATGACTGCATGTCTATTTCGTGGTAGAAGTCACCGTATTCAGTATTCACTTTATATATGTTAACGTGTTAAAGAGACAATATATATTTTAAACGTTCAAATGAGCGGAGAGGTTAGTCTCTAGCTTTCAAAAGGTATCACTGAATATATTGGAAACTATAAAATGCATTTTACGTACAGTCACGTAGAAAGACTTCTTCAGCATCGCTTGATTGTACACTATAACTTCTACAGTTATGTTTACATGATCCAGTTCCTCCTCTGAAGTTATAAACCAGCAGTTGTCGAGGTCTAGAACTTGATGTTGAATGAAGCACTTCTCAAGAACGCATTTACAATCAATGTCAGTGTTGCAGGATATCTATAAAATAGTGTCATTGTCCCCATCATTACAAATATCAAGTAAAATATGTAATTCTTAATGTAGGCGTAGTCTTAAAAAATTACAAAATGAAAACTGAAATTGATGGTTTATAATACTTTTAACTCATTAATGTAGTGTGCCTTAATAACAAAATTAATGTCCGAATATTACACTCTCCCCCAATAAAGCTAACTGGACCTAAAGAAACAAACTTGCTTTATGTAAGTAAATTTATTTTGGCATTACACAAGAACAGTATAGCGAGTGGATATTTGTTTTATGGTTTAATTACAGTTAACAAACAAATCAACGACAACAGTATACAGCTACAAGATCAATGGAAGAGTTGTAATGTACACATTTCTAACTAAAATTAGGAAACCTAGTAAACAATACATAAACGGATTTATAATGTCTTTTTTGAATAGGTAGGAAACATAAGCATGAAAACTAGAAAAGGTGCACATAGAAACCATAATAAAATTAATATGTTCTTGTGTTTTAGCGGAATTTCGCGTGCATTCTTTAACCAAAACATTATCTTTATCTTGTTCTTGGACATACAGAGACAGAGCCAGAATCTCGGGAACGATGTAATTGTACAGATGAGCATGATCGTGTTTGTTTTACAAGCATATATTTCAATTATAAAATGTTTTAAGGAACATCTGATAAATAGCTTCATAGGGGATGCATTTTGTCTTCATAATGGCAATAAAAGAAACAAGGAAAGGACTTAACTCGAGGTATTCTACAGGTGTTGCTATTCTTTCTACATGCTTGATGTCATACAATTACTGACCGTTGATTAGTGTCAAGGAACTGTGAGTACGGAATTCCCCATGCCTTATATATAAATGATACTGAATATGGGGTTCATTATGGCCTCATTGGGATGTATTATAGTGTTACGTATATTTGTATTGCATGTTTAACATTTATCAATCGTTGTAGATTGTAAGGGTCACTTGTAAACAACAGTTAGCTCATGTATGTAGATTATATTGGATGATAATTGTATTTGTAAACAACATGTTTACATGGATTAAAGTTCAGGGCCATGGTCTATCCGTTGCAATTATATTGTCCACTTGACTATTGATATGTTTAAAGTTTAAAAGTTATACAATTGTTTTCTTACTGACATTTGTTCTTAAGGTTTATCCTTAGAAAATTCTAGAAGAAAATTTTATTCACACAGAGAATAATGACCCATTGCCTTATTATCTTATTGTGTCCTGGTTTGTATATAAGGTTTTGAAGTAAAAGTAATTCTTCAAACCTAAAATGATCCCAGTCTTTGTGGAATTATTTTCATTTGTGTTCAGATGTAATTTGATATCAATTATTTATTTAAATTATTCGTTGGAATTACAAAGTGGTCATTTACTTTTTGGACTAAAATATTAATATTTCATCTTTGTGAATTCATTCAAACATTCTATATTATATATTGGATATATCAAGACTATTGGAACATTTGCATATGAAAGATTATAATTCATTCACCACATAAATTCATGTCGGAACACTATATTGTTGGACGTTTGATAGAAATGTTCAGATTAGTTGTGATTCATTCACAATACTGTAAATTTCTTTTAAAATGTCACTTTGCATTCTAGAGAACATTATATTTTTTAAATATTATTAGAACTTGTTGATTTCGCTCTTTTATTTTGGTAATTAATTTAAGAATCGCAACTAGATAAATGTAAGACCGCTGGCAATGGCGAATCCATTTTATATTGAGTTCTCTGGTCATATACATGACCACGATCATAGTGCTTGTATCCCCAATTATCTATGTATCGTCAGAATACCGATCAGTATTGACAAGAGGCTTTACACGTTACGGAAACAATCGATATAATTTTAATTGTTATGGGAAATCGTCAAATTCTGCTGACTTGAGTAAACCAAATACTGCGATCAATAGTTACGTTAACGTGAATTTAACTATTTAACTCACTGTGATATGTCCGTAGGCCGGAATGACTGGGCTGCACGAGGATGTTTTCTAACTATCTGGCAGGAAATGTGGATTGCAAATATCTCATCAGTATGGTTCCCTGTTCGACAGGAACGACAGTTCCTTCTTTTATATTTGTTTTACGACATTGTTTGGGTAACAGAAGCACAAAATATACCTTTAATTTACATATTTAAAGACCATTTTCAAGATTATTTTCGCTTCGCTACGTATTCTATTTTCAATCCCTCACAGCCTGTAATTTCTTTAAGGATTATCTTATTGAGACAATCCAACCACATATGTTTAATGTTTCGTGCAGTAGTTATAATTTGTAATAGTTTAATATGTATCTGTGTCGTACTCAAGAATTATATTAGCAAAAGAAAATGAGATCCTAAAAGAAAGTGAACGATTACGCAATCTATTTGTAAAACAAAACAAGTCCCAATATGTTGTAATTTCACGTTTCTCTCCCAACTATGAGGACAGACTCTGCATACTTTATCAAACGATATAACATTCTTCTGCCTTTCACTTCTCTGAAATTCTTGTATATCATTAAAGCTAAATCTCGACATCAAGCCAGATTCAGGTATTACATCTCAAGTCCACTTTCTAAGATGTTTCAATAATACCCTGGTAAGCAGATTACTTTTACACAGGGTTTAATACGGAAACCTACTAAGATAAACACTGCAGATGTTCTGGAGATTGCGTGGTTTGTACATGGAAGGAAGGAATTAGGACACAAAGATAACATTTTGCTGCAAAAATAAAATATTTAAAACCAAACAATTAAAGAGACCTTAATAGTATTACCATCATAAGCCTGTCTAAGTGTCTCACCCTTTATCTTCGTCCAAAACGTACAATGCACTATAATTGAAAGGAGGCTTCGCAGGTTCTACGTGTGGGGACATAAACTTGTGGATATTGCAGTGACAATACTAGAGAATGCGATGTTAGTAACGATTAGCCTCATATAATCAACTCCAAATGTATGCCAAGCTCCACGTGAAGTTTCAATATAGATGCATACTTATCCTTGGTGAAAAACAAACACTCGTAACAAAACGATAAATTTACCTCCTATCATTTGACCCGAAACAACGGAAATGTTATTTACTTCCTAGTATAGACGAGGAGGAGGTCAATCATTTTGGAAATAAGTATCCAAGGAACGTATTTCTACATTGGTTTATAATCACCTTCGCTTCATAGAAAAACTGCATGTATCTACTCAGGATACTACGTAGTATCTAACCATCTTGCTAGAAGGATCTTCCAGAAATCACACATCACAATTGGCGTTCGTATCTTATGCATGTCACACTAATGTAGTTTAACAATCTGCAAAGAAATCTGGAAGATCGATCTAATCCGTAACATCTTATATGTTATTTGTTCCAACATAGAGACAGGACTTTTAATTTGACAATTTTTTTTCGGCAGACGGAACGACCGATTCATTACCAGAACTGTCTGTAATGGGCGCTAAATTCTTCGAATTCCAATATTTTCATCGTATGATTTAAGCAAAAGCTGCTCAAGGAAGCACAGTAAAGACCTTTACACTGGTGAAGATTAATTGAACAAAAATGAATCGAAAATTGCAAACGTGTTACATTCTGCTTAAAATTTACAAACTGACTTTTATACTATGGTTAGCTTAAAGTCAATGTCATGAAACAAATGCACTTCACTTTTGATATTCTTCTTTCCTGGAGGGAAACTGACCACTATTCTAACCAATGTACCTAACTAAGACCAGATGCCATCTCAGCTATATAGAGTACGTTAGAGATGCAATCATCATTAGGTCACATTAGAAATAAATATCTCATTTACATACATGTTTCACATGTGTTCTCTAGATCTAATCCACCTCTGTTACATCAAGCTGGCTCTTTTGTCCATATATATATATATATATATATATATATATATATATATATATATATATATATATATATATATATATATATATAGTCATCTTTGCATTCTCAACAATGCCAATATTTGCTAGTTGGAAACGAGAAATGTAAGTTACGTTTCTGATGGCGATAACTGTGGCGAAGACGTCAAAATATTATTTAGAAGTTGGTTACAGTTTTTCAATTACATATATTTCCTAGATCCTTTGACTAATTATCATCATGGTTTGCTTTAATCAATCATGATGCAGGTAAGAACATTTATTACACGAAATGCTCACTGGCCCATTTACCTTGTGTGCACAGCCACTTTTAAGGAAGTTTGATGTTAACGTTTCGGCTGTATATTAATTTGCTTCTATTACTAAATGTACTTTACATATTCAGCATGGTCATACTTGGTATTAATTAGTACGTGGCTACGACAAATAATTATATGACACCCCAGCTTGTCATGGACCTAGGCGTAAAGGTACCGGTCATGTCACATTAGTGTCAATGGTTTGGCTACAGTTGCTTTCATTTGCATATGTTTCCTAGCCATCCCCATCCCTATTCATTACTCAGACTGGTTTCCACATGATAACTGTGAATTCTATGTTTTGACCTTAGTTATGGTAAATCTGCGTGAAGACGTATGTTAAAGTCCTTTCCTATTTTATTATCTTTTCTGAACCTCATGACATATTGGTTTGGACCATACTTGACATTCATCATTGCTAGGCTATGATAATTGATTCAACCATACTATCACTCGACCGTTCAATTTTGGGTCATGTCATGGTCATATACAACGTGCGTAAAGGGTTTAGTTGCAGTGTTCACTTTCTAGTTGATTAATGTACAAAAGTTTAACTGATTCTTTCATAACCCGCCCTTACATAAATATGGATGAACCGCGTTGAAGAAAAGAATGCGAGACTTCGATATGTTCTCTAGCCCTTTTTTGTGTGTGTTCTTCCTCATGGTCGCATGACAATGCATCCACGATTGTTTCCTAGAGCTTTTGTCCTAAATAACTGGTTGTGAAGAAGACACGAATACAAATACACAATTAATCGCTTAGTGCTAACACTAACCAAATTGTCACAGCGAAAATACGCTCTTATAAACGAGTGGATCATGTTTATACGAATTTGGGTCTCTCTCTCTCCCCACTCACTTTGTGTGTGTGTGTGTGCGTGTGCTTGTGTGGATGGGTGGCGGGAATCGTACAAAGACTAAATACAAATTATTTTTATCCTTGCAACTATAGCATTTATGAAATTCAGGCAACAGTTCAAAAGCTACAGGGTTTGCATACAGGTTGAACATCAGTATGATAATAAATAAAAGTTGATTATGACAATACATTCATGTTGACATTATTCATATTAAATTAAAAATCTAAGAATTTAAGGCCTCTGTAATTAATTTGTAAGACAATTAAAAGTCTTTAATGTTATCGAAACGTACCGACACCGTTATCATGATATTCATTGTCATCGTCCACGTCGTTATCCTCCTCCTCCACCTACCATCACGATGAGCATCTCATCACTCACCACCACTACCGCCGCAACCTCTTTCACAAACTGCTTTTACTAAGCCGTTAATTATCAAGCCTTTTAACATTTCTTACTTTTCACTTAACTTGTAGGCTATATTTAATGTACTTACACGAGGAGCTCAATCTGAAGACAGCTGTTTGTCTTTCAATACGCTATGAAGTGTCTTCTGAAGGTCAAAATATATTATGACTCTTTGTTTCAAATGTCTGTTGCATAGGACGTCTTAGCTGTCGGGTAATATATAACGCAATGATATAAACACTAAAAGTACCCGTGATTTAGTTTCAATGCCGAATCTAACATAATATGAGAGAAAGAAGTTATATTGATATATGCATAAAACAGAATGAATTTCCGCATAACACTTTGGCATATATAAGCAAATCTGGCTCAGTTGATTTAGAACTGAGTTTTTATTATGATGACTCCATTATTTTATGTAAGTTTAAAAACATGACACAATTAATGTATTTTACATACAACTGTCATATTCTAACTATATAAAGATCTGACTATATTACTAACGTGCTACTAACCAGGAATTGGTCGACATAATGCGGAACATAATTTCGACACTTACGTGCATAAAGTTAAAAGAGTCTCTACAGTCACTTTTCAGCGCAAACATTCAGATTTCCATCACGCTTCAAATACTATAATTATAGTCTAATAGCTATATGCCAGCGTGTGCATTAAGACGTTTTGAACTAAACCATTTTTGATTTTGTCTGAATTTATCTTTTGTCTGAATGCTGCCCTACAGACAGCAAGTTTTGGATTAAAGCAAGAACGTGTACAGATTTGACCTTCGACAGGACATTTGCACGTTTTATATGCCAGAAGAAAATTCCAGAAGTAAATGTTGTCATCAACACCGACCAATTAATCAATTCTGGCACCATTTCATATTTCTCTCTCGTTACAAGAATCATCATTATGAAATTAAAAGTATAATTTTCAAAAATGTACAATGTATTAAGAAAATATTGAATTTTAGAATATGTGTTCATTTTGTTCTTCGTGATATGTTTGATATGGTAAATTGGTGACATAGACAACGTTTACCAGAGTTACAATTGTGCGTTGAACACGTAATGAAGGCGATATCACTTCACCTGAGCCGTTTAGTTAATTACTGGATTGCTTGAAAGGCGACACTACAAAACCAATATAGTGTTTGCAACTATGAGTGTACATAGTAAGCATTTTTTGTATCTTAAACTAAAGCAAACTCGACTGTTCATAAGCATGTACATTCAGCCTCCGTTAGCGATGTTTATATTCATGTGTAATTCTTTTTTGATTCCTCTAATTGCATGTTCTATTTTAATTTCCTCTCTGTAATATCAGTTAGATCTATTTTGTTTTAAATCTTATTTGCATTCCGCTATTTAATATTTTAAATTTCTCCGTATATTTTGTTATGATACAATTGTGACATTTTGCTATTAGTTGCACTTCTGGTTTCTTGTAGAAAACCATCCGGCATTATTTTGAATTTAAGTATCACTTTATTCAATTTAGGAGTTCTATATAAATAAGTTGTCAGTTAACCTAATATATCTATCTACACTTATGTTAATGTTTTCTTGTTTGATTCTACTACATCCACACCTATAGATATGTGGTGAGTCTAATTGTAATTACAAACACGTTTTGGCAACACTTCTACCAAAATTGAATGTGAAATGTGTCCGAGTTATAGTCTTTAGGTGCATGTTAAACCGTCCCACTACAACAACAAATGTCCTATTGTCTCCGTAAATTGAACGTATTGAATATTTTTCTTTTAGGCACAAAACTATTACTTTCGTGATAAAAGTAATTGTTGTACTGAACCTGAATCTATTTAGAGTAGCGCCCCTCTAAATGTTCTTTAAAACGCTGCACAGATCATCTTTCGTTTTTGCTTTTACTTTGTAAGCTCTAGTGCATTTTCAGAAGACAAACATCCCTGTGCATGACTCATTGCATTTTGATATGCCTGAATGTCAAAAGGTACAATGTGCTAAATGAATATGCACGTATGTATTCCTTCATCATATTTTCGTTCCTTATTGTTCCGTTGAATCCATTCACATTACTAATATAACAGTAATCAACTGGATATCCTTAATCGCAATAAAACTGTCTATTATACTGTTCTTTGACAGTCGACTGCGATATGGATACAACTTTTAGGTACATCTTATAAAAATGAATAAACGTTTCTTAAGAATAACTTACGCATGATAAGTTGTTCTTTATTACTATCAACATGCCAGAAGAAGACGGGTAAATTCACCTGCAAGAGGTACTTTATTTTGAGCAACGTTTTCGTTTACTTGCAAACTTCTGAATGAGTTCTGATTATGTCATTGTTTTTCTTTCTAAATCCCAACCCCAAGTCCTGGTTTAGTGAATTTAAAGCTCAAATTTAATTATCTTATATTATTGGACAAGGACATTTGAACACACAACATTGATTGGCCAATGTCTATTGATTTTCAATATCACTTTATGGGTAAATGAAATATGCTCCTTTAAATAGGACATACTCGTTGCTTCGACATTTAAGCCACTAAGATGTTTTAACTAGTTTAGATGATCATGTAATTTTACCCTTTCTTAATATAATATGGTTACAAAGGTGTAGCAAGCAGACTATTAACATTGTGAAGGGGCACATGTCTGGCGATCTAACAAGAATGCATTAGTTGAGACAATGAACCAAGAATTAGATTTATGGAGAACAAGCGCGTATCAATAGACATGCTGACATGCTCTGGATGTCCTTTCGAGGCAAGTATGTTATTCTTAATTAAGCAGTTGTTTACAAATCAGCCAGTAGGACTATTAGGGACACGATAAACTTTATTTTCATGGTAAAGCTGTCACAATTCAAAAATCGCAGAAACTCTGTAACTATCAAACTACCAGGTCAAGCTGACCCCGATTTTAGCGACTCTGAAAAGGACGGCAGATCGATTTGACTCTGATCGGTTACGCTAATTAAGGGGCGTGTTTCCCATTAAATCACCTAGGTTTTAATATCGCCTCATCGAATATTTTAACCCAAGTTCTATGCTTTTCTGCAAGAGATATCAGAATAGGCTCTGGTAGATTTGTAAGATATCCCTGTTAAAAACTGTTGTTTAATGAAAATGAATTAATGTGGAGATAGAGGGAGGAACATTGAAAAAAAGGAAGAACATAGTTCCTGAGACGTGTAATCCTGAGAGATGTAATCATGAGACGTGAAATCATGTGACGTATCAATTATGAGAGGTATTCAGAGAGTATTTTGAGACGGATTGTTTATTTAATTGTTCACTCGATCCTACGATGAGCTAAATCTATGAGTAAACAGATCAGCTATTTTATTTAAATCCATTTGTGCTTTCCTTTGTAATTCCAGAAAGTTTATTTTCTAAAGGCAATTCTTGATGTAATGACTTCTCAAAGTTGACTTATGTAATTGATTCAAATGTTTGTTTACCTGTACTTGGGCTTGAGTTTGTTTTGTTCCATATATCTGCTCACATCTCTATTTCACCTATAAGTTGCATCACCTACATTTACTCGAATCGGCCTATAATATCGAGGGTGGTCATCCTCTAGATAACGAAAACCAAATTAAGCGGGACACCCAATCAGTAAAACCCCCGTCCCCGACACACATACTCACATTTCTTTGTGATGCAAATGTTGATCCATTGTGCTGTACGTTTCCGGTATCATCCCGCATAAGTACATACCCGATTTTATGAACACCACTCTCTAGATCGACAGCTTCAAACTCGATTCTGACAAACGTAAAATATACATGATTGTTTTCTAGAATATAGATTCATTCATTATATTTATCAGCTATTTGACCAAGTTTTTCAACTTTTTCTTTATGTTAAATGTCTTCACTTGTTTATAAGTATCATATCATTATTATGCATTAAATGCCAAGAATATAGATTTGTTAATATTACACATTAATATCTGCGTTTCACATTTATATTCAATACCAGATATCTTGTGTATTGAAATTGATTTTATTTTCTGCATGCGTAAGGAAAAATCATTTTGTATACATCAAAATATTTCAGACGACTTTGAACAAGATTTATTCAAAGTCGTTTATCATAAAATATATCAAAGGGGTCTGCTTAGAGAAAATTTATTTCTGGAATTGAATGGTGTGTGCAAATAATGTGAACATGTAATATTGAGTCTAAGGACGGTATATGTTTGAATTTAAACACTCTCTTTGGAACATGCTCAATTACAATAGATTAGACATATATACGCGTATGCTGCTGTGTAAATGATAGGATGGGCGCCTTCTAAAAATTGTTACCTCGAGGTGTAAATATAGGTCCCGTTCGGATGGTTCCGTGAAAAAACAATTGAATCATTTTTCACCAGGGGTCCTGAGAAATCAAAATGCACTTCCGTTTTGTCACTTATGGTATTCCCTAGAACGTCATGTGCTCTCACCCAAATTCGTGCAGTTCTTCCGTCTGTCAGGGTCTCATTGAATTTAAAATTTTCAGCTAATCCATTGATGTCAAACCATCCCTTCTGAGGCTCATTAGTACCGTCCGATAAACTTACGACTGCTTCGAATCGGACGACGCCATGTTTGTTTGGTTTTTCATCGACAGTTCTTTGACCTTCGTTGTCGTCCAAACCAGGGAAAACGTATCTATGCAAGCAAATTAATTGTATAGATAATAAAACTACCACGACAGTAGAATTATAATTGAACAACCTCGCCTTTATATATATATATATATATATATATATATATATATATATATATATATATATATATATACCGGTATATATATATATATATATACCGGTATATATATATATATATATATATATATATATATATATATATATATATATATATATATATATATATATATATATATATGTTTCCCATGTATAATATTTGCTCGGCAATAAAACTTTTCTTACAAGCATTTCCACTTGTTTTACTAGAATCAGTTGTATCGAGAACGGTAATTACACCACTTGGATGAAGGAAATTCCAAAGTAGTTTTTTACAGTGTGGCGATATACAGATGTTGAGAATACACGTTTCACAAAACGTCCAATTTATCTCAGTTAAATATATGGTAAAATCAAGAGAGAAAGGTAATGGAGAAGTTAGAGAGAAAACATAGCGAAAAGTACCAGACATGTTACATGCATGTGCATTGTGGATACCTCTCTAGAAGCAGTTCAATCCAGATAATTTAGTTTTGGGTCTTTATTTATGTTGAGCAAATTCGAGTTATTGCGTTATTGGTATTATTCATTGCCCCATGGAGATACAGGTTTTGGGACAAGAATTATTTCACTGGTTTCTCGAGCTTGAGCTCAAGGTAAAACAATTGTTATATTGAGCATTCAAATATATCCAGGCAGAACATTTCTAATAAGGTCAAAAACTTCATTGTGTCCCATAATGAGGCCAATTTCAAAACGCAATAACCGTGCCCTATAGTTTGAATTATTATTAAATTTGAAACCAGATGCGTGATTTTGTAATTACCGGTATGTAATTTATCGAAACATACAAAATACAGAAATCTTACTTTGAGCTCTGAAGTATGCCTTCTCTTTGAATATCTTGAAACTGTATTGGGTACGAATTGACTTTGTTCAACAGTTTCCCTTCTGAGGTGAACTTATTTATAAAATGATTTTTCCATTCGACACTAATCTCTGTTGTTTGCCCTGCTTTTGTCGTCTGCCACATGTAACCTGTCTCAGATTCTGCTGAAGAAATATACAGTCTGCCGTCTTCATATGTATTAAGGCTGATATTTGAAGTAGGAGCATACAGGACAAGACGTCGGGCTATCTTGGAATTATTGGCTTTATCAACTGCCTGGAGCAACACGGAAAACATACCATCTTCTGATGGAGTGTAGGTGTATTGGTATATGCCATCATGCGTATGGTTGACGTCTTCAGAGTGAACCGGTTTAAGAGGGGTCATTTCTTGTAAATGGCCATATGGATCGGGTGAAAGTTTGAAGATTTCAATATGGTAGCGGTCCATTTTAGACAAGTTATCCTTCCATCCAGCCCAAGAAATATTGACTGGTAACTGAGAATAGAACCATAGTATAATTATTTTCAAATCTAAAGACGAACTTACAGATAGCCATATGAACGGAACAATTATATTATTGGTGGACATATTTGAGCTCTTTTTCAGACGAAGATAAAGAAAACAAATGTTTGAATAGTCACAGTGTTTGAAAGAAGATTGATAAAAAGACATTATTGAAGATTGATTCCAATTATGTTGAGAACATTCTCAATGAAACGATTCATTTGAACGTAGATAAACCAGTGATTTTTAATTCTTGTGATTTCGTTTTGTTATAACCCAACCCGACATATATCCTGAATAAGAGATAGAAAACTTGATTCATATAAAAAATATAAATATTTGTTTTTGTTATACGGAATTCGTGCACAAAAGATAATGGTATTGAAAAAAACTTAAACAAAATTGTGTGTTGAATTTGTTTTCTAAAGCAAAGACTCATTGAAAATTAAGACTGTTCGAGTTTATTTAGTGATTTTTTTTATTCTGGCTAATTACCTTGGTAAACTCATTTTCTATTTTTAAAGGAACGTCATTAACTCTGCAGTAAATTGTGCTGTTTGGCTCTGAGCAGTGTGTCGGTACATACAAATCAAACTTAAATTCCACTTCTTTCTGATCAGTCAGACCCTCGTAAATCTGGGTGTCCCAAATTCTGTCTGGATGATCGAAGTTGACCAGATTTCTGAAGCCTCCACTCTTAGCAATGAAGACAACATTGAGCCTAGTGGGAATGAAGAATATACACATTCATTGCTTTGCTGATTCTTATTGATTGATCAGCATAATGCAAATGGGCAAGTATAAATGATCTGAAACTAAACGCTAAAACTCAGTGCAAATTCAGGTGCTAAATATCTTCCAAAAAAAATCTAGTACTAAAGATATTTTTAAAAATGTATTAAGCAAAGAAACAAGTTACAAATGCTTTATAGATTTTGCGATTAAAAGAACCTTACGATAAATGTAAGACATTTTTTATTTTTGGGGTTTTAAAACCATTTAGTGAAAATTATTTTAGCTGATTTCGAAATTAAACAGTGAAAATGTGGATATTGAAGAGAGAGAGAGAGAGAGAGAGAGAGAGAGAGAGAGAGAGAGAGAGAGAGAGAGAGAGAGAGAGAGAGAGAGAGCTATGTTACCAGTCACCGTGTTCTATATTTACGGAGAACTGATTATCAGTGATTATGCAATCGACGATGCCCTTATTAGGGTTCGTATCGGTGACACCATGGCATTTATGTTCCTTCTGGAAAGCCACATCGCGATTTGTACCTGATAGAAATTTTAAAAAAAAAGAGTTTTGAAAGTACAAATTACTCATTAAAAATCAATGATATAAAATTTGTATTGGACATGGAATTTGTGTGAATAACCATTAAATAGTTCATTAATTTACTACTCTCATTGATTGGACGCAATCTTTGAGGCAATCTGCACATAATTCCTTCGACGAAAACAGTCCTCATCAATTTACACATCTGTTCAAACAGAGACACAAAGAGTTGATTTTTCTCAAACATTCAATACCTAAATGTACTTTCGAAAAATGATGCATCAGTTACATTGCCATTTTTGTGAAACGGAAAGCAAAATAAGGAAATAGACCATTTGGAAAAGGCAAAGTTTATGTATTATCTGAATCGTGGGGTTCAGTATTTTACAACAATGAAAAACTTTTTACTACACGACACGTGTGTCTAAAGTAGTATCGTGTTTTGGGAACTGCTTTGTGAATAAAGCATGTGCACTGATGTCGGAGGCGATTTTGTTTGATTAGCATTGTTTATAAACGTACTAAACAAACTGTTGCGTCAATTTGAATATAGAAATGATATTTTTGACGATGTCAATACGTTCACTAAGTTACAAACAAAACGTTGTAATAAGCTAACGAATGAATGTGATATTCGATGTTTCAACAACCATACATGAGAGGCGCAGTAGTTGAAAAGACAATTATTATCATTGAAATAGTTAATTAGGAAATATATTCACAACGTTTCGAATGGTTCAGACTATGAGTATACAAATTGCACAACAAAGTATACTGAGTCCAGCATATCTAACAGAGACGTACCATTTTTACAAGCCACTAAATTTGAGAAGAAATGCAACTGAAGGTTTTGGTAAGGAACTAAAAGCCCCATAACCAAAAAAGCGAGAGAATGACAAAGCAGTTTGTTTCCACTGGCAAAACAGACTGTCACACATCAAATGCTTTCAAATTGTCCATCTTTAACTATTTTAATGCAATGTTATGATAGCGATATAAGACATACAACGTATAATACAAGTCATAGCTGGTGTCACTCCAACGGCAGAAATGCAATTTGCATGGCATTATATGTCTTTAGTTGATCGTAATGAGAATATTATTAAACATACACGTACATTTATACGTCTGGCATTTCCTAACAAATATACATTGATAGTTCTGCAAATTCGAATGACATGACATATGTATTGTAACACCTGATACACAGCACGATTTTAAAGTTACTTTAACAAACATTTTAACTACCATCACATTATCCTTACTGAACTGAACTGATCCAATACGTCATGCTCATCTTAAGCAGTAGCGCATAATTGAATTCGATCAACATAAAACTAAATCCTTATAAGTCAGAACACCTCGAAGAGTTTTATCTCAAGGTGCATTTATGCCACGTGTGACTAAACATTTATATTTTAAGTAGACTAAAACAAGTCTTTGTTTATACAAAAAATAACAAATATTGACGAAATACAAAGGTTGCTGATGATGCTACGTGATTCTGAATTACTGTTACTGTGCATCGATGAATCAACATTGTTTATTTATTTTTAAATCCAACAAGAATTGAATTAAGTTCTTTCTTGTAGTGCAGTCCTTTGTTATAAAGCCTTTGAGAGGGACATGAAATGAGTACATTTCATCATGTTACTGCATTTGCAAATGACAATATAGATCGATCTTTCATGGCAGTACTTCACTCTCAATCAGTATTGCTCACACGATAATCTGTTAGTATTTACCTACGCAAATGCAGTAACCTAGAAATCGTTTTGGTAATTATATTTTTCGGTATTTTAAAATTGCATTTTTCAATACTATGATGCTAGCGAAAGGAAAGTGTACATGGATAATATTTACAAAACGTTTAATATTTGAAACTTCAAAATTATGATGTTGATCATCAACCAAG
The DNA here is from genome assembly GCA_029339505.1 of Unio delphinus. Lineage (NCBI taxonomy): Eukaryota > Metazoa > Mollusca > Bivalvia > Unionida > Unionidae > Unio > Unio delphinus. The sequence continues at coordinate 2,942,268 of JAQISU010000003.1, read as the reverse complement.
TCTAAAAGGATGTGGAATGATATTATGCAATATCTGGAAAACACTCGAATGTCTTTTACCTGATCTTGGATTCTTGGAAATATTGGCCGTGATATGACCGTCTACAATACCTAGTTGTGCATCATTAATGTAGTTTGCCCTATAAGGAAGTTGTGGTGGGATGTAAATGGAATGGAACTCAAATTTTAAGTTGTTAAAATCCTTTTGGTTACACCAAACTGTATCCTTTTCTTCTGAGGTACCATCCATTGAGTAAGAAAATTTTGTCGTGTTGTCCGTTCGTCTGACGTTAGCCAACGTAACTCTACTTAGACTTACAAATGGCATCCCCTTGTTCCTGGTCACTAATAATAATAATAATAATAATAATAATAATAATAATAATAATAATCTGAATTCGAGTATGATTATTAATTTTACAGCAACAATACGAATCAGTTTTGTTATTTTTCGCAACTAATATAACCAATGCCTAGGAGCCGTGTTTCTGATATGACGATGACAAAGACACCCCGTACGAAAAGATATGCGGTATGGGTTTTGATTTTTCACTGTATACCTACGATGTTTAAACCTGTCGTGGAAGTGGTAAGTGGTGCCCCAGGTTTCAAAACGATAATATTGTGACACCGTGTTGTCCTATTATAGTACATATAATTTGGTATGGAGTAGAAGCAATACAATCCGGTCACACTCACTACAATGCTACACATTAGCGGTTTTACCTAAAACAAATCAACATAAGAATATTGCGAGGATACCTCAACGTGAAAATGATGTCGATTTATGTCGATTTTGATTGGAACCAACAGTGCTAAGGAGTGCATTACACAGTAGTGTGTCGGTATGTTTCAATTGTGCAATCATTCATTTTGCTGGTTATGTCGAAAAATGAGAACAATGTCAAGGGTTCACAGTTAAAGTATTTCCAAAGCGCACATTTTGTCTTTATTTAGACACAAAATGCACCCAGTATCTGCACATTATTATGCGTAGATGCCTATCCATCTGGAAAGCGTGCATACATTATCAATTATTTTCTACATTGAAAAATGAACATGCTCATTAGTCTTTTCCGGATTAAGGTCTTCTGTAATTAATTAATTAATTTTTACATTTAAATATTCTGTAATAACAGAGTTAACTCAGTTGTGCATGCATCAGCTATTTTAAGCTGACTGTGATCTGCTCGGCAGGAACGACTGTTAACAAGAACATTTCTTCCATCTAATGGCTGGATATTACCTTAAACATATTTACACCAGAAAATCATTTAAAGTTTGTGGAAACCGGCGTTAATATACGGCATTAGCATTATGTTTCTACACAGATCTGACAGTTACAGGTCACATGATGTCAGGTACAGACTCTCACTTAGTTGTCACCCTATATGGTTTATGATAACAACAGCGTGTGCGTGTATTTTCTGTTTTAGTCAGTTGTATTCTAGCCATGAAAGTAGTTAGACTAAATCATGTTTTGTGTTATTTAGCAAAACATACGTAATGTTTAATAGTTATTTATATCAACAAAAATATTACTCATAATCAGTTGTCAATCAAACCGTTGTCAAGCTCATGTAAAATGCCAGCTTGTAACGTAAAAATTTCATTATCGTACCATAATCAACCAATAAGAACCTCGTAGTAAATATGGTATTTACATTTCAGTTTTTCTTGCTTCCTCGTTATTGATACAGCACAAAACCTTTCGGAATCCGTGCCACTAAAGGCCTGTCGTGATTAGGGAGTAATTTAATATTCATTTGCGCTTTCAGGACGAATGAAGAGCTTTATTTCGAAATCTATTCTTAAATTTTGATCTCATGTTGCTGGTAAAATCGATCTGATTTGCGTTGTTTAAGTCATTGAATTTATGCTTCTCTTCCTAAGAATCGTTGAATCTGTTGATACATGTAATGGAAAAGGCCTGAAGGAGGTAATTTTTTTTAACTTAATCATTAGTAGTAAATTCTTTTTCAGCTAATTACAAAGGACTTCGCATGTATGACAGAATTGTTGATTGGTTGTGAATTGGTCGAAGACTCAATGTCAGAGTACTAGTTACGATAGTCAGTTTCACCGTTAAAAGTTTTACATTGGATCATGGACTTCTCTAAGATTGTGTGATTGGGATTTTTCACGTAGCTTTAACAATTGTACAGTCATATCGCTACGATGTCTGCAGTGCGGCAGTTTATAGTGGTCTAGCACTGGGGCAGCGTGCCGGAGAAACGTAGCATGATGTCCCATCCAGTCACATTATCCTGACACCAGGCCGACCAGTCGTAACACTAACCTCTTAATGCTGAACGCAGGCGAGGTAGATGTTAGTACCATTTTTTTAAGTCGTTGGTATCATGCGGCCGGGGATCGAACGCAAGACATCCCGCTTCTGAGGCGGACGCTCTAACCACTAGGCTACCGGAGCGGTTTCTCTAAGATTAATATGTTCTGTTTTATCTACATGTCTAAATCTGCATTAGAGGTATACAATAGTTATTAATGTGGCCCCAAGCGTCTTTATTTTAGAAATTTAGCAAACATTGTCTTCATTTTAAGGAGCGGAGGTACCTTCCGAAATGTCCTTCTTGACATGCTATCTTTTTGGGGACAAATTGTACTAGGTATTATCTAGTCTGTCGAGATCTCAGAGTTCATAACTCCTATCACGGGATACAAACAACAGCAAATGTCACATTGATGATAACCAATGCATTATCTAAGCCTAATTTGCCAAGTATTTATATGTATGTGATTATATCTTATTTGAAAGGATACTTTGATTTCAACGCAAACATATAAGAGACTAATTGTGTTACAAATGTAAAGAATTGGACATTCACAATGATATAAATTATACTAATAAACCATTCCAGAAAGGTTTCTGATGTCAAACCAAGTCTTGACAATGCGAATATTATATCTTAAATTTCATTTATCGCACCCAAGTTCTATAACACGAGAGAAATGTAGATTACCATGATAAATTGTAATGGCGTGTCAACTCCTCGGCATAAAGTTTATTTATTTCAAATAACTTATATGTAGAGAAATAAGACTAAATAATATGACGTAACAGTTACAGCTAGAATATGCTTGTTAGTCAATACTATCTCCTTTTACTATTAGTAATAAACGTCTTTACTGATAAATATACGAATAACGTTTCAGTAAATGAAAGTGTTTAGGAAAATCCACCTAAATGCCAACGGATCTGAATTTGACGTTAATGAAGCAATAACAACGTCAATATTTCATATACGCTTCAAAGGCAACTCAAAGATGATAACTCTTTTGTTCCACTTCCTATGACATTGATATTTCTAATATTTAACCAATCACAATATCAAAGCAAAGCTTTTCAGTAATTTATACCTTTATGGTCTTGAATTTCTAAGCGTCAGATTTTAAAACAGCTTATGATATAAAATATGTCATTGCGCCCTCGTCAGCAATGTGTAGACAAGAACTATTCAAATCTGTTGTTATGCAATGCACTGACGGTGTTCAAAACGTATATCTGAATCACAATGATTTGTATTATATTTACCTCACGCGTTATTAAAGCTTTATATTCAGAGATTAAAACGAAAATGTTTGCAACATTCATAACGATGCCAAATATACACGTATGATAGAATAATAATTTCAAGCTAAATACCGCAATGCCAGCAACAGATAAAGATAACCATCCCCGGAATTCAGCAGCATATATATATATATATATATATATATATATATATATATATATATATATATATATATATATATATATATATATATATACCAACGAGTCATTTCTAGAATAGTCAGTCATACTGGAGGAATCAAACCAGAAAATAGTACTCTTGTTTAAACCAGAAGAGATACAATGACCATCGTTCTCTTAAAGAAGTGGAGTACTTATGTTGTGGTTACATTTATGGTTATAATTTAGCTTTATACGAATACTTAAGACGAATACAAGATACATGATGCTTTGCAATGGATTGACCTGATAAAATCATGAGTACATATTTAATTTAGAATGCACAGCAAGACAAAATGCGGAATAGAATTCGGTAATTTGTTTTACTTGTCAGACAGGCACTCTGACCAGATCCGGTGAATCCATCGTCACAGTGACAGCCATTAGGAGATATGCAAGTTCCAGGGTAGCATGGCAGCAAGTGGGAACATCTAACTAAAATAAAGATATTAAACTTCAATTTAAAACTTTCTATAGACAAGGTAAATCGATGTTTTATATTTATATCATTATCGATGAAAAAGTAAAAGGGAAGAATAAAAAATGTATAAGTGATTAATCTTATCTTCTTGTTATTGCCAGCTAATCTTCAAATATATCTGAACAGAAGATAATAAAAAGAACTTCTTTTTTAAAAGAAAATATACACTAAAGAAGGCACCATCTCTGAAATGAAAAGTTACTGAAATACTTGGCAATACTATATGAGAGAGGACCATAATGGCAGGTGATACACAAATAAATGCTTAGCAAAGAAGTTGCACCGCCAATAATATTTGATTTCAAGGTTTATGAATATTGATATCAAAACTACTTTACAATTACTTTATAATCTGCAATTATATATATATATATATATATATATATATATATATATATATATATATATATATATATATGTGTGTGTGTGTGTGTGTGTGTGTGTGTGTGTCCCAATGTCCCAAGAACATAGCCACATGTATCTAATGGGGTAATGCTCACTATTAAACGTGTGTTTGTTCATTTTTGACAGTGGGAGGCGACCGTAAATCTCAAATGAATGAATCTTATTGAGATTTAACTCTGACTTAAAATTAACCGAATTACAATTTCTCCATCCTGAGTTTCCTGTTCTCATCTTGGTGAAACTGGGTTAGGAAGATATAAAGTGACAAGGGCGCAAGAGGAGTATGTTTCTGAGACTAAAAACAACAATTTGGCCAGTCGATCTCCATAACATATCCTGGTTAGAGAAATAGACGATTTTTGTTTCCATAATAGAATAAGCAAAAATTAATCAAATAGCATTTCCTTTGGATATACCTCTTTATTATGGGTTGAACTTGTAAGGACATAACGTATTACGTGACATTTCGACAGAACGCGACGTATTTTTGCACAGAGCTTGATTCAATGGAAATAGTATGCATACTTGGTACACTTCAATTTATATGCACATGTATTTAAAATATGCACAGGTATTTAAAATATACAGGTGGAAAACAATATTTGATGCAATGGGTTCTCTTAAATTTATTGTCGTTATATAGTATGTTTCACCTTGCATAATTTCGTTTCATTAGATATTTTATTAGAAACATAAATTCGTCAAACAGTTCAGAGATAGTTATTTCCCTCAGCTGCACGACCATGAAAGCAATTTTAAATAACCGCATCATTAGAAATCGTTGAAACAAATTAACATTTTGCTTCAGGAGTTGCACTACTCAATATTTGCTATACTTTATAATTCTAGAATTCCTATATTGCTATACTTTTTCGTGGACACACACACACACACTCACACACACACACACACATATATATATATATATACATATATATATATATATATATATATATATATATATATATATATATATATATATATAAGCAATTAAGCAACGAATGAATACATCATTCAATTTATTCAGTTCTGAATTAAGAAATAGTTACATTATATACTCAGTTACTAAATACAATTTTGTCCAACAAAGGACCAATAGCCTATTTTAAATGAAGTTTGAAATATGAATGAAAAATGAATACTGCCATCAATTAGATCAAAATACTCCAGATGCATTTACAACAGAGCATGACAAATTGCAGGATTTGGCAATATTCTGCTTGAGTCCTTAAGGATTTTGGACCCAACGCAAGGTATTTGTATGACTCGCCGCTTTGTTCACCTGGGTTGGTCCGGAAAAGTGCATGCCGACATTGTGGCGCCAGGCAAAGATTATTACGAATCTCAAAGTCTGGCAAAGATCACCATAATGCGGTTAGCTATCGGTCATCCTGCTCCGAATGAAACAAAGACTGGAACAATGGTCAGTTCGTTTTGTATGACTCTATCGCAATCCTATTAGAAAAAGATATCTGACATATTCTCTTTTTTCTCGAGCAGTATCATAACATCTTGGAGTATAGAAATTCAACAGATGGCAACCCAATTAATTTTGGAAAGTTCAACTTTCAATTTATCTATTCTGGAACCCCATACACATCACATCAAAACACCTTGATTCCAAGCGCGTTTTCAAAAGAACTAGTTGGTTAGCCAATCCACCAATACACATGGTCATTTTGGAGTGAATTCTTTATAGACCAGATGATAATATCACACAGTCTTTTATTTGCGTGACATGAACTTGCATTATATCTCCTTTGTATTATCTGCGCACTACACGTATCAGTCCCTTCTCCTCCGTATTTGTTAGCTAAAAATAAGAGAGACATCCGTATTAATTTTAAAAAATTCCATTTATACATTTCACCTTAGCAAACCTAACACATTTGCTGTCTCCTAAATCAGTGCAACTTGATATGTGCTTTCTTGTATTGCTCAACAAAGATACCCCCGGCAATCAAGTGAAGAGTATCAGTTAAAATGTGTTCTGAACAGACTTTTAGCGCTTGGAATCAGATTTGCACTGCTACATGAGAAGGCCGAAAGGCTGATAGACCTTGGGTTTACAGACGCCTCGAGGAAAGTGTTAAAAGCAAATCAGCCCACAACAGCCACTAAAAGTTCGCGATTCAAAGCAAGTTAATGTCAAGGAATAAATACACATCATTTCCAGGACCTTTTCTCTCGTTGACCTTAAAGACCTGCTTGCATATTTATACCGTGACAAAGTACACACCTTTATACAAACTTGTTCTATCCCAAATTACATCACACCAGAATTCAAATATTTTAGCAATATACAATACGCATATCATGATCGCCATATTAATAACAATGCCATATTGAGAGTAGTTAATGAACATCTCACTGCTTTGGATAGTGGAAGGGTTACAGTCCTCACCCTCATTGACCTGACCGGAGAATGTGACACAATAAACCATACTATATTACTTCACTGTCCCTAGCATATATTTGGCATTCACTATACAGCCTTAATATGATTCAAGTACTACTTTGCCAACAGGACAAAGCTGTGGCCGTAAATAGCAAACATTCCAACCAACCTAGTTCATCTATGTTCTAGTGTCCACTGAGCAATGTTCTCGGCCCAGTTATATTCATTATATACACTCAGTCGCTCTCAAGAGACATATAAATAGATCTGCATAACTGAAGTTGAGGCTACAATTCAAAGCGTGCATAGGTGTTTTTCCATTGTGAAGTCATAGATTTCATGAAACAAGCTACATATGAATGGTAATAGAAATAAACCCACCCTGATCACCACGCGAATACTTTCTCATTCACATCCTATACCTCAAACAATAAGTATCAGGGATGCTAGCATAAACTTCAAACTGTTAGTTTGAAACCTCGGTTTTACTCTTGATATTATTCTTTACGCCAACTGTTCTTAAACATATGCAGAGCTCCATATCGGAAGCTAACACGCATCAGCTACATAAGCAATGATATTTCGGCTCATTCATCTAAAATGTTTATGCATTTATTTGGACTGTCAAATTCGGGTTACTGTAATTCACTTCTAAATCATTCGTCACAGTCTACTACAGAACCTTCAAACCGTTCAAAACGGGAATGTTAAGGTGATTCTTAGAGTACGAAGAACAGTGCACACCTCCTCCTGATCTACAATGTCATATTCAGTCATATCCGGTATGGCAAATATAGAAACAACACCTGTAATCAGTACCTTAAGTACCTTAATGGCGGACACGTATAGTGACACAAAAGTGAACAGGCGAGACAAGCATAACAGAACTAGTAATTTATACATTTTAGCAGTTCAAGCCCATGACAAAATAGGAGAACTTTATGCTAAAGTTTTAAAATTATGCTTTCGATTGCTGCTTCATTGTTTGTTACCATTTGATGAATAAAATCAAACATTCTGGCACATATTTCTTAGATAATAGAACGGTGGAGAGTGATTAAGAAATGTTTCAAATGTTAACTGCTACCTAGGGATACTGTTATATATACTTACGTGTTGTACAGCTTGTATCAGGTCCGTCGAAACCGTCCAGACATGCACATTGGTTTGGCGCTATACATGTCCCGCCGTTTTGACATGGTGGGTTGCAAATAGCTTGAGAGCAAAATAAATAATTTATTTGATCTAACTTACATTATTGCGATGTTTCTCTGCAACAAAAGACCGTGTTGTATTTAAATACGTTTCATTTATTGATATCTACTGAGTATGTTGCAAATCACATATTATCTTCGAGTTAGTGTTTCTAAATATCAACAATACAAATCATGAAAGGTAACATTTTTACCTACTCTTAGGCATCTTTCATCACTTTATCATGGTTTTTACTATATGAATATAATTGCTTCAGCATTATACTTCCTTGTTCATTGCATTTAGAGCTTTGTTTGCATTATAAGCATGTATTGAAGCAAATCTCATTAATATTCATCCAAATCAAAAACATAATGGAGTATGTTTAGAAGCGGCATTCATAACTTGTCCACTTTGAAGGAGTATCGGCATTTTTATTCATTCAAACGATCCAAAAGAGATAGAAATCAGATAATTTTGAACTCAGAATAAACATATACTCACGAATAACACAATTTTGATTGCCATTTGTATCCATCCAGCCAGGGGCGCATCTCAAATACGTGTCAATTCTCCACTCCAGCCTGTAACTTGTATGAGCACACCTTAATTGTAGGAAAATAAAACCTAGTTACATCATTTTTCCAGAGATTTAAGATAAAGTATTACCTGCCTAAAACTTCTTCAAAGGGATTATAGTTTTGTTAGAGATTATCTAAATCGTGCGGTCCTATATAAATTGGACAACATAAAAATACAATATTTCTGAAATAGAAATCAATTGTTGAGTCCATTATTTAAAATATTTTGACGTTATCAACGCACTATTTTATGCATTTCCACTCAACATGAACGGCATTACTAATGTCCCTCATTAGCATTAATTTAAGAACACATAATGTCTTATAGTAATCCAAATATGCATTATGGAATGTTGGATTATACAGTGAATTCAACAGAAACGACCCACTATTCAATACATATTTGCAAACGGTGGTTTCCAAAGTTGACCAAGAAACCTATGAAAAGCTCTACTGGCAGATCATGCGCTATTCACTATGTTGCTGTTAAAAGGATGTGCTTTTATCACTGTGTCACTTATATTGAAGGTCGCATGGGTCGTGTAAATATATTTGCTGATATAAATTTCAAAATCATTTTAGCCTTCAAATTAAATCAATAAATAGTTAAAACAAAGTGAGGTTTGAGTGATCTGCATTATAATTGTCATAAAATAGTTTCAAGACGAAATTTATGGAACTCTATGGACTTTTATGATGGCAGCTCGGCATTACACTGTAAAAAGAAAGTTGATATTTCATGGAAATATTATTAATGCAGAGTGAATTTTTGTATTGTCGCATGATCAAGAATTGTCGAGCATTTTCACTTTTTCTCCTGTATGAATGGTCAGCTATAAATTGGAAAGAGGAGTAACATACATTTTGTATGTGGATATTATTTGTAACTTTTACATATGACATTTCCTCAAATAAATAATTGAGCATAATGTAACATTCAACTAAAACGAATCTAAATTGACTTTCGAGTGACAAAAGGTGTGTGAAATAAGATATTTTGTTGGGAAAATAGGTGTTAAAATACAAATTAAAATATAGGACACAACATGCCATACATAAAATATATGAAAGTTACATAATTACCTACAATTTATTGGACTTTTTATAAATGACACTGTTGTGTCTCTGCTTAATTTTGTTAAGAACAGTTGCTTTCCTAGTTAAATCATAGCGCGTCGAATAAGACATTTCAAACGAGATCATCACATATGAGTAACTAAGTCTACATATGTCGGCATACGATATCGATGAATTTGACATTGCGCGTTTCTCGATGAATTATGCAATGATCTTGAATGGAATTTTAATGGACAAGAAACGAAATAAATAAGGTGAATACATGTCATTCAAACGTATGTTTAATCATATTTTTAGACATTACAGCAATAAATGCAACAGGTCAGTCAATGTGCGGACATGACCGTTGTTAGTTGTACTATAAACCTGAGCACATTTGATCTGAACTTAATACACGAGCGCAAAACACAAGTAATACAAGCGTAGACTATATATTGTGTATGTGATTAATTTCATCATAACATTATCGTTATAATGTGACGTCTGCTCCGTATTGCTTTGTAAGATTATATGCTTAGAGCCCCATCTGTGGATAAAGAATTCTTTACTATGATAAAGGATCTAGATAAATATATGAACCATTGAACCACCAACGGCCGAGAGCAATTAGTAGAACTCAGTAAGAAGTCCATTTATGCATTACCATTTATTATTGAGTAATTTAATTTTTTATGATATTTTTGGAAAACCCAATCATGAAATTTTTATTCAAAAGGGAATAAATATCTGAATTCACGTGGTTCCTAGTTTAAGTAAATGCGGACACGTGAACGAAATGGTCAAATAACTGAAAGGAAATCAATTACATCCGGCTTGCAAAGGATTTAATTTTCTCTTGTCCAGCTTTATTAACCAAATGTACACTCGAAGTGTTTGAGCTGGCCTCAGAACAATAATCTTAGCTCCACAAACAAAATGAGTTTAATTAAAATACCATTTTCATGATATTTTTGTTCGCACGGTAGTGACGGAAACAATTCAATGTCAGAAACCATTTTTATTTGTACCAAAGGTCGCAAAATGCTGGCCATTCGATTGGCCATTGGTATTATGTCGAAAAGAAACTAAAATACATTGGCATATTTATCACACAAGTGTAAAAATATGAAACTTAACCTTGGTACTTAATTCATTAATTTACACAGATACATACAATTATCGCAAGACAAGATGCATAACTGGGAAGAATAATATTACGTTCATATCAGCAGATTTTAAATATGTTATGATAAACAACTTGTGTCATTTTATCATCATGGACAGCAAGAATATAGCTATTTGTATTATTAGCAATAATAATAATAATAATAATAATAATAATAATAATAATGATAATAATAATAATGATAATACTTACCACCACAAGAAATGGCAGGAGCAGTAGCTAGTTCTCCAGTATACGACATTGGAGTAAGATGCAATATGCCTGAAATACCAAGATCAAAATATGTACGTAAATGGTACACCTCTTGTAATGTACAATATCATCACAAACTATTCTCTGATGTGTTTCAACATGAACAGAAACAAATAAAAAATGTTAAAACATATTTAAAGATCACGTTCCAAAAACGTTTTAACATCTATGCAAGATTGTATCATTTCTTATAAATATAGGGATATTTAGCTCATTTTTGGTATTGAACTTGACAATAAACACTGCATTCCTTTATTTTAATGGACTCCATGCTGTGTGTACAATTGTAAGGCAAAGGTCAGTCCAAACCAGCAACCAATGCTTTAAAAGTATTAAATTAGTACGATTCGCCCATCTTACGGTTATACATATTTCTAAAGAACTGTTTGTGCCCCTCAGACTGTCACGTGATATAATGCCTTAATATAGCCTTATATAAAGAATTGTGAGCAAAGGATATGCAAATTCTTTAATCGTGCCAATTAAATTTATATAGCCACGGGTCCGCTCTGGTGACCTAAGTGATTAAAGCGTCCGCATCGGACGAGGGAGATCGTGGTTTCGAACCAAACAGAATCATACCAATGACTTGTAAAAATGGTATTAATAAAAAAAACATACACAAAAAATGTTAGTTAATGAATCTCAACTACGACACTTTCATCTGCCTAAATAATCATGTGCGTTTAACGATTGCCGATCCAAAATAAAACCCATGTGAACATATCGTGATATGTAATTCATTCACATCAATCATTATTTTGTATGGTTGGATTGTACTATATCCAATATTAGTTTCTTTATAGTTTTGCAGTGTATTAAGTCTTCCTGTGGACTCATTCTTGATGAATGGAATATTGGATTTTTTTAATGTCGAATTAGCAGCTCAATTAAGAATACAATTCCATTTATGTAATTCTCTCATGCATAATTAGCCACTTGCTCAGAAAGCATGAGTGTCGTATTGCAGGCGAATGCTCTCCAATTCATAATTTTCATTTGCATCTACTATCACTTCAAATGGTTTTTTTCCCAATCAGAATCTCAATTCCCGAAGACAAAGTTATATATATATATATATATATATATATATATATATATATATATATATATATATATATATATATACATATATATATATATATATATATGGGGGGGTCCTTGGAGGGGGTGACACCTACGGCTGGCTAAACGGTTGTACACCTTCGGTGGTAACTCGCCCACCTTTGGTCGCCTCTTGCCACTCAGCACTCACCTGTGGCTCTCCGGCCATCTCGACGTTGTCGTGCTGCTGGACCCAGATAGTTATGGGCGAGAAAGTTCGACGACCTTCGCATCTCTTCCTCACTTTAAACAAAGTCACAGCGAAAATCATTCTTGTCATCCAACCAAACCATTTCATCACCCACTAAATTACTGTGCCAACAGGCAAGCCACGAAGCTGAAGATGTAGGTACACTATAAGCCGTAACCGCAAAACTGCACACAGGCGGTGCAGGTGATTAGAGTCGTTAAACACTGACATGGATCAGTAGTAGTGTATGGCAGACCCCTGAGCGATTGAGCAGCTCTCTTTAGAAATTCACTGCTCACCTCCTTGGCATGAGGAAGGGGTTGGAAAATGTGCCTTAAACATTGTCTGCTCTACACTTCCCTAGTATACCGCGGCGCAGGCAATGTACACACCTTAATGAACAGAGACGATGAGGAAAGACCCAAGAGGCGAACCTCCCTAATAGGAAAGGAAATTGCCAGATACAACGTATACAATGCTGACTTGAGCCAAACTCTGCTTGCAGGAGATGGAGAACTCTGTGAAAGGAGCTCCGGATACACTTTGTTTTTTGAGCGGCCGAGGCAATGAAGAGTTCCGTGAGTCTAGCATCGGCTTTGCAGTGAAGCCAACACTGATTCGCAAATTGGCTGAACCTCCCAAGGCAATAAACGATATATTCATGACCATGGAATAAAGCACATTACCATCATCAGTTGCTATGTTCCCACCATGACCAACCCAGATGAAGTGAAGGTCAAGTTCTATGAGAATCTTCACTCTATAATTGCTCACGTACCAGTGGCAGATACGCTCGTTATTCTATTGATTTCAATGCAAGTGTAGGATGTATTCACATTACTTGGGATTTAGTGCTAGGAAAGCACTCCTGATCACAATACAGTCTTCAGCCCGAATACTCGTAACCGGACGTATTGGATGCACCCAGGCTCTAAGCAATGGCATCTGACTGAATAAGTCATTGCCAGAAAGAAGGACAGGCAAGATGTGCTGGTGACCAAGTCTTTGTACGGTGCTGACTGCTGGACAAACCAGGCCTAATCAACACCAAACTCAACATTTGCATACAGCCCAAAATACAACCACAAAGAAAGACGGCTCCTAAACAACTGAACATCACCAAGCTGAAATGCACCGGTATCAAACAGTCTCTCGACGATGCCCAGAAACAACGTCTATAATCCATCCCTCTCGACAATCAGAATGTGGGGATCGATGGTGAGCCATTCAGAGAACTGGTCTACAGCACAGCTTCGGAACTCCTAGGAAGCACCGAATGACCCTCTAACCTTAATGAAAGCATCGAACCTTGTTTGCTAAAAAATACGACGAAATCAAGCAGTTACTGGATGAATGAATAACACTGCCTCATTCAAGCCTACCTCAACAACCCCAAACCCACCTCTATGAAGGATGCGTACAACAACATACGCAGAACTGTATAGCAGAAGCTCAGCCAAATGCAAGACACGTGGCTGAGCAACAAACTGGATGAGATCCAGTGATACGCAGACCAGCAAGATATGTATAACCTTTACAATGGCCTGAAAGAAGCGTATGTACCTTCCTCTGGAACGTCTGCTCTCAAATGGTAGAGCACCTGGATCAGACACCATCCTAGCTGAAGTGTTCAAAGAAGGAGACACAGTCCTGATAGGAAGGCTCCACCAGTTGTTGTTACCGATGTGACAGCAAGAGACGATCCTTCAGGATGCATAATCCACCCGTATAAGCGCAAAGAGATCCGCCAGGCCTGTGGCAACCACCGGGGTATATCCTTACTCTCAATTGCAGAAGAGATAAACGCCAGAATCGTACTGAACAGCCTCACTATACACCTTGACCATGGACTACTGCCAGAAAGCCAGTGTGGATTCCGAAAAGAACGTAGAACCAGCTACAATATAAACGTCAAGACCAAACACCTTCCATTTCTCCATCTACGTCAACTTGACAAAGGCCTTTGCTACTGTCAACAGTTAAGGCTTGTGGAAGGTAATGGTCAAGTACGTTTGCCCCAAAAATTTTTTATCCATGCTACAGCATTTTTACGATGGTATGAAGCTACGAGTCCAGGGCAATGGAGATACGTCTGAGCCATTCCCAGTAACCAATGGCGTCAATCAGAGTTGTTTTCCCGCACCGACACTTTCAAAAATGCTGGCAGAGAGGGAGAGTTTGGAGTCGGCACCAGGAACTATACATATGGGAAACTATTCAATTGCGGGAAGCTTCACACAAAAGTAAAGATCATGACAGACTCAATCAGGGATTTCTTATTTGCTGTGACCGAGTCCTTATTGCTGCATCAGAAGCCGACATGCAATTTAGCATTGATAAGTTCTCAGCTCCTGCACAAGCTTTGGTCTTACCATCAGTACCAAGAGAAGACTGAAATCTTGCATCAGCCGGCCCCTGGAAAACCGTATGTTGAGCCAAATACCACCGTCAACGGCCGAAATCTCAACGTCGGGAACCACTTCATCTACCATGGCAGCACATTCTTACAGAAAGTAGCGCCAGCACAACTTTCAGCAGATTGCATGTCATCGTCTGGAATAGAAAAGGCATTAGCATCCAGACCAAACTAAAGGTGTACAGAGCAGTTGTGCTCCCCACACTACTTCACGCATGCGAAAAATTGGATGGTGTACGAAGACCAGGCCAGATAGCTGAAACACGTTCATACCACAGGTCTGAGGAAACTCCGCTGCATAACGTGGCATGAAAAAGTTCTAGACAATGAGGTACTCGCCCAGGTAGGTCTCTGCAGCATTCACACCACTGATACAGTACCAGCTACGCTGCGCGGGACATGTTACACTCATTCCAGACCACCGGATGCCTATGGTACTCTTATACGACGAGATACAGCAAGGACAGATACCCCGAGGAGGTCCGAAGACACGCTTCAACGAACGACAATTAGAAAGCAACATTGAAATCATTCAACATAAACCCTGATTCCTGGGACCAAACAGCAAGCGATCGAAATCATTTGGTGTGCATCTGTGCACAAGGGCACCAGAGTTGTGCGAATCAATCAAGACAGCAGAGCTGAAGAAACAAGCTAGAAAAGCACGCGCTATCAATCCTCCTGGAGATGCGCCAGTCATCCCCTGTCCCTTATGCAAACGAACATTCCGTACAAGGGTTGTCCTCATCAGCCTGCAACGCAAACACAGCATAGAACCAGCCCCTCAAAACCTCGAGTGACTAGAACGGTTCTCGTCAAATCGACATAACCTATATATATATATATATATATATATATATATATATATATATATATATATATAGAGAGAGAGAGAGAGAGAGAGAGAGAGAGAGAGAGAGAGAGAGAGACGGACAGACAGACAGACAGACAGAATATTACTTTCACTGTTGTAATTATTAATTTCTATTTTTACTGCTTATATGTTGTCAATGTATGTGAAACCAAATATATTGTCTTAGTTGCCTCTAATAATTATATTCTGATTTTATTTAAGGCCTAAAGGGTTACATAAGAAAATGTGATTAATCGGCCAGAACACGCCTTAGTGACGGAAATTGAAAGTCCAAGAAAGGATGAAAGTAATAAAATTTTGAACGAAATCGTTAAGCATATTTTAAATTGTTCTTAACTTTAATCTGGTCTTTGTTTAATATTCTCTCTTCCATATGAAACGCTCATGTCTGACGTGCATGTTGTACAGCTAGCGATGTACCTAGGGACGATGATATGTACACTTATAGTTATCAATGAAATATAAATCTACTATGAACTTCTGCTGTTTTGAGAAATGTGGGTCTAATACAGTTCCAAATCGTGTCGATGCTTGACTCTAGATAATGCTAAACTGTGTTATCAAGGTAAAACCACTGGCACAAATGACATCATTTTTGGCTCATAAATGGAACGAATGGTAGTAGAGACAAATACCCAACATAGATATTTAGAGGCTACGTTTCTAGGCTAATAAGGGCATAATTATGATAAGATATGCATCGACTGAACGTTTTGCCACTTCAACATAACAGGATCATAGATCATGTTTAACACTTAGATCAGTGTTCTAGAAGATATCACTAAAACTGGCATGCACATATATATTTTTGCTTTTATCACATTAACCCCTAGCGACGACTTTACGGGGCATGAGGTAGTAGCCTACTTTTAAGGTCTGTAGCGTCAAGTTCATGCATGATGCACTAAAGTGGGTGCTATTATAGAAAGATAGGCAGATGTAGCTGTACAATGATAACAAATAATCTTTTTAGTTGCACTACAAAATACAGAGGGAAAACCGAAGGTTTTGGACCCGTTTTTTTTTCACCCTAAATTCGTCCATGGTCGGAATTCGTATTTGTGTCCAGATTTTAGAAACTATGGCCTCAGATATACGTCAGACCGGTCTCAAGCACACACAGACAGGTGGACCTGTGCGAAAAGTAGGATAAGGTTGACACGTTGAATAAAGAGTCTTCTCCATATGAAAATTATAGATCCGTTAAGCAAAAAAAAAAAAAACTTAAGTCCGACGTTTTACCTTCTGCTCATGCGCCAGCAAACTAACCAATAAAAAGCATGTTCTGTAGCACAACTAGCCATTTGTCTAACGGAATATTGCTTAGAAATCGATGTATTAGGATGTATTCAGAAATAGTCCCAAAATGTGTTTCCTACTCGCATTTCATGCGAAAACAGCAGAAACCTCCAGGGGTTAATGGGTTAAGGATTAAAGCTATTTATAAATATTAAAAATTTTTCAACTCATTACTAAGGCCTAACCGAACGTTAGCGTTACATTTAGACATTACCTGTATATCTTTTTTGTTGGAAGACTATCAAATTTACTAAGAGAAAGCAATCATATTAAGTGAATGATTGGTATATTGGAGGATCTACACTGTTTGCAATGATCAAGTGGTATGATTCCAATGCTGTTACATGATCATTGATTGACAACAAAAAAAAAACCGAACACACACACAAATATATATATATATATATATATATATATATATATATATATATATATATATATATATATATATATATATCTGTGTGTGTTTCTGTATGTATGTATGTATGTATGTATGTATGTATGTATGTATGTATGTATGCATGTGTGTGTGTTTATGTATGTATGTATGTATGTATGTATGTATGTATGTATGTATGTATGTATGTACTGTGACTATAAGGATTGGTTGAACTAATATAATTTGCATTTACAATTAAACTCTTAACTCTCCTTGCACACCATAGTTTCAGCAGAGCGGACTGTATATCGATTGTTTACCTCCGATCATCTGATTTAAATTAACAACCGAATGAATTGTAATAAAAGGCAGGAGAAGCACGTATGCATGTACTATTCAAAAGACAGATGTATTTTTAAAAACTTTTTTGCTTATATTCTTTAGGAACATATGCTAGCTGTACCACGATGTCCCCAAGCTGCTACTGCTCCTCCTATGACTGTTGTTTGCTTACCATTTCCGTTTTCATGACTAAGACACACCTAAGGTCGTTTATAACATTATAATTATATTTGTCCCTAGAAGGTATGATAATAAGGCACTCGTAATATTCATTTTGTTAATGTCACAATATCACTTCTTAATGTAAAGTAAAACTTATAAACGTTGTGGTATTCGTTGAAAATCAGAAACAAATAAACAGGACTGAAAATTTCTTTTGTAATCGACTTGATTTGATCAAAACGTCTTTAATGTCCTTTCTGCGTGCATGTTTCAGATCACGCTGTGTATAATCAATTCGTCATTATTTGCCCTGTCAGTACAAAATATCTGCGTTGAAAAAGGTCACGTTATGCGGTCTTCTGCCGATGTATTTGTAGGATAATGCATGCTGCTTTGAAATGCGTATTTTTTTCCTTTTCCACTGAATGAAAAGTGGCATATCCGAAATGTAAAATACACACCGTGTGCTAAAATAAAATCGAGATCTTCTTTAGGATGCACCAAAAAATCTGTATTTGCTATTTATACTGAAGTTCTTTTTGTGGCATATATATATTACGAACTATAATTCATAGCAAATTAACCGTCAATGCAGTTTGAAACGAAAACCACTGTTCAACAAGACTATAATAAATGTGGATGTTTCGTAAGTTTTCAGACTTAAATAGTTAAATTCGTTTAATCTACTTAAGCCTCTCAATGATGAATCTTCATCAAAGTTCTCTATGTAAAGTCAATAAAACAAGAGTGTTAAGATTTTGGGTAACCTACTTTGGCATAAGAATTGGAGAAATGAGAATACCTATTATAATCAATTACCTTTAAAATGGCTTATACTTCAGTGTCACATGCACCATACACATAAAGCAGACCATACAAATGAAATAGTTGAATAAGCATCACAAGAGAACAACAATATGTATTGCAGCAACAGATAAATTACAATAACTGCATACAATTCAATCTGTATAATCCTGGCCCCACTTTGATTGCTTCCGCAATTTCTGTCACAGCTGAAAGTATAGAATATGGAGATCTTTTTTGCAACAACAATAATAAGATCAAATGCCATTCCTAATTTAGTAAAGAACTGTTACTAGGATTCACATGTCTTACATGTTTGTTAATAAGAAGCTGTATTTACGTGTGTTTGCTTACTCACCCTGACCACGTTCCTGTGACGGCTTTTGGTAGTAAAATAAGTGTAAAAAAGAACGAAATAAATAATTCTTTGAACCACATCACAGAATTATGTTGATTTAAAATCGGTTTAAGTTCTAACTTATGTATGCAGTAAGCTCTTTTCCATCTGAAACGCCCACGTCTAAAGTTTATGTTGTAGAACTTGGTCTGCCACTGGTGACGATTCTAAGTACACTGTTGAATTCCTCATTAAATCGCATTGATATCAGCAAGGAAGTTATGTTGTTTTATGAGAAAGACTAGTTTAGACTCGCCTGTACCTAGGCCATGCCAGGTCAAGTGATCAACTCTTGGTTACATACAAATTACACCAGTTTGCTTGTTCCAAAGTAAACATATGCCTAGAGCAAAAAAAGCAAAACAAGCAAAGTAAATAATGAAGAAACCACAAAATGGTTATCAAGGAAAATTCTAAACAAGGAACTTTATTTGGATGCGTAATACTGCAATAATATTAAAGATATTTGGATTAGGTGAAGGTTTTATCTCTGAATCTGACATTTGCACAATTAAAGTTGGCTAAATCGGGCAATTTTCAGATGCATAGATAAACATCCGGTACAAGTTGTATAAATTGACTAGTAGGTTTTGAAATAGAAATAGATGTTTGGATAATGTTCGTTGCATAGCTTATTATCGAAAAACAGATCTCTACTATCATCTAAAATAAACTAGTGTTGTTTGTTACCATTACCATCGACAAAGTAATGGTACTAATAAAGCGATCGGAGGACAGACACTTTTTCAGGGTTTTTAAAAGGCTGGTTAGAAATTTGTATTCACATCTGATGTTCAAATTGTATAAACAATGAATAATATTGTATGTCTTAGTTTTTCTAGCGCTTTTTTCTGAGATGTGAATTATGAATCATTGGTTAAAGTTTCTCTCATTAGTTCAGAATTAGTAATGACGTTTTGACCATAGCAATTTTAGAATGAATCGGATTCGACCACTCCGGTATCTAGTCGTTAAAGCGTCTGCATCGGATGCAGGAGGATGTGGTTTCGAACCCCGGCCTAGTAATAATAAAGACTTAAGAATGATACTAGCGGCTGGTCGGCTTTCATTAGGATAATGTAATATAATACTGAACGAAAGTAATTTCTGGGAGTTCCAACTTGGTAATTCTATAATCATTTTATATGCAAATTTGACGGTCTTTTGGTCAAATTGCATTAACTGGTTTTAATCCAATTTCATTGAGTGATTTCATTATTTAGCGCTTCAACGACGAATTAAAGTCGTGTATCGCATTCGCGTGATCGCTCTGCTTTCTTTTTATTAATACTCGTGCGCATTGAACGCCATAAAACTGTTCTGCAAATGTTTATTTAAATCGTTCCAGAATACCTTCATCTAGATCTATATGAGTATGAATAAACCTGCTTTAGATATTTTGCCAAGAACATACTAATTGATCGAATAAATTCACTAGCTGGATATACTTATTTGAATTATGGCAATGGTATGCGTACATAGAAGCGTTAATCAGGAAGTTGTGCTGACTCTATATTTGTTAATAACTCAGCTAATTTTCCTCCTCTGAAATGTTCAAAGCATAATTGTAGGTAAGAAGATTATAAATATATAATCTTATATATATATATATAAGAGAAACCTCCGTATGACCAATAGAACCAAAGTCATGGATGACATCCAAGAAAACCTAGCAACTTTCTTACATCCAACAGCGGAACAACTTGATAACTGCCTGCGCTCATTGCTTGAAAAACACGCCCCAGCCACCAAATGCAGAGTATAAATACAAAAGTGTTCTCCATGGGATAGCAGTGTTAGAGACCAACTTTGCACTGCTAAAAGACGTCGCCGAAAAGCAGAGAGGCTTTGGCTTTCCACCAGACTCACTATTCATAAACAAATCTGCGAAGCCGCCAAGAAGAACGTCACAAACATAGTCCATTTAGACAAATCATCCCACTACAGTACTAAGATCACGGAGAGTTCCAACTGCAAAGAGCACGTCGAGAAAAATAACAAACTAATGTCAAGGAACAAATCTACACTACTTCCAACAACCTTCTCTCCACTAGACCTACCAGACCAATGTACACATTTTTTCGACGAAAAGGTACAAACCATTAGAGATTCGCTTCACAGGACAATTTCAACTGATTCGTCACCATACAGTCATGATGCAGAATTTCAGCGACAAGTGTATTGGGAGCATTGGAACATTGGAACCTGTTTGTATTGATTTAGTACAGACAATCGGGATGAAATGTACACAAACGTTTTGTGAACTTGATCCAATTCTGACATCACTGCTGCTTGAGTGCTTAGACCCAATATTGCCTTCACTAACTGATGTTATTAATATCTCTCTCATCAGGGGAATTCCCATCATTTTTCAAAACTGCCATCGTAAAGCCACTGCTGAAGAAACCAACACTGGACCATAACGTTTTAAAGAACTACTGCCCAGTTTCTAATCTCCCATTCATATAAAAATGTTAGAAAAGGTTGTTCTAACTCAACTTGTATCTCATTTGAATTCAAACAGTCTTTTTATAAATGTACAGTCTGCATATCGCCCTTGCCACAGTACGGAAACTACTGTTCTGAAAGTATTTAGTGACATTCTGTCTGCTTTGGATAGTGTAAAGATTACAGTCCTCACTCTACTGGATTTATCTGCAGCATTTGACACCATAGACCATGATATATTACTTCACCGTTTTTATCATGTATTTTGCATTCAGAATATAGCCTTACAGTGGTTAAAGTCCTACTTAATCAACAGGACACAAATTATATCTGCAAATGGAATACACACCAGCCCAGTTGATGTATGATGTAGTGTTCCACAGGGATCTTTCCTTGGACCTGTTCTCTTCATTCCGTATACTCAGCCGCTCTCAAGTGTCACAGATCATCACCCAGTGTCGCACCAATTGTATGCTGATGACACCCAAATATACAAGTCTAGCCACCCAACTGAAGTTGATGCTATTATCCATGGAATAGAGAAGTGCATTTATGATGTGAAATCATGGATGACATGTAATAAGCTGTAGATGAATGATGATAAGACTGAGGCTATTCTGATCACAACACAAAGACTTTCTCATTCACATCCTTTACCTCAGACAATAAATATCAGCAACACCAACATTAAATTCTCACAGTCAGTACGGAACTTACGCGTTACTCTAGACAGTACTCTCACATTGCACCAACATGTCATGAACATATGCAAGGCTGCATATCTTGAATTGAGACGCATCAATTCCATTCGTAGATATCTTTCAGTTGATGCCACTAAAACATTTGTGTGTTCATTAGTACTTTCAAGACTGGACTATTGTAACTCAATTCTGTCTGGCTCGTCACAATATTTACTTCAGAAACTTCAAAAAGTTCAACACACAGCTGCACGGATCATCTTTAGAGTACCTCGATCAGAGCACACCTCACCACTGCTCTGTACCCTACATTGGCTATCAATTCAATACAGAATGAAACACAAACTTTGTTCTCTGTGCTATGTTTTAATGACAGACTCCAGTCCAACACACCTATCCAGCCTAACCCATGTGTATACAGCAGATTGATCCTTACGCTCTTCTTCTGATAATCATATACTAATTATTCCCAGTGAAAACAAAGTCATATGGACAACGTTCGTTTGCACACCTTTGCCCGGCGACGTGGAACGAATTGCCCATTGAAATTAGACACAAAGACACAGTGGTCCCTTTTAAGAGTGCTCTTAAGACTCACCTGTTTCGACTGATGGGACAAACTTTGCGACCTAATGATGTTTGCTATCTTATATGTTTTCAGCATGACTTTATGTTTTCCAATTTCATTGTTTTTGTCATTTGGTGTTCTATAGCGTAGTCATATCATTATTGATGGTGTAAAGCGCTTAGAGCTTCGAAAGATTAGGCGCTATACAAAGTCCTCATTATTATTATTATTATTATTAGTATATATATATATATATATATATATATATATATATATATATATATATATATATATATATATATATATATATATATATATGGCTCCAGTGAGCTCCTCATATTGGCATACTTTGCCCCTGGTGGAGTTCCGCACTTCTACATTTGTGATGTGGTCCAAATAGGAGATGTGAAGCATTGCTCTGTATCATCTCATTTCAAGTGCCTGGAATTATTCTTCTTTGTTATTATGTCATCATGGTCCAGGCCTCGCATGAAAACAAAAAGGTTGAGATGACTAGTGCTCTCAATAATCTGATTTAGTTTTCAGACAGATATTCTTGTCTTTCCAGATGGGCCCTAGCTTTGACATAGCTGCCGATGTTTGTTTTGTTCCTGACAAAGATTTTGCCCTTGATCCCTCTTCGGTGATTATGTAACCTGGGTATTTGAACTGGCTCACTGTTTCCAGTTCTTATCCTCTGACTTTAATTTTGGCTGAGATTTGTTTGCCAAAACTTTTTCGTCATCTTTGTCTTCTCGGCGCTTATCTCCATGTCAGATCTGGAAATTGTTTCAACCAGGTAATTAACTTAGGTGGCAAGCTCGTTTTCACTGCATTTCTCGTTTACAAAACACACCATTACAGTTGTAAGAAACGGAAGGAAACACTGGTGGTCTGCTGATTGGAACAATCAGTCATGTAAGCGGACTGTGTATGTTTTCATTATTCTAAAAGGAGGTTTTGAAAGTTAAGAACATTACACTATCTGGTACCATTATCGCACAATGATTCTCGCTTTCTTTGACATCAAATCAATACCATAGATTATGATAATCGTTTGCTGTCGCGGTTCTCAGTTTTAAAATTAAATATACGTTTAACAGCCTACATGGAAAAAAAAACGTTATTCTTTGCCAAGGTCTGAATTTGTATGACACTGATGCAATGCCTCGCGCTATTTTGACGCAAGCATTCTGGTGAGTAACATTTTGCTAATATCGTCAAATCTATCGTGTGAGAAACTAAATAATTACATTTTAAACAACGTTGCAGCTCTATGTAACACTGACATTATAAATTATGCAATGTACTTAAAAGTGTAAATTTTTGTTCACGTCAGGGTTGAAGAGCATTAACACGTGTGCTAGATAACATAAATAGATCCAAGTCTGACATTTTCTGGGGTAATGTTCTCTTTTTACATACTCGTTCAGTTTCTATTGAAGGATGTTGTGGCCTTAATATTTAATTCCCATTGTGGTGTTGGACAGAATGTGTGGGTAATAGCCAGTAAGATGGTGTCATGTTACGTAGATGAAGTGTTGGTCAGTAAGACAATATGTTAGTCAGAAATGTGGGATAAGGGGTCAAACCAGAAAGGCAGAGTCAGTAAGTGTCACATTGGGAGATAAAACCTTCAGCTAATCCAATTATCCTAAATATTATTCCATCATTATCCACGTATCCGTAGGTAGAAATTACTGCTGCGGTAGAATGGTGTTTTCGTCACTGTCTGCATAGTTGGTCAGTGGAGGTGGGTTCATGTTGTTAACATCGTGAATTTGTTCATAAATCGGTAAATGATCAGTATAATCCATGTTGTGTGGCTTTTTGAAGAAGAAAACCCAACATCAGATGATGTACCTCTCTCAAAATCTAACACCTTTTGTCACTCCACATTCTGAACCTGTTAGGCAAAGTATCAATGTCGTGCTTTCTTTTCACCATATTCTATCTTGTTAAATCAGTTCAACAGCAGAAATCGTATGCTTTAACAAATTCAAAGCACTTACAAACCTTATCTTGCATGACTGCTTCTATGTTGTCAATGTTGTTGGAACCAAATATATCGTCTTAGTTACATAAACGTTGCCTCTAGTAATTATATACTGATTTTATTTGAGGCCAAAAGGGTTACATAAGAAAATGTGCTTAATAGGCTAGAACACGCCTTAGCGATGGAAATTGAAAGTCCGAGAAAGGATGAAAGCAATATGATTTTGAACAACATCGTAAAGCATGTTTTGAATAGTTTTTTTTTTTTAAATTGAATCTGGTCTTTGTTTAAAATTCTCTCTTTTATATGAGACTTTCGCGTCTAACGTGCATGTTATATAGCTAGAGATGTACCTAGTGACGATGATATGTACACTTACAGTTAATAATGAAATATATATCTACTATAAAGTTCTGTTGTTTTGAGAGATTTGGGTCTGAAACTGTTCCAGATCGTGTCGATGCTTGACTCTAGAGAATGCTAAACTATGTTATCAAGGTAAACCCACTGGTGCAAATGACATCATTATTGACTCATAAATGGAAAGAATGGTGATAGAGAAAAATACCCAACATAGACATTTTGAGGCTACGTTCCTAGGCTGATAAGGGCATAATTATGATAAGAAATGCATCGACCGAACGTGTTGCCAGTTCAAAATGTGTATCATGTTTAAAATTTAGGGCAGTGTTCTAGAATATATATTCAAAACTGCAATGCACGTATATATATATATATATATATATATATATATATATATATATATATATATATATATGAATTTTAAATGATTAATGCTATTCATAAATATTAATATTTTGTCAACTCATTACTTTGTTGGCGTAACCGAACGTTAGCATTACATATATGCATTAGCTTTATTGTTTGAAGAAGTCCCAAGCATTTGTCAAATTTAATTAAGGAAAAGCTAAGTAAGTGATCTATTGGAGGATCGTCACTGCCTGCAATGATCAAGTGATACGATTCCAATGCTGTTACATGATCAGTGATTGACATAAAAAATAAACAGAACAAATGTATGTATGTATGTATGTCTGTCTGTCTGTCTGTCTGTCTGTATGTATGTATGTTTTTGTTTTGTTTTTATGGCTTAACGCCATTTTTCAGCACAATATAGGCTAAAATGGCATCCAGTATTAATGGTGGAGTAAGAACCCGGAAAACCCCAGAAAGAACAACCGACCCACGAGAAGATACTGGTAAGCTTTCTAACATACGCACATTGGCCGAAATAAAACGTTTAAACTCTCCTTGTGCAGCATGGCTTCTGTAGAGCGGACTGTATATTGATCGTTTCCCTCATTCATCTGCTTTAAATTAAAAACCGAATAAAATGTATTAAAAGGCAGGAAAGGCACGTATATAAATAATGTTTTAAAGGGATATGTTTTCTTTAAAACGTTCTTGCTTATATTCTTTGGGAAAATTAGCAAGCTGTACCATGATGGTCCCAAGCTGCTACTGCTCCTCCTATGTCTGTTGTTTCCTTACCATTTCCGTTTGCATGTGGGTGAGACTAATGCAAATTTGTGGGCATTGATAATATTAGAATTACATTTGTCCCTAGAAATTCTGTCAATAAGGCACTTGCAATATTCATTATTTTCATGTCGTCATTGCACTTCTAAATACATATTGAAATTTATGAACGTTTATGTATTCCTTGAAAATCAGAAAAGAATAGTCAGGTCTGTGAAAAGTTATTTTGTCATCGACTTGATTTGATCAAAAGGTGTTTGATGTCGTTTCTACGTGATAGAGTCCGAACACGCTGTGCGTGATAAAATTCGTAATTGATGTATCACGTCAATAGAAAATATCTACCCTAAAAATGATTACGTTATCGGGTCGTGTTCCGATGTATTGGTGGGCTAATGCATGTATAGTTGTAATAGTTAATCAAAGCTGAAACAATACTTAACAATGCTTTTTTAATTTATTTGATATTTATACTGAAGTTCATTAGTTTAGGATATTTATTACAAATTATAATTCATAACAAATTAGCCATAAATGCAGCTTTGAAATGCGCATTTTTTTTTCCTTTTCCACTCATGAAAAGTGTCATATCCGAAATGTAAAATACACACCGTGCGCTAAATAAAATCGAGATTTTCTTTAAGATACATTTGAAATCCATTATTTGATATTTATACCGAAGTTTGTTTAATGGCATATTTATTACAAACAATAATTCATAGCAAATTAGCCACTAATGCAGTTCTAAAAAAACAATGTTCGACTTGATGCCAATGAAAAATCTAAATGCAATTAATAGTTGAATGAACAGCAAACAAACATCAACGTATAATGCAGCAACAGATAAATTACCGTAACCGCAAACAATTCATACCTAATTTAGTAAAGAACTGTTACTAGGATTCACATATGACATACATTTTTGTTAATAAGAAGCTGTATTTACATGTGTTTGCTTACTCACCCTGACCACGTTCCTATGACAGCTTTTGGAAGTGAAAATAAGACCCAACAAGGACGGAATTAATAGTTCTTTGAACCACATCGCAGAATTACGTTGATTTAAATTCGGTTTAAGTTCTAACTTAATGTATGCAGTATACGTCTAATGTTTATGCTGTAGGACTAGGTCTGCCGCTGGTGACGATGACAGGTACACTTTTGAAGTTCTGATTAAAATTCATTAATATCAGCTAGGAAGTTATGTTGTTTCATGAGAAAGACTGAAAAATTTTAGACAAGCTTGTACCTATGCCATGCCAGGTCTAGTGATCGACTCTTGGTTACATACACATTAAACCAGTTTCGTGTGTTTCAAAGTAAACATATGC
Organism: Unio delphinus; assembly: GCA_029339505.1. Taxonomy (NCBI): domain Eukaryota; kingdom Metazoa; phylum Mollusca; class Bivalvia; order Unionida; family Unionidae; genus Unio; species Unio delphinus. The sequence continues at coordinate 2,914,457 of JAQISU010000003.1, read as the reverse complement.
CTACAGCAAAATAAAGAAAGCAAAACGAGCAAGGCAAATAATGAACAAACAAAATACTGTTTATCTAGGAAATTTCCAAACATGGAACTTTACTTTGATACGTGGATAATAATACAATAATATTAAGGAAAGTTGGATTAGCTGAAAGGTTTATCTCCCAAACTGACATTTGCACGATAAAAACTAGCTAAATCGGGCCATTTTCAGATGCATATATAAACATCCGGTACAAGTTATATTACTTGACTAGGTTTTACAATGGAGGTTAAGATAATATTCATTGAATAGCTTTTTGTCGGAAAACTGATTTCTTCTATCATTTGAAATAAGAACAGAGTCTAGTAGTTTTTGTTACCATAGATAAAGTATTGGTACTAATATAGCGATCGGAGGACAAACACTTTTTAAGGGTTTTAATATTTAAAAGGCTGTCTAGAAGTTTGTATTCACCTCTGATGTTCAAATCGTACAATCAATAAAAAAAAACAACTTATAAATGGTACTAGCGGCTGGCCATCCTTCTTCGTGTTAATGTCACTGGATGGGACATCATGCTACATGTATCGATATCACTCTAAACTGCCATATTGCAGAATTTATATCTTGAAGAATGATATTCTGTCAATTTGTTGCGAAAGGTTGATGACAATATACAATAACCTGCAAATGCCTTTTAACGAGAGTCTTATACTTAAATCAAGTGATCTATACTTCGGGAAATTCAGCATAAAATAGTATAACATATTTATTTGTCTTTATCTTTCATTTGCATATATGTATATAGTATTATCGATGATGTATATGTTGCCAAACAGAGACACGACATACAAAATGTTTTTTATATCAGTGAATAGGCAATAGATTAGACATCACGTAAAATAAATCGAATGGGCGATTAGTGAAACTCTACATTAACTGCGACTACGCATGCGCTCAATCGCTAGAGGTTTATAGGCTTTGTAATGGGAAGCAATGTTTTCTGCATTTGTCCAATATAAAAAAGAAAAATTCAGTAAAAAAAGATAATAGTCAAATCAAACTCTAATGTATGACTAAGGTATTTAGAAAACGACGCTGTTTCGTTGTCGATGCAATGATTTTTACATTGGCATTTACATCTTGCATGTGTCGACGGACACTTAAATATCAAAGTATAGAAAATTTTCAGTCTGTATCCACATGTGATTGAGAAATCTGAAGATAAAAAAGATCATGTCACAGTTAAATCATCCAATCAGTTATACCACTTCATCGTCATGATTTTCATACTCCTCCTCCATAACTTCAATTACACTAAGTATTTCAGATGCTGTTTTTCTTTTCTGTTTGATTCGGTCATAATTTCAAACTTGACTTGAAATGAGCCGACTTTAGAAACCTTTTTCTATTGAATCATTTGTCTGGTCTTTGCTCGAAGATATTGAGTTCCTCAAACACTCAGTCAGATGCATTTCTTTTTTTCGACCTTGCTTTTGCGCTTTACAATCTCTGATAGCAAAACATGTTTATATCAATTTGCTGGAGGAGCGGTTTAATATTTTTTTTTAAAAAGCCACCGGTAAGAGAGCGTCTTACATTGATTCATACATGCAGATTGGAGGACATTTTCTATAATCATTTTCACCTTTTTATGCTAATAATTTTCCGACGTGTGAAATAAATACACCTTAGCAATTTTGTTGCATTTCTACTCTTTTACAATATACTGCTACAAGTTTACAGTACAATTTAACCTCAGTTTATAAACAATTGTGCGGAGTAGTTTTCAAACAAATGGCTGGCACTTAACTTTGCACGATCTTTTATCCACGCGCACATTAAATGAAACACTGCAAGATCACACTGCAATTCTGATTCCATCTCGATCTGCTGTAATCGTCTCTAGCCTACATGCTTGAAAGCATAGTCGAGACATTCTCAGTGATTTTCGGTTAGAACTATTTTTCATTTTGGCCTCTTCCACACACAATACAAAAGGTCATTCTTACTTTTCTGAATTTTTTTGCTTCAACATAGTTGTTTAACTATCACATAAACGAACAGTAACTTATGTATTATTTAAAAACGCTTTTGCTGTTTGCTCAATCAACAAAGCGGAGTACCAAATGTAACTCATGGGTCGATGGTTCTTCCCGGGATTTTTTCCTCCACCAGTTATACTGGCCGCCATGTATAGCCTTCTTGGTGCTGAAAATGACGTTAGGACCCTACTACTACAACAATACACAATCAAAGTTACATCTAACATTTTATTAGCATAATACCTTAATATCGTCGGTTCTTAACACGTTACAGTATCAAGCCCGAATCAAAGTGATTTGTTTTAAAGTTGATATTTCAGCTTTTCTTTAATTATCTCCATTTTTAATAAATTGAAACTCAATAAAAGGAACGTACTCTTAGAAATAACTTTTAAATGATTCAGTCAATGAATCAATGGAACTACTTTCATTACTCCCAACAGGTACAAGTCCTCCTACAAACAAACTTTTAACAAACGCTGCCACAGTATATTCCAAGAGTTACTAATGTCTCAAATACCTATAGAAAACTAGCAACTGTTACGTCATTTGTAATCATCTGTTATAAATGTGCACAAGAAACCACAGTAATGCCCGTAGAAAAGCAGAACAAATTATGCCTTAAAATAATACAAGAAATGAGACTGAATTTATTAAATGAACTATTGAAAAACCAAAGTTTTGTTTGTATGGTACAACCTTTTTATAGAGACATTTTGTATATATTCCGTTTTCTTATGCCACCGTTGATCTGACAGAAAATGAATTTTTGATTAACCACTTCAAATTTCTTAAGGCATAATATTATCACTTCAGTGAGCTTAAATACAAAACTTATTTTAACCGAGTACATCCGTATTGTTAAGTAGGTTTATATTACTTTGGTTGTGTTGTCGTCGTCAACGTGGGCTACAAGTTTTGTCAAGACAATTAATTATTAATTTACATGTGTTGTATTCGAACAAGTTGGTAACAAAATGGTACGAATCTGAGGATAGTCTGCATTGTTTTGCATGCAACCACGAGGGTCACAAGGTCACCAATGTTTAGTGTTTGACGGACAGTGATCGAATGAGAAAATTGCAAATTGGCAATTACCATGTCCAAGAGATATGTATTACTTTTAAGCATGATGCAAGTGCTGGCATCGCTCCCTTTATAACGTTGAGGTAGGGTGCTCCCTATATTAATTAAATTACTACTGCAGAACCACACTGGCTCGTTTTTGTCAGAAATTGAAATAGTGATGGAGAGATGCGAAGCTCCAATCCCCAGGTCAGCGTTGCCGGCAGTTAAATTACTTAATACACAAACTGTGAAATTCAAATGAAAAACAATTAGTCTCATTCAATAACAGTCATTTCTCATATAAACTTCAAATTTAAAACCCTATCACTCGTCTTTCACTCAACCAAGTGCCAGCCTATTTCATCATCTGACTTAGTGTGATAGATTTTCCTTTTATCCTGTGTCCTACTCATCTGTATGACCTTTCTCTGGATTGACAATCCATTTCCATCCAGACCGTCTAACTTCTGTCTCCGTTCTTCCTTTTCTTTGTCTCCCTGAGACTTGGCCAACTGTATTAGCGTATTTTCATTTGTTTCCTACAGTTTTATCTGGTCCCTAACAGATTCCTTTACTGAAGCACCTTGTTATTCTCAGAATAACAAGTTTCCCGCCAATTTCGAATGACGTCAGAATAGCTTATTTTCCCTTATAATTTCAGAAAGCTGGTATGGCGTCTACGGCTGTTTAGTTCTCAAGATCATAGATTTAAGCTTGCGATTCAAATATTCGCCACGACTTTCTCAATTCCGAATGGATGTTGGTTCATATAATTATCAGACACACACCCCTCCCAACAGTCTGTTAAGGATGATTTACGCCCTCTCCCTCACTTGATGTTCCTTTGTTCCGAACACAGAATTCCACCATTTACCTGTGGAAGATGTGATGGCAAGTATTATTTAACTGGATTGCCTTAAAAAAGGCCAGTCATGAATTTTAAAACCATGTTAAATAATTGGATTCACACCTCATTTTTCACCGAATTGACCATACATATTTAAGGCGCGAAATTATTATCCTGAGGGTGTAACATATACATACTGCAATCTGGTTAATAGTTCCAACGTGATAACAACCACCTTCCAGGCTTGAGAATAAAATCGGGATTTTATTCACCCACATTTGCTCCGAAAATAAATTTGCGTTACCCACGCAATAAACCAAAAATCATAGCAAAGCCACACGCTGACTACGGACACGAATATACACAAGATATAGGGTTATTTACAGAGCGATCTATGCCATTTCAACTCTCCTACTCCTAAAATTAGCACCTACCTCCTTTCACGTATCTGATATGCATGTGGTATTGCTGTAAGAACAGCGACCATCGCATATCAAGTGTCCATTCAACAATTTCGCCTGCGTCAGATTTTCGACGGGATGGTGGTCAGTTTCCAATTTGAACTTGCACCCATACAGATACCACTAGAACCGTGATATTTTGAACACGATTCCAATGCATTTCCTATCCAATACGGATTAGTTATTCTCGGCATCAGACAATTATCGACTGCTGTACGCGACAGGAAAAAGCGTCCCATTATGCTCTTGTAAAAGTACTGCTATTTTTCCTGTATCGCATGTTTCGTTTTCAGTGATATCATCGGAGACTTGTCACAGGAGAGTCAGAACAGTTTGATATCTCCCTGGAACCCTGGCCAGTAAAATTCTTTTAAAAGACGGTCACGCGCGTTGTCAATTCCCATGTGTCATCCTATGAGACTTTTGTGTGCGAGTTTTAACACTTCGCCTCGCTTCTCTTTCGGCACGACGACTTGCTTAAAGTGTTCGCTGCCTTTTCTGGCGTTGCTAAATAATATCCCCTCTTGTACGTGAACTTCACGGTTCCATTCGGAGTTTCTTTTTCCGTTCCCTCTTCGGCGTATTTGTGCAACTGTGTCAGAGTTGCATCCTCCTGCTGAAGCTTCTTCAATTCGTCCAAAAGTAATTTACTTACCGGTGTCCATGTAATGTCCATCGTCGTCGGTTTCGTCTGTCGATTTTTGGATCTGGTTTCCACAGCTCTTACCGGCATCGGTGTACAGGTTTTGGAGTTCGAGTTTGGCAAAACAAAACGATATACCAGTAGGACGTTATGCAACAGTCCAACAAGCACGCAGCTTTAATTGTTCCCCTTCACGTGCGGTGAATAGAGGTCAATAAGAGCCACTAGCAACGAGTAACGCGTGCTGTTCGCGTATTGGACTTCATTTACCTCCCATGTTTAGTCACCAGACTTAACGTATTTCTTGTCGACAATCGCTGGAACGCTACAACCAGTGTCGTACAAGATCGTGGCACCTTCTCCATTGACAGTAGCGCATCTTTGTCATTGAATCGCGGGGTACGTATCTGTATTATTCGTTGGCAGATGAGTGGTTGTACGCTTCCCCCAGGGAACGTACTGGAATCGTTCCTATCGTGAGCCCTAGCTTCTACCATTAACATATCCATTTCAAGAGCGTGAACATGCTCTCGTTCATTTGTAACCGCGGAAATCCGGGCCAGCTCTAGCCCTTTATGAGTTTATTTTTCTCTCTCGGTGTCTTTCCAGTCTTCCATTCTTTTATGCGTTCTGCTATAAACGCTGGTGGGCACTCTACCTCGCAGCCTATATATCCCCCTCCCATGGCACGGTACTCAACCATCTGCCTTTCAGTAGCCATGTTATTATTGTAGCAGAAGCATATATTTTATAAGTATATATATTCGTGTTTTAAATAGGCAGAAGTGTGTATTTTATTATTTTATCTAATTACTGTTTTTAAAAGATGAGTGAAATAAAATCATCAGTTGCAATTAGTGTTTTATCGTTTTTTCACATATACAGCCACTTAGACAACCTTGAACCAGGATTACCTATTGAGTTTTGTTCACTCTGAGCAATGAAGCTACCCTGAGTGCTGTTCATGCTGTGTTGTTCTATTGCATGACAAGTGGTAAGTAACTTTCTGATTGGTTAGTTTGCTACTTGTCTGTATAAACAACATATCATGGGCAGTAGATTGGTGGTGGTCATTCCATATGAGTTGCTGAAGGGTGCTAGTCATGGAATTCATTTAAATGTGCTTGTGATTCTGTTGGACTTCAAAATGTGACAACCTTTGTCCCATATGATAAGGTAAATAGATTTATAATATATTTATAATATGGTCAATGTAAATGGTTATTTTATATGTAGTCTGTATATTTATCTGAAATGTATATTGCATTTTAGTGCCTTTAATAGGTTATTAACCCAGTCTTTTCTGAACCTATCATTATGTCCATACGCTTGTCTGTCTGTATGTCTGTTCTGTTTTGTGCAGTGCACAATGATTGTTGTGTTTAGGTTCATTTGGTCAACTATTTTTCTAGATTGATAAGTAATACATGTGTGGTGATAGTTATTCGTATTGAATATACTGTGAAACAGAATCTATGTAATGTACTGATGATTGTATTTATAGTTGTAGTAAATGTAATTTGTTGTATTTGCAGGGTTGAATTGAATACAACCTCATGCACAATAAAGTCTTACAACATATACTGGACTTGACAATTGTCTATTATAAGAGTAGACAGAAAACAACGGTAACATTATTATACTAAAAATAAGTGATATCTTGTCTCGACTTACTTAATAATTAACAGATGTTAACGTTTCTAACCCAATACTTACCTCTCGACCCATACCTTCGTTCAGATAAGATATTTGATCGATATTTGCTTCACAATTACTGCAAGTAATCAAAAGTCTACTAAGCATGCAAATATCATAATATAGCATAAACAAGATGAAAAATCAAACAAATTCTATTGCACGGGATGGAAAATGACTCACACTATTCACAATTACTTCCTAAAAATAACTTTTGATCGTAAAGAAAATATTTGTCTAATTCATATCCCGGACGAGAGCGTCCATGTCAAGGTTTTCCTTTATTTAGGATGGAATGGCTACTCCCAATATTATTTAAATTTTATAGAAGGCCCACCCTTGCTCATTTTTGTCAGAAATTAAAATAGTGAAGGACAGATGCAAAGCTCCGAGCCCCCAGTCAACAGTGCTGATAGTTAAATTAATGAATATATATATATATATATATATATATATATATATATATATATATATATATATATATATATATATATATATATATATATATATATATATATATATATATATATATATAACACTCTTATTTTGGTAGCAATTATCTTCACATGACACATTTCTCAACATATCGATCTTTATGACCTAGTGGTTAGTGTGTGTCAAGTGCCAAATTTTTCGTCAGTGAAATCCATTAATCAATTCTTAGCCTAGCCGACAATTAACTGTCTTGGAGTGGAGTTTGGACGAAGGAATGTTTACCTAACTGGTTCATATTGGTTCTATGTTTATAGTAAAAACGAACTAGGTGTATAACACACCTGAAAGACGAATTTCTCTCGTAGAAGCTGTCATAGTGATTGGAAACAAATGGTAGGATGTTATTTCGACCCCAGGTGGCATTTTTAGCATCTTGATAGGCAGTTTTCCAAATGTCTGTAGGAATAGTATTTATTCCGATTGGTCAAATCTGAAATCAGAGGGTTGGGTCGAACCCTGAAATTAGGGAAATATATACTCCGAACCACATGAATTTTACCAGTCTGGTAGATCTCTGCAAGAGAGGAAGTAAAAATACCTAGAAGACTCCGAGCAGGACTTTAAGAAAAGGGACGTTCGTTAAAATTGTGGTTCCAGGAAATAAAACTGAATTTAAAACGATTGTGAGACGCCAAAAACACAAAGTATTTAACTCAAATTCACCTTTATCATGATGTATTTTATATGTTTCTTCGTTATAGATGCATGATGTATTGATAATATGATACGAATAGTTCGATATTACATTAATTTAATAACGTACTTTGATGTGATGTTTCTTCGTTACAGATGCATGATGTGTTCATATTTTTGTACGAATAGTTCGGTATTACATTGATTTAGTAAGGTACTCGGTATTACATTGATTTAGTATGGTACTTCTGAATCATGAGTTAGAATTTTCAATTTATATTCGTAGATAGGTTAATGGGTGGTGTAGAAAACCCCGCTGTGTACATTTATAATTGGAAAGTGCTACATTCATTTTGGATTGTGTGCTATGATATATTGCCTCACTTTACGTAATGATTTACGGAATATATGTGACTTTCCCAAATTCTGATGTCGATAATTAGCAGTATAGCTCTATTGATCTGAAGACTTGTGTAGTATTTGTTAGCCGTATAAAAGTTAACACTGATAGTAAGATATGATTGTTCGAACCAGAAAGACGGACGGACAATCTCAACTCTTAAAGCATAACAAGATACTTAGGGCGTTTTACCCTTTTCTTTTCAAAGCAAAATAGTTTCTTTGAAGAGAGAGAGAAATAACGAAAAGGCAAGATTCAAAAGGAGGGAAAAGAATTTAGAAGTCGTGACGCACGCAGAAGGAAAAACCAGTCGTCGAACAGGGTCATTGTGAATTCCCCAAGCAGTCCGATGTTAATGAACACTCGATTTCGTGATGAAATTTACTATCAGCTATTAACGGCTAAATTCATCTACTTTATGAGTGATTGAATTTTAATTAATGTATCCATTATTTTAAAGCTTCGGTTAAAGTGCTTCTGAACTAAGAATATTCAGAAGGAAGGAAAATTGCAATTTACTGTGTCATTCTTCTCTTGATTGTATTTTAATTAAATTCTTAATTTATCTTTACGGGGGCTCGTGTGTTGTCTTTGTTTAAGATACCGTCTCAAATTACCATATCCATTCTAACCGGGCAAATCACACCGTAGAGGTCATTCCTTAGATAAACGACTATTAGCGGGAGGCGGTTTCGAGTGTTGTTTTCCAAGTTGCGCAATACCTCTGACCAGGGACTTGTGCAATATTGTACTAATAACACTTGATACCGGGCACCCTGTTACAGAGTGTCCTTCAGGGACGCTTCAGGTCGCCACTTCGAACTCCGGCCGAGTCTTAGCAAATACTAATAAAAATCTTACTACCAGCTAGCTGCCTTAGGAGCGATCGGTCTGGTTTCAGGATAATATGACGGGGTTGGACATCATGCTACGTCATCATGCATATCGCGTGCTGAAAAATGGCGTTAAACCCTACAACAACAACAACAAAAAACAACAGCATACTACATGTCTGCGGCATGATGTCTTAGTGCTAGACATTACTATAAGCTGTTACACTATAGACAATTTAACGGTATGACTGAAACTTGTTAAGCTAAGTTAAATATCCAAATCACAGACACAATCATTTCGCAATACATCAAAACGGGACTTACTACGCTATCCTCAACCCTCTGACTTAATAATCCATTCAAAAACTTACAATAAACTGTATATATAATGATGTGCTAAACCTGCTGTGTAGATGTAAGGGAAGCCACTCATTAATACAGTTTTCCCATTTCACTCGTGAAATATGTCCCCTTATATCTACTGTTAGATATCCTTTGTTAAATTATAGGTGACACTAACGTGTTGTTGTGTTAACATGACAATATCATTGTTTTGATCTGCAGTCAGTATGCAACACTGCCTACAATGCCCAGCGTATGAAAGAACTCTTTTACGCGGTAACCAGTCATGTAATTTAAAGTTTGTGAAGGAGATTAAGATATGTTCAATAAGATATTTCGTTTTTGCAGACTTATTCGTTCGACAATAAAATCAACCGAAACTGTTTTCCCTTGTGCATTTATCGGGTACATTGGACGAATATGTATAAGAATGTCACGAACATAGTCCATTTAGCAAAATTATCCAATTAATGTACTAGGATCACAGAGAGTTCCAGCTGCAAAAAGTTCTTCGAGATAACTAACAAACTAATGTCAAGGAACAAATATACATCATATCCAACTACCTTCACTCCAGTGGACCTTCCGGACCTATTTACCAATTTTTGTCCGTGACAAAGTACAAACGATTAGAGATTCTCTTGACAACACAATTTCAATTGACTCGTCATAATACAGATATGATAGAGGATTTCAGCGACAACCATGAGGAGTATTTGAACTTGTCTCTACTGATTTAGTACGGACAATCGTGTTGAAGAGTGCACCAAAGTCCTGTGAACTTGATCCAATTCCGACATCACTGCTGCTTGAGTGCAAGGACCCAATATTGTCTTCACTAACTGATATTATTAATATCTCTCTCATCGGGGGAATTCCCATTATTTTTCAAAACTGTCATCGTAAAGCCTCTGCTGAAAAAACCAACACTTGACGATAACGATTTAAAGCACTACCGCCCAGTTTATAATCTTCCATTCATATCAACACAATCTTAGAAAAAGTTGTTCTAACCCAACTTGTAACTCATTTGAATTCAAACAGTCTTTTTAACAATGTACAGTCTGTATATCGCCCTTGCCACAGTACTGAAACTACTCTTCTGAAAGTATTTAATGACACTTTCTCTGCTTTGGATATTGGAAAGATTACAGCCCTCACCCGCCTTGATTTGTCTTCAGCGTTTGACAGCATAGATCATCACCGTCTCCAGCATGTATTTGGCATTTAGAATAAAGAATTACAGTGGTTTAAGTCCTACTCAGTCAACAGCACACAAATTGTATCTGTAAATGGAATACATTCCAGCCCAGTTGTTGTGGTGTTCCGCAGGGTTCGTTCTATGACATGTTCTTTTCAATCTATACACTCAGCCATTCTCAAGTGTTATAGATCATCACCTAGTGTCTCACCAACTGTACGCTGATGACACCCAAATATACAAGTCTTGCCACCCAACTGAAGTTGATGCAACCATCCATGGAGGAGAGATATGCATTTCTGATGTGACATCATGGATGACATGTAACAAGCTGCAGATCAATGATGATAAAACGGAGGCTATTCTGATCACAACACAAATACTTTCTCATTTACATGCTTTATTTCAGACAATACATATCAGCAGCACCATCATTAAATGTACACAGTCAGTACGAAACCTATTTGTTACTCTAGACAGTACTCTCACATTGCACCAACTTGTCATGAACATCTTCAAGGCTGCATATCTTAAGCTGAGACAAATCAGTTGAATTCGCAAATATCTTTCAGTTGATGTTACTAAAACACTTGTGCATTCATTAGTACTTTCAACACTGGACTATTGTAACTCAATTAAGTATGGTTCGTTTAGGAGCCTTCTTTCCCTGTCGGCGTCTTTTGGGCTGAATGCGGATGTTGCGCGTGGTGATGTTGAGGCGGTGGTCTGTCCAGCATTCAGCATTTAAACATCATTGTCTATTTTACGAGATACTGAACGGGTATGAATATAAATGTCTTCATTTACTCACATAAAATCCGCAGTTTGTTCCGTCCTTACACCAGATTTCTTGAACTATTGTTTTAGCAGCAAACAATCATTCGTCAATTTTGGATAACGACTTTTAAGACGTTTTGTATAATCTTTCGAACGAGGATAATATGAATAAAGCATGCAATTTATAATGCATGTTGCCTAATACTGAACTATCACGTTCGTTCATGTAATTGATTTGTTCAAAAGAAAACAGGTATGCTTGCGTATGTTAAAGACTAAGTAATTGTGAAAAGGAGTACTATTATTAAAATAATTTTATAAATTAGTTTGAATCCGAGATTGTATATTCGAAACGCATACAGACTTAATATAATGACCATTTGCAGTATTTGTTCAACTGTGCTAGTGATTGAGAGGAAATTAATGATCTACATTTCTATATTTGTTGGCTTTTGCCAAGTTGATAATCATTTATTTAAAGAGTCTGTACTTTGTGGAGTGTTTAATTCTACTAAAGACATGAATATTTAGCTTTTCTCAT